>ML688340.1:191902-205055 GCA_007922175.1 Pelusios castaneus | reverse complement strand
CCCTCCCATGCTGCACACTGGTGCATCCCTGCCCCCTGCAGATGCTGAGCTCCGGGAGGGGCCATTGTACCATTGTGGGAACGGGAGACAGTGCTGCGAAGCTCCCACCTTTCGTGGCCCCCAGTAAGGATCTGTGGGCAGATGGCACAATATGGTCCAGATATCCTGGTCACTGGCTGCTGGGAGTTCAGTGTCCCTTCACAGAGCCAAAGGCGGCCCCGGGACTCAGCTACTGGAGGGGGGCTGCCTGGGGCGACACATTAAAGGGGTGGTGCCAAGTGCATTTTTACCTGGAAAGGGCAGGGATGGGGCACGTGTCCCATGAGCCACACGGGTGGTGAAGACTCATGCAAAGGATCAACCTTCCTGGGAACATCCTTATCCTCTGCAAACAAACCCAGCCACCCGTCGCTGTTCTCTCAGCCTACGCTGTCTGGTTTTAAATAACTGAACTTTGCGCTTCCAAGGCCCTCTTCGCCCCTCCTCTGCCTACAGTGGTTTACACTCCTCTCCCCAGCCTCCCTGTGACCCAATGAAGAACCAGCCTGAAACTCTTGGGCACTTAAATAGCCTCCTTGCTGAGCTGAAGGATTTTGAGTTTCCTCTCCTCCATTGGCTTTAGAGTGTATCTGACGAGCTTCCTCTTTCGAAGGGCCCCCCCTCCCCCCTGACTAAAGGTTCGTGTCAGTGCTAAGTTTTGGTACATCTCCTCTGTAGAGAATGACAAAATGAATCATGCTGTGCTCACCGCTACTGAATGGCTCAACTGCAATTTTTACTTGACCCAGTTCCTTTGTGCGGCGTGGGACTAGGCTGAGAATAGCTCTCTTCTTGCATGTTCCAGAACTAGCTGTTCCAAGACGAAATCATGTCAGATGTCGGGAAATTGCTTCACTAACCCTTGTCCTGAAGTGACATTTGACTGGTTTCTATGTGGGTGGGACACAGGGTGACCGAGTCCTGCTATTTGGTGTTTTATCTTATTCATGTGCCTATTATCCCCGCCCCACCCCCACTCCTGTCCCGATTTTTCACACTTACTATTTGGTCACCTTAATGGGATGCGACTTCAATGGGGGTTCTTTTGTTCAACTTACTTTCCCTGTCGATCTCTCTCAGTGCCAGTCATTCGACAGCCGTTCTAGACGATGAGGATTGGAAGGGACCTCAAGAGGTCATCGTTTCATGCCCTGGAGCCTATTAATAGAACCCTACAAGGCTAAAGGGGATTTGTACCCATCTACGTTTTACTCTATGGCCTTCTCTGCTCAGAAAGTGGATCCTATGGAAGCTTTCAGGTGTGCTGCTGCTCACCCTACATCTATGACCTAATCTGTCCTTCCTGCACAGTTTGTTGCCGTAGTATCCTGTTGATTTATTTTATACTGTCCACCACGGTGCAGTAGTGCCTGTTGTGTTGGGCCTTTTCCAAATGGCCAATGAAATCTAATGTTGATAAATCCAAAGAAATGCACATCAGAAAACATCATCTCAACCATACATAGAAAAGGATAGGGTCTAAGTCAGCTGCTGGCACTCAAGAAATAGACCTTGGAGCTATTTGAATAGATTTCTACAGACATCAACTCAATAGGCAGTGGCAGTCAAAAAAATAGCCAACAAAATGTTGGGAATCATTAGGAAGAAGATAGATAATAAGACAGAAAATATATGGCTTCTTTATAAATCCATGGTACGCCTACATCTTGAATACTGTATGCAGATCTGGTCACTCCATCTCAAAAAAGATATATTGGAATTGGAAAAGGTACAGAAAAGGCCAACTAAAATGGTTAGGAATATGGAAAAGCTTCCATATGAGGAGAGATTAATAAGATTGAGACTTCTCAGCTTGGAAAAGAAACCACTAACGGGGCATAAGATAGAGGTCTATAAAATCATAACTGGTGTGGAGGAAGTAAATAAGGAAGAGTTATTTACTCCTTATAACACAAGAACTGGGGGGCCACCAAATGAAATTACTAGGCAGCAGGTTAAAAATGAACAAAAGGAAGTATTTCCTCACACAATGCACAGTTAACCTGTGGAACTCCTTGTCAGAGGATGTTGTGAAGGCCAAGACTATAAAAGCCTTCAAAGAAGAACTAGTAAGTTCATGGAAGATAGGTGCATCAGTGGTTATTAACTTGGAGAGGCAGGGATTGCTGTTTGCCAGAGGCTGAGAATGGCTGACAGGATGGATCACTTAGAATCATAGAATCATAGAATAATAGGGTTGGAAGGGACCTCACGAGGTCATCTAGTCCAACCCCCTGCTAAAAAGCAGGACCACTCCCCCTAAATTATCCCAGCCAGGGTTTTGTCTAACCGAGCCTTAAAAATCTCCAAAGATGAAGATTCTACCACCTCCCTAGATAGCCCATTCCAATGCTTCACCACCCTCCTAGTGAGAAAGTTTTTCCTAATATCCAACCTTGACCTCCCCAGCTGTAATTTGAAACCATTGCTCCTTGTTCTGTCCTCTGTTACCCTCGAGAACAGCCTAGCTCCCTCCTCTTTGGAGCAACCCTTCAAGTAGTTGAAGGTTGCTATCAAATCTCCCCTCAGTCTTCTCTTCTGTAGACTAAATAAGCCTAGTTCCTTCAGTCTCTCCTCATAAGTCATGTGCCCCAGCCCCCTAATCATTTTTGTTGCCCTCCGCTGGACTCTTTCTAATTTGTCCACATCCTTTCTGTAGTGGGGAGCCCAAAACTGGACACAGTACTCCAGATGCGGCCTGACCAGTGTCGAATAGAGGGGAATTATCACATCCCTCGATCTGCTGGCAATACTCCTACTGATGCAGCCTAATATGCCATTGGCCTTTTTGGCAACAAGGGCACACTGTTGGCTCATATTCATCTTCCCGTCCACCATAACCCCCAGGTCCTTTTCTACAGCGCTGCTACTTAGCTGATCGGTCCCCAGCCTGTAGCAGTGCATGGGATTTTTCCGTCCTAAGTGCAGGACTTTGCACTTGTCTTTGTTGAACCTCATGAGGTTTCTTTTGGCCCAGTGTTCCAATTTGTCCAAGTCTCCCTGGATCCTGTCCCTGCCCTCCAGAGTATCTACCATTCCCCCCAACTTGGTGTCATCCGCAAACTTACTAAGCACGCAGTCTATTCCATCATCAAGATCATTAATGAAGATGTTGAATAGAACCGGCCCCAGGACCGACCCCTGGGGCACTCCACTCATTACCGGTTGCCAACCAGACATCGAGCCATTGATTCCTACCCGCTGAGCCCGTTGATCTAACCAGTTTTCGATCCACCTTACGGTCCACTCGTCCAACCCATACTTCCTTAACTTGCCGACGAGAATGCTGTGGGAAACCGTATCAAAAGCCTTGCTAAAGTCAAGGTATATCACGTCAACGGCTCTTCCCGCATCCACAAATCCAGTCATCTCATCATAGAAGGAGATCAGGTTGGTCAGGCACGATTTGCCCTTGGTGAATCCATGTTGACTGTTCCTGATCACTCTATTTTCCTCCAAGTGTTTCAGGATGGATTCCTTGAGGACCTGCTCCATGATTTTCCCAGGGATTGAGGTGAGGCTGACCAGTCTGTAGTTCCCCGGATCCTCCTTTTTCCCTTTCTTAAAGATAGGTACTATATTTGCCTTTTTCCAATCCTCCGGGACCACCCCCGTTCGCCACGAGTTCTCAAAGATAATGGCCAGCGGCTCTGCAATCACTTCCCCCAACTCCCTCAGCACCCTCGGATGCAGTTCATCCGGCCCCATGGACTTGTGCACATCCAATTTCATTAAGTGTTCCCTAACCTGACTTTCCATCACCGAGGGCCACTCTTTTCTCCAGTCCGCGTTACCCCGTGTAGTAGCCTGGGAGCTGGCCCGCCCTGTGAAGACTGAAGTAAAAAAAGCATTGAGTACTCCAGCCTTTTCCGCATCATCCTCCACGAGGATGCCTGCCCCATTCAGTAAGGGAACTACACCATCTCTGATCCTTTTCTTGTTGCTGATGTACTTATAGAACCCCTTTCTGTTATCCTTCACATCTCTTGCTAGCTGCAACTCCAATTGTCTTTTGGCCTTTCTGATTTGATCCCTGCAGTCCCGAGCAATATCTTTATACGCATCCCTTGTCATCTGTCCAAGCTTCCACTTCTTGTAAGCTTCCCTTTTATGTTTCAGCTCCTCGCAGAGTTCCCTGCTAAGCCATGCTGGTCGCCGTCCACATTTGCTGTTCTTTCTGCACATCGGAATGTTATCTTCCTGTGCCTTTAACAGCGTTTCTTTAAAATACAGCCAGCTGTCTTGGACACCTTTCCCCTTCAGATCAGCCTCCCATGGGACCCTGCCCATCAGCTCCCTAAGGGAGCCAAAATCTGCTTGTCTGAAGTCCAGGGTGTGTGTTCTGCTTCTTTCCTTCCTTCCATTGATCAGGATCCTGAACTCTACCATCTCATGGTCGCTGCTGCCCAGGTTGCCATTGAAGATTATCTGGTCTGTTCATTCCCGCTGAAGCACCTGGCATTAGGCACTGTCAGAAGACAGGATGCTGGGCTAGATGGACTATTGGTCTATAGCCACTCTGATGGAGTTATGTTCCTTTGGAGGCATCTCTTTCTGCTACTAAGTTTCTTACCTAGATTTGTGTAGTTTCTAGTTTTGGCTGTAGCCCTGCTGCTATTTAACTCTCCAGGGGGATACCTTCTTCCTTTTTTGGAATCCACCTCAGTGATCGCACCCTGTCCTTCCATTCCAGGTGGAATCACTCTCCTGTCCTGCCTCATGGAGGCTGCAGCACTCTCACATCCATGGCTGCTGCTCCCCCATCTCCTCAATTAAATAATTCCCTCTGCCCTCCTCAAACCTTGTTAACGTTCTATGTCCCTTGTGGTCCCCCATCTCTGAATGTCTGAATAAGTGCCACAGAGTGGAGGGTTGCTCAGCACTCCAGGTATGTGAAGGCAGCTGCTGTTCCCTGGACACTGTCATATTTCCTCATGCTCCATTCAAATAAAAGGTCCCCTTGAAAACCGCTCCCAGGACACAGGTTGCAGGGAACAGGAGAAGGGTGAATGTCTGGCTACGGGAGGGGCCTGCTGATGCAGGAAGAAAGATGAGAGGGGTGAGCTCCAAGGCTGGGCAGCTCCCCTCCAGCAGCCCCGAACCAGAGGGCAGCCGGTTCCCTGTGCTGTGGATCAAAGGACCCAGGATGCACATAAGCAGAAACTGTGAGTTCTGCTCATGCTGGGAGTGCCACGTCTCCCCGCCTTCTCCAAACCTGCCTCACTCCTACAGACTGAGCCAAATTTAGTGCCTTGAACTCATATCTCTGGCTTTGGCACTTATTGCAGATTGAACAGGAATAACCCCATCTACCCAAGGGCAATAAATCAGCTGTGCTGAGATGCTGGTCCCTATTATTTCTGTCCAGTCAGCTGATATTTTATCTGCTGAGCTGGGAGACTACAATGGAAACGTCTCCACTTTCCAGCCTGGAACAAAGGCTGTTTCTCAGGGAGTCTGTCATTTTGCTGCCTGGGAGAAGAGAGGAAGAAAACCAAACCAACCAAGAGCACAGCTCTCGGCGGGGATGAGAAAGTGGCTACATTCCCATTTGGATGCTTAGCTCGTCCCGTGCACAGTGCAGTGGTGATAGGGGAAGCCACAGATCAGAGGGAGTGAAGGCGACAGTGCCGTGAGCTCGCACTGGCTCGGTTTGGGGTCTGATTGTGACTCGGGGTTTAGAAAGCAGATTGCTGAACCAATGGGGAGAGGATTGGCTGGGTGGCTGTGGAGACTGAGATGTGGAGCTCTTGCCTCTAGATCAGCAGTTTGAATCTGCAGAGAACTGCACAATTCGGTGCGTCAGTTGCTTACCTGTTTCCTATAGCGCCAAAGGCCATGAGTCCTACCCTGTGAAATTAGCAAGAACGGTGGAAATGTCCTACAGCTCACCCAGTCAGCGGTCAGAATCTGAGCTCAGTGCTGGTGGTCAGCAAGTCTGTGAACGGACCCTTGGAAATGAGATGAGCGTCTCTGTCTGGTTTCCAGTGGACAGGTGTCCGTCACAGAACCACCATGGCTGGTAGCCTGAGCAGAGAGGCCGTGGAGTGTGCACCAGTGTCTCTGCATAGTGATGCGGCAGGAAGCTGACCCAGCTGCTCCTCTTGTTCCTCTCTCAGGGAGTTATTCTCTGTCCAGGACTGTCACATGGTGGACACCCCCAGCAGAATGCCAGGTACCAGGGCCTCTTCTGCTTCCTCTCCAACCTCTCTGGAGGTTCCGGTTTCATTTCTTCCTGCACCTTTTCACTCATGCACTCCCTGCCTATGACCCCACAGAGTCCCTCCTTGGCGCCGGTGAAGAGGGCCATCACTCACTGCAGGAGGAGGGAGCAAGATGGGGGCAGTTTCTGCAGTTCTGGGGAGGATTTTCCGCTACCCGTTGGTTCATTTCTCCTTAGAGTTCCTCTAGCCGGCACCCTCCAACTCCTTGGATTCCTTCTTCAGGCAGTGCCTGTAGCGTCTGCTGGGCCTCCTGCTCAGGCCCATTGTGCACTCACGCCTGCCCCCTTTTCGCATTTAGCTGCTCCAGTGTTTTTTGTGGGTGTTTCTTTCGGGGTTGCCAACCAATTTTGCTAGGATCAACCCAGCTGTCAGCTGTCACTAGCATGGAACTCACTCAAAAGCAGCACCGCAGCTGAGTGTGACGGATGCAGTGGCCTCAGCGAAGAGAGGCCTAGGGACACAGTCGTGTGAAGCACGAGTCCATTGTGCCAGGTGCTGTACAACCAGCCTAGAAAGGTGTTCTCTGCCCCAAAGACCTGCCAGACAAGAGACACCAAACGGAAATAAACAGAAGGGGGAGGACAAGAAATGCTGAGACCCTCTTGGTTGAATAGACTAGCCAGACCGAGGGGAGTGAGACACATGCCGAGGGAACACTGATGATTCCACATAGATGCGGTGTCAGGGTCCAAGTGCTGCAGGGAGAGATCAGAGCTTTTAAGGTACAGTCCTAGCTTTTTGTGGGGCATTGGGCAGGTCCCTTAAATTCTCTGGGCCTCATTTTTCCCAGCTGTAAAATGGGCTCTGACACCCATCCCAGATAGGGGTAGGGAGCCCACTCTCTCATGGTGCAGCCCTTTGCAAGTTTGAGAGCAACGGTCTCTGAACTTTTTTAGGTGCATCCCTGCCACCTGGTCTGCTCTCACCCGCCCTCCCCACCCCCCCAAGAGCCATGGTTGAAAGCGAAGGTCAGGAGTGGGACTGGGGCTGCAAGCTGGGGCCATGACCAGAAGAGCCACTGATGGGAGCGGGGCCAGGAGCCAGAGGCAGAGATTGGGGCCGGAGCTGCAGCTGAGAGCAGGGCTGGCTGCAGAGCAGGACTCGGTATACTTCCTCCCCACCCCTGTGGGTGCTGACCTGTCCCCAGCCCACCCTCTGAACACTCCCCCCCAGAGTATTTCAAGCAGAGTGCAGCGTACCCTGTCTAACAGGGAGAGGCATTTTTTGTAACAGTTTGTGTGGAGCGTTTCCCTTCCTCATCTCCCCGTCTTTTCTTCCTCACCTCACTCACCGCAAACTCCCAATCCAGCAAGTTCTGCAGTTCCAGCCAGACACTTGCCCTTCGACTCAGATCTCGGTCTTTCCTCACCAGCTGGCAGCTGTGTCTGCACTGAAAGCAAACATCCATTCAGGGCCCCCCAAGGAGAGTCCTGCTCCATGGTCTTTGCATCCTGTCTCCCATATCCCCTGGAGTCCCCAGCCCCCCCGCGGTGGCATATGGCCAGCTCCACCCTGCCATGGGGATTGGCTTTCAGCCCCCCCAAGGGTGACATACGATCCACGCCATTCCAGGGTGCAGTTAGCGAGAAAGAAACCCCAGGGCCCTTCGTTAGGAAAGGAACTAGGTCTTTACAGGAGCTGCAGAGAGGTTTGTGATGACATGGGAAAGGCAGGCAGGATTGGGTGTTCCAGCTGCTCAATTATTAAGCAGCCTTTGTTTTCCTCTTCGTTCTTCCTGGCCTCCCGTGTCCTTCACCCTCCAGCCTCCGCGGTCCAGCGTTGACCTTGGCTCAACCTTCCTAGTCCAGTCTCCTTGACTCCTACGCCAGGACCTTGCGCCCTGCGGTGCTGGGAAGACAAGGGCTGCTTTCAAGATTCACCCAGTTTTAGATTTTCCTGCTGGCTTGGCAGTTTGACATTCTCTGAGCAGCTATTTATTCCTTGATCTCACGCTTTCTTGGAAGCCCCAAAGGCTGGGGGAGGGGAAATGGCCCTGATCAAATAAAGACCTGTTGCTAAAACTCCATTGATTGATTTCTTTCTCCCCTTCCTTTAATTTTCCTATCCATAGGCTCATGGAAGGTCAAAGCCCTAGCCCCCAGCCACACATTTCCCCCAATGGAGGGCAGTACCGGGTAGTTCCCCACCATCTGTTTGATTTTTGTCCGGTGGAGACGTAAATGACCCAAGCACTGTGGCTCCCACCCTGTCCCACGAGAGAGGAGTCCACAGCTTAAACTCAGTCGAGACCCTTCACTTATTATTCAGTTGACCTTTTCCCTTTGCTCAGAGTCCTCCCTCAGCGCACCCCCAAAGTGACACTTCTCCTTCCTCGGCAGTTTCACCCTGCAGAAAAGTAGTGCAGGCACTCTGACTGCACTGCACAAGAAATAGCCAGACCAACAAGGGTAGCAGGATCTAAATATGGATTAGTCACTTGTCTCAATAACAAGAAACTCCCGAGTTATAAGAGTAAATATTAACTAAATAAACCAGAGCTTGCCAGGGTCATAAACCTTCATGCTTCAGGTCATAAACCAACCAGGATATCTTATAACTTCCTGCTGCCCCCATTGCTGGCAGGAGACTGGACTAGACTGACCGACGGTCTGGTCCAGCCTGGGAATTCCTGTGCAAAGGACATGCAGTTGCCATAGACTTCGATAGAAGCCAGCGTTGGTTGGCATCTTAGTAACTATAGGACACCTGGGTTAAGAGTTAGCCTTTGTCTCGTCGCCAGACTACACAGGTCTAACTCTTTTCCTCTCTCCAGCTCAGTCCCCACGCTGCTCCCAGTTCCAGTCTCTTCATGGTAACAAGGCGCCCAGCATTTGTCCCGCCTGCCCTTCCGGGGAAAGCGAAAGTCCTGGAATACAGTGGGAAAGGCCCCTGAAGGAGCATTTCGAGCCCAACCAGCTGCAGGAAGCCCTGGGCACTCACCTGAGAGCCTGTTCCAGCATGTATTTTGCAAATCCAAGAGGCTGAGCATGCTTTAGCATAGCCTGGACTGAGGGGGTTTGTTCACAATTGTTCCCAGCATGGATTGCAATCAGATGGCAAGCTGATTTTGGACACCCTTGCCATTTACATCTGCCCGGAAGGTCGTGTCCTTTCCTCTTAGCTATGAGCCGTGCCCCATGGAGCTTTGTGTACTTATTGGGATTTAACTGGCACTGGCAGAGGCTGCCCCTCCACTTCCTGGGGAAGAGAAGAGGTTTCGGAGTGTAAGTTCTCCACCTGTGAGGAAAGGCAGGACACACAGCTCCTTGATTGGTTGATGCTGTACTGTAGCTCACATGCTTTCTCTTTTCACATCATTGGAATGACCTAAATATAGGGGGCCCGGATTCTTCCTCAAAGGCCACAAAGGTGCAGACAGTGAAGTATGAAGTGTCAGATCGCAGACCCAGGTGGTTTGACAGATCCTGCCTGCAAGAGGTCAGCAGACCAGTTAGGAGATGTTTCCCTCGTGCCCACTTTTGTCCAGCTACATTATCTGTCAGTAACTTCCTTCCAGAGCTTCTCTTCATCTGAGTCCTTCCCAGCGCACCCTCCATGTGCACCATCTCCTGAGCCTGGAGGCCAGAACATTTTAAAATCAACCCCAAGTCCCACCAAATTGCGGCACTGCCAGGATGGGGACTAACCTTCACCCGTGACTCAGTTATGCTGCTGTCAGCCCTTCCGCTTGGCATGATGTCTGTTTCCGTGGTCTCTAGGTAGTAACTCTTTGGAGAAGTGCCTGGGGTGACTGTCCCCTTTAAGGGAAGACAGAGCCAGCTCCACCTATCCCATAATTAATCAGCTGCTGCCAAGCTTGAGGGGGTGGGACTAAGAGAGCAAGCTGACATTTAAGGGCCAGGTCACCTGGGCTGGAAAGGGTGGGGAGAGCTGGGCGTGAGGTGGATCTACAGGGAACAGAGCGGCTTGTTCCTGGGGACAGTTCTGAGTCAGGGTCTGCGAGAGGCTGGATCCTCCAAGGGACCCAGCCAGGAGGTGCTGAGTGCAGGGAAGGGTACAAGGAGCTGGGAGTGGAGGGAACCCGTCTGTATTCAGGAGCAGCGAGAAGACTCAAGGGTAGCCCGGAAAGAGCAGAGGTGGACTGAAGAGAAGCCCCAAAGGGTGGAAGAGCCAACCCAGGCTTTCAGCGCTGACCTGTTCATGGAGAACTGAGGAAACGTCTTGGGAAAGGTCAATAGAGCGGCCCTTTCAGTCTGCGCAGCATGGCCGTTAGCTGGAGTCCAAAAAGTCACCCACTGCTGTGAGATCACATGGCCTATTGGCCCCCTGGGGGTGTGGGGCATCACCTAGGGACGTGTGGCACCCAGCGAAGGGGCTCAGGCTTGCCCTGCTCCTCCTAGCTCCAGTCCAGGGCCCTGGCAGTGGCAGGGGTGTTTGCCAGCGAGTCAGCAGGGATCCTCCTGAAATATGCTGACTGATTCCCCAATTCACCCCTGTAGCAATATTTAAATCTCCTAGGCCACTTTCTACCCTGTCTTCTGTGGCGACATGTCTTCCAGGTTCCTCATCCAGTGTGGCTCCTGACAGCTCAGTCCCTTCTCTGGGTTCAGCTGACAGCCTGGAATCTGCCAGGGGCTCAGCACGCTTTCACGCTGGGTTCAGGGTCTGCCACGACACCCAGGAAAGAGCCAGCAATCTACATCCTCACCCAGGCCATGGTGGTGGGGGCTGGGGCCCCAAGACTCATGGTTACAGAACCCACCACTGGGAGAAGAGCAGGCAGAATTCCCCTCAGTTCCCAGCCAAGCTATCCCTGCAGAACTGGGGAGCATTCCACCAGAGTGAACCCACGTTGCTCCCACCCTTCTCGGGAGCTGGGCAGGTGCCACGTCCCCTGCCAGCGGCTGGTCTATTAACAGCCAGTCAGTGGAGTTACTCTGAACTCCAGGGGTGAAGTCTGACGCTGCTGTCCTGCAGATCTTGGGTTAAAATCTGTCCAGCGTGTGGGGTGTGGAGGGGCCACAACTGCCTGGCACTCCCAGCCGGCCAAGGAATTAGAGACCAGGAAGTGAACTCATGACAGCTCAACCTAAGTACCACAAAGACACCTGCAGGCTCCGGCTTATTGGCTTTGCAATAGTTTAAAGAGAAACTTTACTAAGTGCCAAGTCGACAACTTGCGGTGAAGACTCCTGGGCACTCTCTACCCCCACAAGAAAATGAGGGCACTATTTTTTTGAATCGTCTTTTCCTTTTCTGGTTCTTTCCCACCCTCCGAGGGGAAGATTTTTCTTAGCTCCTCTTACAGTTCTCCCTTCCCTCCCTCTTCTTCTACCTCGCCCCCATGGGTCTTGTGCATACTGATGCTGTCACCAAAATAGTCAGGTTGGCCAGTTTTTCTGGTTTTGTGTAGTCACTTTCGGTTTCTGGTTCTCCTTCCTTAGCACGGTGGTGCTGCTTTGTGTGGGTTGCAGAGGTTGTGGAGGAATATTTATTAAGTGGGAGGTGGGAAAGCAATGAAAGAAAGACATAGGATTTCTATTTGGGGGGAGGGGGGAGTTGCAAAAAAGCTCTTAATAAAATCAACATTTGGGGTCTGAGCTGCATTGCCACAGTCTCAGTAGGTGCAGTCCTCTCTCAAGGATCTCTCATCTTTTGAAAAGGATGACATCAGGAAAGATTACTCCTTGGGGAACAAAGGAGAGGATGAATCACACAGGCTGGGAATGATGATGTTAGTGCAATGCTGGGAACAAGCAGATGGGTACAGTCATATGTTCAGACAAGATTTGATTGGCAGATGGGATTCCTACTGGCAGGCACATTCCTAGACAAAGCCAAGGCCGCTGTCCTGCACGCGGAGGAGAGAAGTCCCTGGGTGAGTGCATAGGGGCAGACCCAATATAAAGCCACCTGCTGTGCTAACTTGGTGCAGCCTCAAGCTGTACAGATGGCCTGCCAGGTTTCCCAGCTCCCCTGAAATCAGGCTGTACATGGAGAGAATAGGTCAGTGTCTAGGCTGTGAATTCAGCCTGAGCAGGTAAGAGAAAAGTGGGTGAAACAGGCACCTTTCAGAGCACTGCTCCTCTTGGGTCTCCCGTCCAACGTCCTGCTCTGTGTGGCTGGAATTCCCATAGGACTCGACATCTTGGACACAGCAGTGGGTCATGCTTCAATGTGACTGAATAATTTAGAGTTTCTCTACGGCTTTATCTTGACAAGAAGGCCCTGGAGGCTTTTCACCTTCCTCTGCAGCGTGGGGCACAGCTCACTAGCTGGTGGATTCTCTGTACCTGACAATGTTTAAACCATGATTTGAGGACTTCAGTAACCCAGACCTAGGTTAGGGGTCTATTGCAGGAGTGGGGGTGAGGATCTGGGGCCCGCATTGTGCGGGAGGTCTGACCAGATGATCAGACTGGCCCCTTGTGACCTTAGAGTCTGAGGATTTAAAGGTGCCTTGCTAGCAGATGTTAGTTGGCATGTTCTAGCTACTGTTCTAAAGCTGTAATTTAGACGTTAGTGTGTTAAGGACTTGAGCAGACATGTTAAAATCTACAGTTGAGTTTTACAAGGCACTAGCTAGAACGGGAACACACATCTGCTAACATACACCTCAAAAGCCTGCTCAAGAGAAACCTTGTGATTGTTTTTTACAAAACATTTTGGGATCTGCTTGCAGAAAAGCCCAAGAAAAGCTACTTCTACTTTGTACTGCTAATGAGAGGGCAAGAGTCTGCCTTCCATGTTGTGACAGTGACTATAAACTCTTGGAGGATTTCTAGAGGGGAGCCGTGTTAGTCTGTGTACAGCAGAAACGACGAGCCCTGTGGCACCTTAGGGTACGTCTACGCTGGAGACTCTGTTAAGTCGACTTTGAGAGTCCACACTGAAAGCTCCAGTGGGCTGCCAGCGTCCACACTGAAAGC
>ML688340.1:175897-186902 GCA_007922175.1 Pelusios castaneus | reverse complement strand
CCAAGAGTCCCAAAGTCTGTGTGGTGTTCACCCAACTCTCAGCTACACTCTCTGTTCCAGTGTGGAAGCTTGAGTGGCAAAAAATAGCTGTCCTCTTCTTTCTTTGCTGGGATCCTCTGTAGCATTCCATGCAGGCTTTCTCTTCTCCTCTGCAACCAGCCCTCAGTCCCATATGCATGTCTGCAAGGTCTGGTGCAAATAACTCCTTTACATGGAGAAAACATCTTGTTCACTCCTGGCTCAGCTCCTCTCCAGAACACTGAGCACATGGTCTCCCCTCAAGGCAGCTCCTGCCTGCTGTCTGCTCAGGCTGCTGCTCTCCAGTCATCTGACTGAGAACATCACATCACACCAGCAGGGTACACTGTGGAGCATGCTCAAATTGCTACCACTCCCTGCCTCTGGAAGTTTCCAGTTGTGGGTCACTAATCTGCCCAACAACAGTAACCCACCCTCAGCAGGTCTCTCAGAGATAGCCTCTTCAGGCATATGGGTTACAAATGCATAGTCAATATGTGGAACTCCTTGCCAGAGGATGTTGTGGAGGCCAATACAATAACATGGTTCAAAAAAGAACTAGATAAATTCATGGAGGATAGGTCCATCAATGGCTATTAGCCAGGATAAACAGAGATTGCTGTATGCCAGAGGCTGGGAATGTTTGATAGGATGGTTCATTTCATGATTGCCGGTTTTACTTATCCCCTCTGAAGCACCTGGCACTGGCCACTGTCAGAAGATAGGATATGGGGCTAGATGGACCATTGGTCTGACCTGTAAAGCCTTTCTTATGTGCTTATGTGTAACCTTCAGGTGGGCTAAAATTAATTCAATTGCCCTTCTCCAGTGCCTTGCAGAAATCAATCCCAATCCCTATGGAGAAAGCAGCTGGAGACCCAGGATCCAGTCTGTATGGGACTCACAGCAAAGATTGCTCAGAGTTACCCGCCCACATTAAAATACTACTAAAAACAACAATAACAATGAACTTTATTAACTACTAACTAACTAAACCTTATCCTAAGAAAACAAAATTCAATTAACCAAGAACAATCCCTTACAGAAACCCCCGCATGACAGATCCCCAAGAGTCCCAAAGTCCAGGTGGAGTTCACCCAACTCCCAGCTCCAGTCTTTGTTCCAGTGTAGGGGCTTGAGTGGCAAGAAATCGCTGTCCTCTTCTTCTCTCATTGCAGGAATCTTCTGTAGCATTCCATGCTGGCTTTTCCTTCTTCTTTGCAACCAGCCCTCAGTCCCATATGCATGTCTGCAAAATCTGTTGCAGATGACTCCATTAGAGGGAGAAAACATCTTGTTCACTCCTGGCTCGGCTTTTCTCCTGAAAACTGATCACATGGGCTCTTCTCAAAGCAGCTGCTGTCTGCACAGACTGCTGCTCTCATGTGATCTGACTGACCACACATCACACCAGCAGGGCACCCTGTGGAGCATGCTCAAAATGCTACTATTCCCTGCTTCCAGAAGTTTCTGGTTGTGGGTCGCTAATCTGCCCAGCAACAGTAACCACCCTCAGCAGGTCTCTTAAAGAGAGAGCCCTTTTTAGGCATGTGGGTTACATATGCAAGCCATATCTTCATGTTAAAGAGCAGGACAGCTGCAAATATGCCATTACATGCAAATTAATTATGGCCTTTAGGTTTCTGACAAGTTGTCAATACAATACCCCCAGATGGACAAAGGTTGAGTGGCTGTCTTCTAGGTGGGCTCTTTGGTGACTCCTTTCGCTGTGATGTTCTCAGTATTTATAGATTCAGAACAGAGAGCAGCCAGATTTATGCCAGCTAAACTAACAGTAGGGCTGTGGCGGGAGAATTTTCTGGTCCATGGTGCCCAGAAGATACTTCTTAGTATAGAAACAAAGCTACCTCTACTCAGGATGGCGAGAGAGGCAAACTAGCCCTGTTTAATAACAATGCAGATTGTACTAGAACCTGGATTTATAATAGATCAGTTTGCAGGCAGCTGATTTCCTATAATTTGGACAATGTTTGCAGTAGGAGGCCGACTCTATTAGAGCACAGAGCTCATTTCTTAACCTCCCACAGATATGTAATTAGAGGAAACCATCCACTGTCAAAATAATCTTTGATGCTTAAAAAAGGCATGATGAGCGACTCTGTTTGTGGTGCCTCTTTTCAGTGTTAATCCTGCATTCTTTGTGTATTAGACAGTTTTACCTATATATAGTGTTTCTTATTCTATAGGTGTCTGGAACTGTTTTTCACAGAAACATGGAAACTTTAAAAAAATGTCATCAGTCTAATCAGTTTCAATTTAAAAACTTCTGGGCCAAATTCAAATCCATTCAGGAGATAAATGATAGCGTAAATTATATAGGTCTGCAAACCGCATGTGGGTTTAACTGCCTTGATAGTGTAACTTGTATTGATTTGCATTCACTGGGCATGCAAAAGGAGTGTCCCAAAGCGATGCCATGGTGTTTCAGGTTAGACATAAATGGGTTCAACTCCCACTGAAAACAATGGAAGCGACTTCGGCTTCTGGCAGGGCTGAACTTGGTGCTTTTCAGAAGTATGTGTGGCACACACGATACACACACGGGGAGAGGTGGCAATCAAGGCATCTCCTTCTGGCTCTACCACAGTCTTCGTCTGTGACGTTGGGTAAATTACAATCCCTCACGGCTACTTCCCCTCCTGTGCGATATGAACCACTGAGGCTTTGGATTGTAAAATCGAATAGTTCTTTCCTATACTCCATGAACACCAGTCCATTAAAGGGAATGAGGGGGCCAGTACAGCCAGCCTTCCTGCTGATAACCCTTCAGGTTGTTCCCTATTCCACAGCACAGTGAGTCTTGCCAGCGTAACCCTTGGAAAGAGAGATGGTGACACAACTGCAGCTGGAAGGGACTCTATTGTTTCTCTCTGAGTCCTCGCCCCGCTTCTCCTCTCACGTATGGGGGATAAAACACAAGGCAGGCTGCATACAAGCAGATGGGAAACTCCTGGCTTGGATCTGGGTTTCAACACAGACGTGATGTGAGCAATGTCTGCAAGGAAACTAGATCAGCCTTGCTCCTGAAGGGTTTAAGGGATTGAACACACTGTCCCAGCAAGATGAAATTGAAAGAAGCAGACCCCAATTTTTTAAAAACAGTACGTAAACAGGAATCTTAAGGTGAATTCCCTCCTGACCCTACCTACCCCCTAAAGTCATTTTCATTATTGAACAAAGTTTAGGCCATTGCCAGGTCTTGATTCTTTTTGTCATCAGTACCTCCAGCAACCATCTCCTTTTCTATGCTAGGTATTCCATGTGCTCTACGACAATCTTGTTTTTCTGCATGGTTCTGGGGTTCAGTTTTAGCACCCTATTTTCAGGTAACTATTAATAGTTAATGACAATTAATATGCACTTATATTGCTCCTTTCATCTAAGGATTTCATAGTGCCTTACAAACAAGACTTAATTAAGCCTCCCGTTATCTCTGTGAGGTAGGTAGGCAACCATTTTACATGACCAGAGAGACTGTTCTCTAAGAGATGCAGGGCTAGAATTGGTGTCCCTCGGTCTCTTACTCTAATCACTAGGTCACGCTTCCTCCATGGTGAAAACATTAGAAAACAAGGCAGTGACTGGCTCTGCAAAGCACTAATGATAACAATGTAGAGCTTTTTCCTCCACTTGCAAGCAGATTGGAGTAACATGGCTCGATATGACCCATAAGCAATGCCGGGGCAGAGATTTTCATCTGCCGCTGAAGCATTTGAATGTCGTGAATGGGGGTAACCATACAGCTACATTTATATTCACCAAGACACAAGGGAACATGAAGTCCTGAAGCCTCAAATCCATGGGAGGAATTACTGTGTTATTCTTCCAAACTGCTCTTGTCATCCAGCCTAGAGATTTCTGAGCTGGCAGACAAGGAGCACAGAAAACTGCATAAACATGTTCCAACACGATGCTTCTCACCAGGGAGAGCTCTGCTGAGCCATCTGCCTCAGGAACTTCCTTTTCAGAAACCATTTTCTGATGACTGTGGTGCAGAAATATGGGCCTAGAAATCTGAGACCCTTTTTGTCAAACTCCAGTTGGATGCTATATGACCTTTGGTGGGCCCAGCCTGCCTTGTATTTGTGAAATCTTCTTTTCCTTCTATTTAAACTCTTTAATCAGCACGTATCTATATAGAAACTAAATTAGACAGTATTTCTGTATTTCCAAGGACATGGGCTTGATTATGTTCGTTGCAAATTCAGATCAACATTCAAATACATCTAATGGTCCTTTATTCTCTGTGACATTCGACCATTTCAGGCCTGTTCTGAGTTGAAGTCAGTGTTTAAGGCTGCAGCAGAAAGTGTTTTCCATATAAAAAGAAAAAGGTGTCCATCATATTGGAGTTTTCAGTGGGTGTTCTTGCATCTTCCAAGTGCTAGCTTATTTTGCCGTTGATGAAATGTCCTTCTAGTAAAACAATGTTAGCAGCATCTGGCAACCTTTAGGGTTGTCACGGACCCGGACTAAAGGTGCTGGAATGGTTGGAAAGTGATGCCAAAACATATGAAACTATTTGTGAGGGAAAGACAGTGCAGACCATCATTCTGTATTTTTAAATTGGTCTCCATCCTGTACTTCCTTATTCCCTTCAGTGCCTACCTTCTGTAGAAATTAAAAAATCTTGCTTTTATATAGCATCTTCCATTCAAATGCATCTCAAAACACATTACTAAATCTTGGGAATAACTTGATTTTTAAGTTCTGTGCAGCAAAAACTGGAGAAGTGCATCTAAGTTGATAGTCATCCCTATTGGTTTATTTGTAAGCTGGTGCACTGTTGCTATGCAGCTGTTGTCTTGGTAGGAGAGATGCAGAAAAAGAGACAAAGGTGCTTTAAGGAAATGACCGCATACTATGCCAGTTAAGTAAGAGGGAAATGTAACCAGGAAGCATATGTAGTGGTATTATTTTCCTTTCTTCTGCTACTCAGACCATGTGTGGAATGTTTTGGAGATGTCTCATTAACTAGGGAAGGGCTTGTAAATTGCAATCAGAATGTGCCAAAAGCTACTGGAGCATTTGGGAGGAAGGAGCTGCAGGTGATATTGTCAGCAGGAATTGGACAGAAAGTTCTGTGGCAGCTCAGAGTGACAGCTGGGGATGAGATCTGGGAGTGATATTAGGGAGTGACAGTGTTAAATGTCCTCCCCTCCTCTCGCCTCAGCTAGGCTGTCTGCAACTGGCAAATAGGTAAGCTGGACAGTGGGGATTTGGCAGTGGGGCATGAGGAATTGGGCCTTTGAAGTAGTTGGAATTGAGGCACAATGAACATGGCAATTGATCTGACTCCAGACACATGAGAAGGGTCCAGGTTACAAAAGGCTATAATTCTGTCATGTGACAGGAATCTGAAACCAGTAGCTCCTGTTACACGTTAGGCACATGGATTACAAATCAAAGCTTCAAAGCGAAACTGTAGACTTGGAATTCATATGCAGATTTGACACCATCAATTTAGGGTTAAATACAGACTACGATTTCTTTTCTCATTACAGCAGATAATTTTGCTTTCCTTTTCCCTCACTTTCCTCTAATACGCTGTTCTCCACTGTTTGAATCTAAACAACTACACTGATTTGCTGTAACAGTCTGACATGATCCTGTGACTTACAGTTCTCTGCGTTTATATTCCTCCCATTCATCTGTACTTCTCCATCTTCAAGTGTCTGATGAAGTGGGATTTTCTCCCACGAGAGCTCATGCAATAAATAAAGTTTTCAGTCTTTAAGCGCCACTAGACTCCTTGTTTGTTATTCTGGAAACAGCTAGTGAGGTCCCGGCTGTTTAAATCAGATGTCTGTTTCTCCTGTAGGACTGGCCCTCATGGGTGGTTTGTGACATGTAACTTTAGGTCAGATGGCATCTTCTGTTTGAAATCTAACATTCTCTTCCACTTGCAATGGGGTACTTGGCATTCTTTTTACAGCATTTCTTCCATTCCAGGCTCCTGGCAGATTAAACATTTTTAACTACTTTAAGGTTAAAGGTCTTTGGCTTAAAAAGTTTGTTAGATGTTGGCACCAAGGTTTTCATTTTCTGCCCAAAAATCTCTGAACAGCTGATCCTAAGAAAGCATTGTGAGGAGTATTGTGATGTACTAACTATGCAACGCATGGATCCCAGGCACCAATTTTTTTTCTATTAAGTTCTTTGTTATTTGTACTGACTTTTCTACTAACCCATTTGACTGTGCATAAGGACCTGACATCTACTGTTTCAGCTGCTATATCACAGGCAGCTACTAAAACAAACTGTATGGCGATGTCTACACTTACTAAAGCTAGTTCCAATGAGTTAATTCCAACTAACTAATTCGAACTAATTTTAGTTAGATCCAATTAACTTAATTCGAACTAGAAAAATTTAGTTTGAACTAAGCAAGTGCCACTCATGGCACTTGCTTAGTTCGATTTAGCGAATTGCATTGAGTTCAATGAGCCGGTTAGTTCGAATTAAGTAATTAGTTCGAACTAACATGGCCACATTGGTTAATTCGAATTAACTAGTTCGAATTAACCCTTAGTTTGAAAAGTATAAGCGAATTTATTAGTTCGAATTAGTTCGAAGCCCTTAATTCGAACTAACTTGATGGGGTAGACATAGCCTACGTGAAGCTGCCAAGTCTCACAATATTTGATGTTTTGTTTAATGCCCCAACTCCCAGAAACAAGTGATTTTGTGTAAATCCCAGGTTTTTTTCTTTTTTTAAGTACAGTTCTAGTTCTTTTGGTTGTGGAGAAAAGCTTGAAAATTGACCTTGAGTGCATTCTGAAAACTCAGAATTCAAATAAAAGAACCAAAGATGCATAGTCTGTTAAAGACTGTTGTGCCAGCCAGAGTGACCAGGGTTGATAGTGTTGCATCACACATTTTGTAGTGAAGTTCCCAAACCTGGCTCAATCTTGCGAATCTACAACTCTCAGGAGTGGCCTGGAGGGCAGTGCTGAGTGAGATCAGGACATACACCCCTTTGTATGTCAGTAGAGTGTCTGAGAGCACAGCATGCTGGGATGTTTTTCTCCATTCTGACAGCATGGCTCAGGAGCACACAATGTTGCTTTTGGATATAATGAACGACTGAAGGAAGACCAGAACTTTGCAAGATTGTGATGTTTTGAATAGTCTCAAACCATTTTATGCTCAGGATTTGGTGCTGACAGACCTTATAGAATGCCTCTAACCACTTCAAGTCTGCCTCTAAAAGGGTCCAGGTTTCTGACCTGTATAGGAGTACATGTAGTACATAAGTTTGATAAGCCCTGAACTTTGTCTCTGGGCAAAGGTGTTTTTGCATCCATAAGCCCCCCACCCCTCCAAAAAAACAAACAAACAAAAAAAAAAACAAACAAACCACAAAACAAACCAACATGAGCAGGGATTTGGACTAGATGACCTCCTGAGGTCCCCTTCAGCCACAATATTCTATGATTCTATAAGCAAGACATAGACTTAATGAAGCAGGTGGCGATATGTATTCAGCAAAGAACATCCAGTTTGCTGCAACTGCTAGAACTCTGCTTGCAGCCTATGTAGATGATGAACTCATCAGGGCTCTCCAAAATACTCAACCTCACCTACACTGGGGGTTCTGATCACCTGGCTTCAAGGGTCTAGACCTTCATCTTCTGGCAGGAGATATTCAACCTCCATAGTGTGGGTGGTGTCTTGGTCTCCTTGATGGTGGGGCTGAAATTCTCTGAGTTCTCCAAAAGCAAAGCAGAGTCGCTGAGATGGTCTTGGTTGGTTGCCACTTCTTGGCCAACTTTGATTCCAATGTGCAGAGCAGGAAGTCAATAACTCAACAGAATAGTGCGGAGATGCAAGAGTATATCCTTTCTGCACACCTGAGGTTGTGTAGAAACGTGGTGAAAGCCATGAACCTACATTCACTTTTGCACCTGTAATGGTGTGGAAATCATCCATCAGACTTAGCAGAACATCTGGAATACCAACTCTTTTCAATGCGAGTCAAATGCTAACCTGTCAATTGAATCAAAAGCTGCATTGATGTTGATATATGTGACATGAAGTGGGCAATTAAATACTCAGTGTAACTCAGTCAGAAAATGGAGGGTGTGGAGAGCGCCCATTGTTTATTGCCCTGCATTGAACCCTGATTGCTGTGGACAATGATGCCTGGTAAGGAGCTGCTGGATCCTACAAGCAGAATATGA
The DNA here is from genome assembly GCA_007922175.1 of Pelusios castaneus. NCBI lineage: Eukaryota > Metazoa > Chordata > Testudines > Pelomedusidae > Pelusios > Pelusios castaneus. The sequence continues at coordinate 178,680 of ML688340.1, read as the reverse complement.
GCACAGACCTTTCCAAGGACCTGCAATGAGACTGGCTTGTAACGGCACACTCATGATATCCTTTGCCCTTGTATAGGGACAGTAAGATGCAATCTTTTCATTCTGCTGGCACTTTGTTTGATGCCGACACTTTTAAGAATAGTTGACGCACACTGATGCTCACTGGGTCCACAGCACCTCTGAGCAGCTCAGGTGGAATACCATCACGTATGGCAACACATCCATTACATTATTTTTGAATGGTCTTTCAAACTTCCTTGAGTGACGAAGGATCAGTGTTCATTCCTGGATCCGCAGCTGTGCAGTCTGCCAGGTCACACAACTCTAGACAGTTGTCAGCGGTCTGCTGGTTCAGCATGCTTTCATAATGGGTTTTCCATCTGTCCAGGACCTTGTCCATCGATGAGCAGGGAGAGCCATCTGGTTGTAGAATGAGGATGTTAGGTGCAGATTGTCGTTTGTTACACCATCTTCTCCTTCATCAGCCAGGGAGCTGACATTGATCTCACTAGTTTCATTTTGCCATGGTCTGGAAAATGCCCTTCAACTGTTTATGTTGTTAAACATCCCCCAAAAAGGAGCCCTGCATTTATTATTTTATAAATATCACAATTTTAAGATAATCTTATAATTTTTGGGTGGTTTGACTCCTTAGATTCAAAAATATTTGAGTCTGTTAGTAAGAAATAATCTTTGCCATTTAATTTGAATAGATCTATATTAGCCTTGGATGATCAGGTGTCTCATGTGTTTAACGGTAATCATGTATTCTACATTTATTGTAGATTCCACACTTCAATGGCAGCATTCACATCTAGCCAGAACAGAAGATCTTGGACTCTGTGTTTAATTCAGAGCTCACATGGGCACTGTGGATTATTTTTAGCAATTCTGCCCTTGTTCTAGGTGATACCATGACACGAGGTCTTTTGTATAGAATCCCATCGTATGCAGCATTTTATAATCATAGTTATAGTATGTTTTTATGCTGGACATACATGAGCCTTTTCTGTTGGCCACCCATCAAGCTGTTGTGAGACTGCATCCTTTGTGTTTCTTCTCAGAACCTGTCAAATTTTGTTTTCGAAATTGGCAGTACTTGAGTTAGATTTACTTCAAGCTCCTGTTCCTGTAGCACTGACTTTCATTATTTATAGAAATCGCTGAAAGTATGTCTGTTGAAAGAAGCTCCTTTTTTGATCTATGTTTCTCATTAACAAGTACTTGTGTACTTTCACCATCAGTTCTTGAAGTTATGGGGTGCTATGCACAATGGTTTCTGTAACAAATTCAGACTAGAAATAAGGTATACCTTTTTAACAGTGAAGGTAATTAACCACAGATCACACACAGTCCTTTAGTGTGTGCTTCACCCATGCTTTTTATTAATAGTTTCCTCACCATCAACTACATCCAACTCCCATTCAGGCGAGGACCACACCACCTCAGCTCCTGCTCAGGGCTGCTTGCCTCCGACCAACTGCTTTCCCTCACCAATGGAGCATTTGCCCTTACCCTTGCACCTTCCTCCTCTTACTACCATGCTCCCACAAACCTATATAGGGCTTGACTGTCTGTGCCTCCCAGCTGCACCTCACTAACCCCACTCTGGCCAAGCTCCCATCATCTGGCTCCACTCATCTCCTTATTGGGACTGCAATGGCTGGCTTAACCCTTGGTGCATCACCAGCAACCTGTCACATGGTATTTTCCATCACTGACCATTTTAAAATCAAGATTGGATGTTTTTTTCTAAAAAAACATGGTCTAGGAACCATTTTGGGGAAGTTTTATTGAGACAATCATACTGGGTCTCTTTTGATCTTAGAATCTATGAGCCTACAAAGATAGGCTTCCAATCTACTTACAGATTTCGGCTTGTCCATTAATGGAGCTGTTCACAGTCAGAAATAAGCAGCGTGGCTCTTTCAGTCTGAGCATAGTTCTGTGTTCACCACCACACTGGAAGCCATGTCACCAGGGAAGTCATTTTGCAGAGGGACGGCTTCCGTATCCTCTCTGACAGGGGTCAGTAACTTCCAGCTGTACACTGAAGTTAGCACATGGGCTGATCTGCTACCCTCGCTGCCCCTCCCCTCCCAGCGCCACAAATGCTGCATGCAACAGCTCCAGGCCGCTGCTGGCCGTGCTTCCCCAATGAGGAGTGGGGCCTGCAGGGAAGATGAGCCACAGGGCTCCTGTCCCCTACTGGGGAGCATGGCCAGCAGGAAACAGGAGTGGTGCACATGGGGGCAGGGCCAGCAGGGAGGCATCTCTGGCCCCACTCCTAGCACCTGTTGAGGGTGCAGTGGGCGGGGCTCACATAAGGGCCAGCGAAGGCTGCCAACCCCTGCTCTACGAGCTTACATTGGCCAAGTCTTAGGCTCAAGATTGATCTCAAAATAGGTCAATTCTGGGACCCTTGTGGGAACTTTTCATGTCTTACAAACTTCTCTCCCACCCATCATCCAGGACAGGCCACATGCCACAGGCAGCAGGTTTCACTGCAACACCCTTTATTCAGTCCCCACGCCTCCTTCTCTGTGCAGGTCCCTTTGAGCTCAGCCAAGGCAGGAGGTGCAGAGCCCTGCTGGGGGGCCAGCTGGGCCTGTGACAGACCCCTGTGCTGGGGGAGGGGCAGTGCCCTGTGTTTGACCCTTGGCATATGGGTGAGGGGCAGTGCTCTGTTTGACCCCTGGCATGCGGGGGAGGGGAGGGGCCCTGTGTGTGCCCCCTGGCATGCGGGGGAGGGGAGGGGCCCCGGGCATGCGGGGGAGGGGAGG
>ML688340.1:115613-165685 GCA_007922175.1 Pelusios castaneus | reverse complement strand
AAGCGTCTGACGAAGTGGGATTTTCTCCCACGAAAGCTCATGCGATTAATAAATCTGTTAGTCTTTAAAAGTGCCACAAGACTCTGTTGTCTTTCTACAATAGACTAACACGGCTACCCCTTAGAAAAAGGATGGTGAGGGAAGGAACCAATGGTGACTCCATTTTGTTTGTAGTTCAGCAGTTTTGTGGCAAGGGTTCTATGAATTTTGGGAAACAGTGTGTCATACCTGGGCTCTGGACACTTAACTACTATAGGAACACAAGGTCTCCAGTTTGAGGCATACTGATCTTGTGTCTGTCTTTATATACTGACTTGCTTGTTCAGCCTGTTTCAGACACATCCTTATGTGCATACTCAAGTGATACTGGGCTGCATGGAAAGTGTCTCTTAAGGTTTGTCTACTTAGGAAACTTTACCAATATGACTGTTAGTTAATAAATCACTGTAGGTATACCAACATAGCTCCGTATGTAAAGATCTTGTTACAAAATAACGACATTGTAATTGGGGACAGGGAAGTTCACACTTTTTTATCAGGCTCCCTGCAGACTCAGTCAGATATCATTTGTATATTCTGTTAACATTTTGAATGCTTGCTGAAGCCATGAGGGCTTGGGCTCTTCAAATAAACTCATATTCTGGAGATTCCAAATGTCATGGGAGCTGTAAGCTTGGCACTCTGCTATGACTTAAAACCGATTCTGGATTGTTTTGTAATAGGCATAATGAGGAGCTCGGGATTGTCCCTTCGGCCTTTTAAAAGAGTAGTTAATTGATAAATAGTAAGCTCTTATTGCAAGTACTAAACCCTCTTGAAAACCCACTAGAAGTTTTTTATGCAACATGGGATGCACACCTCACTTTAATATAAGAGGACTGACATGGTTTGTTATAAGAGAGGTTTATTAATAATAACATAGATTCAAGTGATACTAAAGAAGCAGGAAAAGAATAGGTATGGTTACAGCTAAAGCAAAAATAATGTGCTTTTTACTAACTATGACCTGATCTACACTAAGAACATTGGATCAGTATAACTCGCTCAAGAGTGTGAAAATACTCTCTCTCTCTAATACTATTAAGCTTACTTAACCTCAGTCTGTAGGAAGTGCGGAAGGGGGAATGTCTGTGCCAGCGTGAGAACCCCTCTTATCCACATGGGCAGTAGTCACTAAAGCACAGCAGTGGCACAGCTGCAGGATTGAAAGCATAGATAAGCCCTAAAACTAACTTTAGCAAGTCAATTTTTGCTTAAGCAGCTTGCTTTCTTCAGGCTGCCAGCATCTTGAACTCTGGAATAGTGTGTCCAGTTTTGGGCTCCCCACTACAGAAAGGATGTTGACAAATTAGGAAGAGTCCAGCGGAGGGCAACAAAAATGATTAGGGGGCTGGGGCACATGACTTATGAGGAGAGACTGAAGGAACTAGGCTTATTTAGTCTACAGAAGAGAAGACTGAGGGGAGATTTGATAGCAACCTTCAACTACTTGAAGGGGTGCTCCAAAGAAGAGGGAGCTAGACTGTTCTCGAGGGCAACAGAGGACAGAACAAGGAGCAATGGTTTCAAATTACAGCTGGGGAGGTCAAGGTTGGATATTAGGAAAAACTTTCTCACTAGGAGGGTGGTGAGGCATAGGAATGGGCTATCTAGGGAGGTGGTAGAATCTCCATCTTTGGAGATCTTTAAGGCTCGGTTAGACAAAACCCTGGCTGGGGTAATTTAGGGGGAGGGGTCCTGCTTTTTAGCAGGGGGTTGGACTAGATGACCTCGTGAGGTCCCTTCCATCCCTATTGTTCTATGATTCTTCAGAGGGGAGAATCTGCTGTTCAGAATTGGAGCGTGATTGATCCCTTTGTCCCTTTAAACGATGGATTCCAAAATGGCTTTTTGCTTCTGCTTATTTTTCACTCTGTTTTGTCCATTAGAGATGGGGAAATAGCTACTTTCCCTCTTGGCTGGTGGAGAACCAGCTTCTCCCTCTGTTTGATCACATACTCCAAATAATAACAGTTCGCGTCCATTTCTCAGTTATACCAAACACCTGTCAGTGGCTTTCATAATGCTCTTACTCTACACTTCTATAGTATAATAATATTGGCTATAATAAGGTGATTCAGTTTCTTATTTGTGGGGCTTCATGCCCTGTGGTGTCTACCCTGATTGCCACACCACAATACAGACATTAGAAATCTGAAGAGCCTCTGTCATTAATAGATGTTTGAAATAGCTATCTTGCTCTCAAAGGCCTAAATAGTTCCTGTAACAAGATAAAAAAGGCTATCCAGATAGCTCCTTACATAAAGGCGAGGGGACAAAACTGAAGAGGAAAGCATGAGGCATTGATTGCCCTGAACTCGCTGCACCTTCAGTGGGTCCAAAAATCACAACGCATTTCAGGAACTTGTAAGAAGGTGGCTGATGCACTCTTGTGAAGGTTTCCCAAACTTGGCTGGTTAAACATTGTTCTTGTAGAAAGACAACAGAGTCTTGTGGCACTTTTAAAGACTAACAGATTTATTAATCGCATGAGCTTTCGTGGGAGAAAATCCCACTTCGTACGGAGTGATCAGGTTAATTTAAGAGGAGTTTGAGATCTAATTCTCCTCTGAAGATGGACTTAATACTGCTTAGATGGGCTGGCAGGCTTAAGAGCAAGTCTTGAAGCAGGGTCGCTTTAGTATCCTCGGGTTCCCTTCTCCGGGCTCTATGAAAAGCTTCTCTTTGGGAGAAGTAAAATTTTGAGGGGGCAGTTTCTGTTAACGTCTATAATCTGACTTTCCTATCTCCATATCTGTGAGGGTGTCTGGATTTTTTCCAAAACCCTGAGCCTAGATGATGGAAAAAGGTGTGCAAAATGCTTATCTAGCCATGACATATTGTGGACTTATCTCACTGGTGGGTGGAGAGGGAACTGGGACTACTCAAATCTGCATGATTCTATCACTGAGTAGCAAATTTGAGTGCCTCGACTAAAAATATTGGATTTTTTTGCGCTCCTTAGTTAATGGTTTTTTGACATAGGAGTGAAATAGCAATGCTGTAATTTACCCTACTGGAAAAAACATGCATTGTTCCAGTGCTTTACTTCTCTAACTGTAACTCTGGTAACTGCCTACTTAACCTAATTTTTCAGTTTATCACCATTCCCTAAAAATCAGCAGAGAATATTGGACTGACTCACCTCAGTTTATTGCCTTGATTGGCTTGTTGAATTGAGGGATGTCAGTTCATGAATGGTGAAAAAAATCACTACTTTGCAAATGTTTGAGTGACTGCCAAGCTAATTGAACATATAATATGCTTTTGAGACTATGTTCAGATCTTCTATACTGGATACTGCAATAACTTCTGCATTAAGGATATGCTTCCATATGCATTCAGCTATAACAGTTTCTGTAAACTCTAGGGCTTTTCTAATTGGTGGCAGTGTGCATGTATTCTTGTGCTGAAAAGTTTAATGTTGTGACTGTTAAAGTAGTTTAGATTCATATTCATTTATTTTCTGTTCAAAGTGAATATGCTACCTTTAACACCTAGACACGGTTGTTCATTCTTTGGGACCTGTATATGAAATTTAAGTCTTACTCTTAACTGGAAAATCCTTGATTTACTGTTGCAAATGTCTTCTAAAAGGTTAGAGGTCACAAATTCCAAAGGGGTATCTGTTTTAGTCTAGCTGAGCAAAACGAACAAGGAGTCCTGTGGCACTTTTAAAGACAAACAAATTTATTTATTGCCTGAGCTTTCGTGGGAGAAAATCCCACTTCGTCAGACACTTGAAGATGGGGAATTTATAGAATGGGAGGAAAATAAATGCAGGGAAATGTAAATCATAGGATCAGGTCAGACTGTTAGTCAATCTTGAACCCTAATCCAGAGAAGGAAGGGCTACAATCTAAACACTTGTTTTTTCTTTTTTCTTTTTCTTTTCTTTTCTTTTCTTTTTTTTTTTAAAGGGGGGGGGGGGGAAGAGGAAAACAGACACTTCCAGGCTCTCCAGCAGCAGATAGTGTTTCTGGTTGCACATATTTCTCCTATAAAGGAGTCTAAAATATGGCCTTAAGTATGTATATATGCTCTTTGTAGCTGTGCCCAGACTTTTCTTAACCAGATAATCTGCCTACATTAGAGTAACTTTGAAAAATACCTCTTTTGGAAGTCATGTAAGAGATGACTTCTTAATTTCCTGAAATGTGCCGCCACCTGCAGTGTTATTACTTACCTGTCCTTTTATCACTAACTCTGCCAATCTTTTTGGGTTCTATGCAAATTTTATCAGTAATTTTATATTTGGTTCTAGGTCATGCTTTTTTTAAAAAAAAGTCTGAATAGCATCAGATTTAGTACCTACCAATGTCTGTGGAACCCCATTGGCAACACCCCTGTTCTGAGAGTCCCCATTAACAATTACTTTGACATCTGTCAGTAAACAGGTTCTTCTTAATCCCTTTAATCTGTACTCTACTGCAAATGTAAACAATATCGATAATCACACTGTTTCAGTGCAGTCCCAAGTTGCATGCTACACAAAAGTCTTAAGTATGTTATATTGAGGTGATTACCTTTTTCCTGCCAGACTTGTGATAGTAGTGAATGGGATCAATTTGCTTGAAAAGATTTTTATTCAATAAAACTGTATTGACTGGTATTAATTATCCCGCTATCCTTTAATTTGCTATTGATTGAATCCGTAATTTCTACTATATTATCTGGGATTGCAGTCAGATTATTCAGCCTATAGCGACCCAGGTAGCCATGCTCCCCCCTGGAGTGTTGACACTACATTAGCATTCTTCAGAACTTCCCTGGTATTCAAGAATGTATTAAGTCAGCAGTTTTCATATCTTCCCCCCAACCAGTTAAAAAAATGATTTATGCCCGTGACCCAGCCCTGGGCCAGGGGTTGGCAGCCTTTGCCAGCCCCTCCTCCCTGTCCTCTCAGCCATTCAGAGGCTTCCTCTACTGAAAAAAGTGGCTGTTGCCTGAAAATTCAGTGGTCACAGCTTGGGGGGGAGGGAGTCCCCTGGCACACAGCCAAAAGAAACCTGAAGTACTTCTTTGTCCCTGTGCACCCCCACCACAGCTGCTGCCAAAATTTGCTGCTGTAGGCTGGGGCAGGGGTCCCCAGCCACATTATGGAGAGGGACAGCTCTGGGTGGCTTCTTTCCGCATCATGCAGGGAGGGGCCGCGACCCAGTATCTGAGGAAGCCGGGCGGCTTGAGGGAATCCCTGTGGCAGCGGGGCTCTGGCTGCTGGAAGTGACAGCACTCCTGGCGGCTTGAGCCCCATGGCTGGAACGCTGCTGCTGCAGGGGTTCCTCCACGGCTGGGACTCCTCTGCCACAGGGGAGCAGGCAGCCCCGGGTGGCTTGAGCTCCGCAGCCAGCCGGGCAGCTGGCACCTCCGGCAGCTTGAGAGGGGCAGCCGCCAGGGAGCTGGGAACCCCAGCCCGCAGCCAGGACCGGAACCGTGGCTGCTACAGCGCGTGGTAGGATAGGTGCCCACCATACACTGCTCTATCCCGCAACAGCTAAAAAGTGTGGACACTCCTTTACGGTGTAAGGAGTGCAGTGTGTACACGTTCCTGCGGAAGAAAAACCATGTGACTTTTAAAGCACAAGGGGCTTGCTGCGCAAGGATTTTGTAGTGTGTACATGGCCTTAAAAAACAAAAGTCAACTTGGAATGGGGTGTAGAAGACTCATCCAGCCAGGGGATTAGTGTTAATGAGCCCATTTAGACATTTCAATTTATGTGCTGCCTTTAGCGATTTCAACAGGCTCTTTCTTGTCAGGGGCTCTTTTTAGGGTTCCCACTCAATGCATAATGAATTTTTGGTCTTTCTACACTATAAATAAAACACTACTGAAAATGAGATAGAAAACACTTGTTTTATTCAGTTATAGTTCGTCTTGTTTATGGGAGCTTCAATGTATGGCTTAATCTCTTAAATAGCAAAATGGGTAGGATTTTATTCCAATGAATGAATGAAAATGTTTCTTCACTGTTGAAACTATGTCCTTTTGGTAGAGCTGACTGGCTTGTGTAGGTGGTGTCAGCAGGAAACTTCAGATAAGTGCCTGGGAAAGTGCTGCTTAGTAAGCAGACTTAATTGTAGTTTCACATGACTTAATTTGAACAAACCTGCCATCTTCCAGATGAAAAAGTTTTAGGAATCATGGCCAAATGTGGTCGATATCCTGTGGGGCTTCAGTATAGCAAATATCTCTTTCCATCCCTCTATCTTCACCACTTGCTAGGCAGGCTTTTGGCCAGTGGTTCCCAAATCTTTTTATCTGCAGTATGGGTTGGGCAAAAATTGTCCAACAGCTCCGTGTCACAACGCTGTTCCACCTACCGTTCACTGACAGAGCAGTCAGTGCTTCTCCAAAAAGCGGTGGAGCTGGCTTCCCTGCCACAGAAATGGGGGTAAAACAGCAGGCATGTATGGGCGTGATCGTGGGTGATGGGATGGGCCACTATTACTATTGGTCTGATCAGGTATGGCCATTCTTGGGTTCTTAATGAGATCCTATCGGGTCTGGTTCAAAATGGATGGGGCTATTCAAAAGCCATCCTTATGGGTCCCATTCAGTAATGAGGAACTTAAATTGCCTCTGCAACCTTCATTTGGTCCCATTATGCACGTGTGTTATGGTAGTCTTCATTAAATTATCCTGCTGTTCCCCCTCTGCCCTGGATCCTTGCCTCATTCAGTGCACAGGATGAACCTGATTTGGGGGTGAGCCATGGTTGTTGTATAGTGAAACTTTCTGGAAGATCCTGCTTCATTTGTTATAGGAGTTGACAAATACTTATAGGGAATGAAGTGGATTTCAGGCAGGAAAGGTGGGTCTCTTTGTAAAGGTGGTTGAATGCAGTCCTAGAGAACTGGATTAAATCCTTCCCTGCAATGCTAGTTAGTCATTTAAACTGCATTCTTCACAGTTGGTTACAAACTGCATTCCTCACTTTCTAGCACCTGACTTGGGACCCTGAGGTCTGATTTGCAGAAGTATTGAGCACTCAGCATGTCTACTGAAGTCAATGTCAACTTGTGTGCCAAGTTAGTGAATGCTCTTGACCTTAGTCAGGGAGTTGAAGAGCAGACAGTATGTAAAGAGAGTCGAATACACGCTGACCTGACAGGGTGGTTGTGAAAATAAATGCATTAATGGGTGTGTAACACTCAGATCCTATAGTGATGGCTTCATTTGCTTTTCCTTGTCTGTCTCTGAACCCCTTAAATGTCTGCTAAATTAGGGGTGGGTAAACTTTTTGGTCTGAGGGCTGCATCTTCAAAGCATCTGACGAAGCGGGATCTTCTCCCATGAAAGCTAACTCGATAAATAAATTTGTTAGTCTTTAAAAGTGCCCCAGGTCTCCTTATTTGTTTTGCTGACCTAGACTAACACAGCTCCCCCTTTAGAACTTATCCCCTGTATGGTGGGCCACACATGGTGAGAGAGGGGTGGGGCTGCGAAGGGGGAGTGTCCACCATGCTTGGCTCCAGGGCGCTGCTGGGCCCACGTGGTGGTGGTGTGATGACTGCACTCCAGCCAGGATGCTGCCACTGGACCCACGCGGCGGGAAAACGGGTGCTGCTGCTTCTGTGTGATGGGGAAGGGGCAGGGCTGGGCGGCGGGACCAGCTGCTCCACTTCAGCCAGACTCAGCTGTACGGCCTTGCTGGCCATAGTTTGCTCACCTCTGTACTAGATGAATTTCAAATTGGGAGGCATTTTAAATATGCATTTAAGTATGCTAGAATTGACTGCACAACTTTTCATCTTCAGTCTTGTTAATCTAATATAGAAATTTTCTATGACATTTGTAAGCGGTAATAGTTAATCTAGTGGCTCTTTTAGTATGAAAGCTTAACTAGTATCAGGTAGTACAGTATGTGGAGTGAAACCTGAATATAACTGGAATAAACTTGGGCTTTCCTGTGTGGTAAACAGTCTCAGACACAGTAGCTTAGGTTAAATAAGTCTCCAATGCAAAGGAGGAAGAACGAGTAGGTGGCTTCCATCCAGATGAAACTGACATCACTGCGTGGAGCACTTGCTCCTTGTGGTCTGTACTGCAAGCTGTTAGTTGGGCTCTGGTATGATGGCTGTTACAGTAGATGTGTCTTTGCAGATGCAGTTAAAACAGATGGTTTAAAACTTCTGATAACCTGTGCCCTCATTTGGAAATATGTGGTGGGGAATTGTCATTGTTGACATCTTGGAGGATTTAAACACAATTGGTATATGAAGGAATGATCCCAAAACTTAGTCGCAGTAGCTCTTGGTCGTGACTCATCTTAACTAGAAGAAACCAAATACTTTCAGCTGTCTGCTTGTGCTTTTGCTGGCAGCTCGCTTCACCGTGTCCTCCAAAAGGCAAATGTCCTTTTGAAGAGCTTCCCCAGCAAGTCATAAAGAGGGTTTAAGGCCACAAAGGGCAGATTTAGTTTCTCTTCTCAGTCCATGCTTATGGTGACTCTGATTCCTGATGTAAAATCAGGATGACTTGCGGCTTGCCCCTGCCTCTCCCCACTGTGTGCACAGGGTTCTCCAAAGGCACCCACCTCCCCTGCCAGGCGACTGAGGCTGACATCCCAAACTGTGCATGCTGCCCAGCACCACCTGTTACCTGCTCCCCTCATGTTCCCAGAGGGTGGTAAACTGAGCATTTGTTTGCTCTTGCCAAAATGATCAGTGCTATTTTTGACAAAAAGTTGGGACATCAGGGAAAGGGTTTAAAAAGGTACTATCATGGCCAAAACTGGGAATGTGGTCACCCTACCCATGCTTCACATAAGACACAACAGTATAACTTTATTTACTATTTGGTTTAAAAAATTTGGAACACTTCATATTTTAAAATGACTGATCATTTCCCCTCAAATAAAGCCACATTGGTCATGTGTTAAAAGAACAGTGTAACATTTCCACAGAAATGGTCCGTTCCAGCAACGTAGTGTGGTGGTCGTCTTGTGAGTGCTTAGCCGTGTTTGACCTCCTGACCTTTAGCTGAAGAAGTAACTCCGTTATCTGGTATGGAATAGGCTCTTGTTTAGGGCTGTGGTTTCCAAACGGGCGAGCAGTGGAACTTTGGAGAAGTCACTGGTGAGGAAAAATTCTCACTTTCATTGGATTTCGTGCTGCTGTTCTTCTGGGGTATATGTGAGACGGACATTGCATCAAATTTCTCAGTTTTTGTTTTAATAATTTTACCCTGGGGACGGGACCAGAGTGAAAGTATTCCTTTCAGCTACTCACTGTGCTATATTGAAATTGATGATAAAGTTTGCAACTTGGGAAGTTCAGATATTACACCTTTCAGTTTAATGGCAGATTAGCCACTGATCTGTGTCAGATATTCGAGGCTGCAGTGATGTGGGCCATATAAATACCAAAGGTTGTGGGGAAGGGAAGGCAGGAAAAGATGCTTCCTGGAGGAATGGGATTTTTGTCTCAAATTGGACACCTGGGGCCTGATTTTGCGTTGTGACTGGTCATTAGTTCTGCAAGTGAAGTTAATGGGAACTGTTTTTAGAACATAAAGTGCTATTGTTTTCAATTTCCTTTTTTAAAAGTCGTCATGGGGAACCAAACTGAGCCAACTCTATTAGTGACCTATGCGGGGAAACTTTAGAGGCACATAGAGACTGCTGTCAATTCACCCAACAGAGATGCTCTGATGACCGGTCACTAGAGGGGATGACTCTCATTCTTTGTCAGTGTGTTGTGACTTGGGGATCCTGGGTTCTAGCTGAGGTGTTGTTTCTTGTGTTTTAAAAAAAACAAAACAGTGCTTTGACCTTTCTGCTCTTAGCTCCCCTATTTGCCCTTTTCACTCCTCTGCATTTTGTTCAGAACTGCTGCTTCCTTTTCTAGTCTGCTTGGGTGCCAATTGTGAATAGTCAGAACACAAGACAATCTTCCTGCTCAATTCTGGCACCACAGTAGTTAGGAAGAGCAGTTGAAAGGGCAGTGCTGCTTGGAGCATGCTGACTGCTGATGAAATGTTGAGAACACTTAGCTGCCAGTCTTAGCAGATCTCGGCTGAGCATCTGCAGCCAATGACTTGCAGTGGCTTGTAACACTTGGACAGATTTGGGTGGTTTTTCAGTGACAGCAAAACCACCCATCCTTCTAAAGTCTGGGTCTCCCTATGAAAACAAAAGTCCTTGCTCTAAAGCATGGAAGCACTAGAGCTCAATTAGTATCCACGGTGTTTCCCTGATCTCCTTCTCAAACAGCTGAGTTGGTGGCTGAAACTTAAGTTCAGGCTGAAGCAGATGTGGCATTGTATACTTCAGTTCAGGTGGTTAAGATCTGGGGAAGTTTTATAAGCCACTGCAAACGAGCTTTTATTACAAAATCCCATACACCACTAGGGAAAACAACATGGCCGGACGCGGATTATCCAAGAAGTTCTTGGAATGTACTTATTAGAGGTTTTATTTCAGAATGTGGAGAAAGCTACTGGGGAGAAGGTGTTCTAGATTTTTTTGATGAATAGGGAGGAACTGGTGGACAATCTGAAAGTGGAAAGCAGCTTAAAAGAAAGTGATCATGAAATGGTAGAGTTCATGATTCTAAGGGATGCTAGGAGGGGAAAATAGCAAAATAAAGATAATGGGTTTCAAAAAGGCAAACTTTGAGGGTGGGGAGATGGGGAGGGAAGTTCGATAGTTGTCAGTTTTTCACGGAGACTTTAAGGGCACAAAACCAAACAGTCCCACTGTGTAGGAAAGATAGGATGCATGGGAAGAGACCATCCAACCAGCAGATGTTCAGTGATCTGAAACTGAATCCCACAAAAAGTGGAAATTAGGTCAAATTACAAAGGATGAATATAAACAGTGCAAGGATGTAGGCACAAAATTAGAAAGATTAAAGCATAAAACAAGAGTGAGTAAACTAGCTAAAGACCCAAACAATAACAAGAAAACATTTACAAGTACATTAGAAGCAAGTGGAAGACAAAACAGGATGTGCTGGCTATTGGGGTGGGAGAGGATGAGAAACAATAATAGAAAATGTGGAAATGGCAGAAGGCTGAATGACTCTTTGGGTTTTGTTCTCTGTGTTTTGTGAGAAGGTTAGTAAAGTTTGGGTGTCTAACGGAATGCCAGTGAAAATGAGGTGTGAACAGAGGCTAAAATAGGGAAAGTCTAAATGATTTTTTAATTTGTTAACCCGGGTCTGATGAAGTGCATCCAAGAATATTCAAGGACCTGACTCCGAGGAGATACGAGTCATTGCCAATTATTTTTTAAAGGTCATGGAAAATGGGGGACAGTCCATTGGACGATGGCAAATAATACATTAAAATGGGAATAAGGAAAATCTAGGCAATTATGGACAAGTCATCTTAATGTCAGTTAACTGGAAAAATAATGGAGAAAACAATGAAGCAATCAATTTGCAAACACCAAGAAGATAATAAAGTGATAAAGAAGTCAAGAACAAATTGTGTCAAATCAACTGAACAGGTTTCTTTGACCAGATAACAAGCTTTGTGGATTGAGGGTTGGGAGGGAAACAGTAGATGTGGTATATCTTGACTTTAGTAAGGCTTTTGATACAGTCTCACATGACCCTCTCATAAACAAACCGGGGAAATACACCTAGATGGAGCTACTATACAATGGGTACATAAGTGGTTGGAAAACAATTCCCAGAGACTAATCAGTGATTCACAGTCAAATTGGAAGAGCATATCGAGTGAGGTCCTGCAGGGATCACTTCTGGGTCCAGTTCTGTTCCATATCTTCATCAATGATGTAGGTAATGGTATAGAGAGTACACTTACAAAGTTTGTGGATGATGCCAAATTGAGGAGGCTTGCAAGTGCTTTAGAGGATAGGATTAAATTTCAAAATAAGTTCGAGAAATGGTCTGAATTAAATAGGATGAAATTCAATAAGGATAAATGCAGAGGACTCCTTAGGAAGGACTAATCAGATGCGCGCGCACACACACAATGGGAAATAACTCCCTAGGTAGTCAGTAGTGTAGCAATGTTGCAAAAAAAGCAAACCTCACTCCTGCGAATACATCCCACAATAATGTAAATAAGACAAGTAATTCTGTGCTGACTGAGCCTTGCTTGGAGTACTCTGTCCCATTCTGGGCACCATGTGTCAAGAAAGATGTGAACAAATTAGGAGGTCCAGAGAAGAGCAACAGAAATTGTTCAATGTGCAGAAAACTTCTTATGAGGGAAGATTGAAAAAAATTGGGTTAGTTTAGTCTGGAGAAGAGAACGTGGAGAAGGGGACATAACTTTTTCAAGTTGTTAAAAACTTATTGCAAGGATGAGGTAGAAAAATTGTTCTCGCTAACCTTTGAGGATAATATAAGAAGCACAGGGTTTAAATTGCAGCAAGACTAGTTTAGG
Organism: Pelusios castaneus; assembly: GCA_007922175.1. Classification (NCBI taxonomy): domain Eukaryota; kingdom Metazoa; phylum Chordata; order Testudines; family Pelomedusidae; genus Pelusios; species Pelusios castaneus. The sequence continues at coordinate 153,285 of ML688340.1, read as the reverse complement.
TTGGACATTAGGAAAAGCTTCCTAACTGTCAGGGGAGTTAATCACTGAAATAAATTGCCTCTGGAGGTTGTGGAGTCTTCATAATTGGAAATTTTTGAGAGCAGGTTAGACGAACACCTGTCACGGATGGTCTAGATCAGGGGTCCTCAAACTACGGCCCGCCAAGGTTATTTACCCGGCCCCTGCCCTTGCTGCGGCCTGCCCCATACATCTGGGGCAGCGGGGTGGCTGCGGCCAGGGCAGGCTGCCGGTCTCCCACCCACCGGCCGCCTCGACTTCCCGGCCCAGAGCCGACCCCGCCCCACTCTGCCGACAGCGTCGGCCTCCCGGCACGGGGCCAGGATCAGTCTCCGTTGCCGGGGTCTGTCTGCCCTGCCGGGGCCGCGTTCGGTCCCCGCCGGTGCTCCCTCCCAGCTGCGCAGGCTGCGGCCGGGCTGGGGAGATTCAAATCTCCCGCCCTGAGCATGCGCAGACACAGCGTGCTCAGGGTGGGAGTGGCCTGGCCGACAAGCAGCTCTGCCGGCGACCCCTGTAGTCCCCAGCCTCCGGCCAGGTAAGGGGGCGCTGGAGGGAGGCCTGGAGAGGGGTGGGGGGGACAAGGAGAGTGGCCGGGTTAGAGGGGTGGGGACGGGGACAAGGAGACGGGCCGGGTTAGAGGGGTGGGGGGGACAAGGAGACTGGCTGGGTTAGAGGGGTGGGGGGGACAAGGAGGTTGGTGGGGGCTGGGGAGGGGTGGAGGACAGTGTTCCCTTTAAGCTGCGTGGGTGCGTGGCCGTGCAGCGGCCGTCACAACCCCCACACAGCACTGAGGGACCCCCGTGCAGGCCGGCAGCCCCCACCGCCCCCTCCAGTCCCCCGGGGCTGCTTCCTTTCTCTTCCCTGCCTTCCTTTCTCTTCCTCTTCCTCTTCCTTTCCTTCCTTTCTTTTCTTTCTTTCTTTCTTTCTTCCTTTCCTTTTTTCTTTCTCTTCTTTGTCTTCCTCTTCCCTGCCTTCCTTTCTCTTCTTTCTTCCTTTCCTTTTTTCCCCTCTTCTTTGTCTTTCTCTCCCCTGCCTTCCTTTCTCTCCCCTGCCTTCCTTTCTCTTCTTTCTTCCTTTCCTTTTTTCTTTTTCTCTTCTTTGTCTTCCTCTTCCCTGCCTTCCTTTCTCTTCTTTCTTCCTTTCCTTCCTTTCCTTTTTTCTTTTTCTCTTCTTTGTCTTCCTTCCTTTCTTTCTTTTTTTCTCCTCCTTCCTTCTCTTTTTTCTTTCTCTCCCTTCTTTTTTAAAACTTTTTAAAAATTAATTTTAAATAAAAACCTTTCTTAAAATTAAATTTCAATTCAAAATTCATTCCAATTAAATTAATTAAACACAATTAATTAATTCTATTTACAATCACTTTATCTTCAATTAATGCCTATAATTTCTGTCTTGTGAGTTTTCCCCAAAAATTTATTCTGAAAAAGTTTTTCACACGGCTTGAAAATTTTGCGCACAAGCCACCAAACCTAGAGGGAACATTGGCTACTAGTTGCGTACACAACAGCAGGCCAGCAGGCTAACATCGGTCAGTCCCACACTCTGGGCCTGGCCGGAGCCCACAGCACCAACAAAAAGTGTGTGGATGCATTACTGCCTGCCACCCAGTACCCAGAAACACAGGCCAGCAGCAGACGTGATAGCTACGCGTTCACGTTTTTTTCTAACTATAATACGGCCCCCCAACAGTCTGAGGGACCGTGAACTGGCCCCCTGTTTAAAAAGTTTGAGGACCCCGGTCTAGATAATGCTTCGTGTTGCCATAGGTGCAGCAGACTGCATTAAATGACCTGTCGATCCCTTTCAGTGCTATGGTTCTGTGATTTGAGAAGCATTAGGCAACCTTAATCTGTAAGAGTCACTGACAGCTCTGCTGTTGGAATGTCAGCACAGGATCTCTGAGAAGGAACATTTAAGGTACTGCAGGATAAATGCATAACTCAAGTTACTACACTACTGTAGATTATACAAAACCTGGAAAGTAAGCACAATTACTCGAGTATTTCTGAAACACGTAGGAAATGGCTTTCTTGGTGGTTCTTTCAAAGCCAGGATTTAATCCTGGAGGATATCAGGGTGATCTGAAACATACAAATGAGTCTGTGGTGACTCAATCTGAACTTCCTGTGCAGACAAAGGCAATCTCTCTTAAACTGGCAATCCCTGATAAGCAAGGGCCATGTCCAAAAGACTCATAGCTCTGTTCTCAGGAAGTGTGCACCTTGGGGATTGTCTCAAAATACTTTCCTTGGTCGCTTCCCAGATATTCAGAGTACAGTTGTACAAAGCTTTCCCTCCCCTTTTCACTGATTACAATTAGCAGCCCTCTAAAGAGATCACTGAGAGATTCTGATCATGGTGTGTCATTCTCATGTGATCTGAGGTGTGGAGGTGATTTGGAAGGGAGGCAGTGCTGAAGATTTCTCACTGCCTATCTGTGCTATGAAAGCATTTGGGAACCTTTGCCTTACAATGTGGGGAAATGTCAACAAACTAGCATCTTAGTTCTTGGGGCACTAACCCGTACGTTCACCTTTAGCACTACTCAGTCTTAAATTGAAGGCCTGGATGAATCTTGGATCCCTCTTTTCTACCTAGTTTCGCATTTGGACAAGTTAAAGATGTTAAAACAGGTGTCATTGGGTTGTTGATACATTTTGCTGCCCTTTGAAGGTTTCTCCACAGATCAAACATTTAAACAAATCTCTGGAGTTCAGACAGTGGGAATGCTGCTAATTCTGGCTGTAAAAGGTTGCTCAGTTTACCAAGCTTTTCTAATGTCAGTGGTTCCCAACCAAGGGTCCACTGGTGATGTGTGAGTGTACTGTAGGTGGTCTGTGACGGGGGAGAGAATATTGTAGTAATAATGTAATGCCATGTACCTCTGCGGTATCATATTTGATGTTACATTATTTGCAGTATAATTTGCTTCACACACATCCTTGTGTAATATAACAGCCTCTGAATTTAAATAGTGGTGCTTTTGCATGATGTCAGCGTGAACCGACGCATTTGGCGGCTAGAATGTGGTCTGGAAGTAGTGATCCACATAAACGAAAAGGTTGGGAACCGCTATTTTAGGGGTGTTTCTAAACTGCTGGAGGATATAGTTTGATTTGATAGATGGCAGTGTGCCTTCTAGACCCACTGCTTCAAATAAAGGCACTGACTTATTGAGAGGCCCCCTTTCGGATGACGTTCCTTGTCCAGTGAGACTTGGGAAGAGGCAGCTTATCCCACTGTCACTTTAAAATATTAATTGCAGTGCTGTGTTAAAATTCACCTTTTGGCTTCAATTGCTTATAAATTTATGAGCACACTTTCATTTGTGGAGCTAAATACATTATGAAGATTGAATAGTATTGGCCTGACTTCCCATGCATAAAGCTGAATCTCACAGGTTTAAGAATATGCCTGAGTTAAAAGCTAGTCAGAGAGCTGAGATTAACCAAAATTGTAGGATTTCCTCTAAGGGCTTGGCTTACTGCCTTTCTTGTGTAGACAAGAAGTGAGTTTTAAAATGCACTAGCTACTGGGCGGTGACAGTGTGTGTGGATAGTCTGTGTTTTAGGAATGCCCTCAGGTGGTTAGCTTTGTGCACATGAGCGTTCTGCACTTTGGGAGTGTACTAAGATGCTCTTAGTGCACAGTAAGTATGCCCACATGGGGAGACAATGCAGAGTAAGGAGTGCGCACCGGTTACTGAAGCTTTTCCTCCCCCATATAGATGAGCATTGCTGTGGAACATCCTCTGTGTTCCCTTCCAAAGATAGCTGACTTGTAGTCACAAAGCACTTCAGGATTAATTGGACGATACCAACACCTGCTTTACAGACAAGTAAGGTGGCTAGGTCCCTGCCTCAAAATGCTTGTAATCTACAAAATCCCTACCTGGATTCACTAGGATACGATGCTGCATACTTTTAGGCCCACAAGGTTTCCTTTGGATGTCAAGATTATAACCAAATCTGAGGATTCTCATTTTTAGATCATAAATAGATCAACCTTTGCGTTTGGAGAAGGAATAGCAGCGACTCGGTGTTCTGACAAAGCTGGACAAAACCCAGGTGCCAGGTCGCCATGGCGACCAGGGTTAGTAGCCTGGCTCTAAGCTCTGCTGCGGAAATGCTGTGGAGGAGCGCCCTCTGGTGATCAAAAAGAAAACTGCTAATGCCTAGCTGGGGGCCAGTTTTGTTGAGCCCTGTTTTATAAGCTACTCTTTTTTTTTAAAACAGGAGTATCTTTCCTAAGATGGGTAAGACTAGCACTTCTCATTTCCTTCATTCTGGGATTGACTGCATCTTGTTCTGTTTGCAAGTAGAACCCTGCACGGATACAAAAATCTGATCTGCACCCACTCATTGTCCGTCTCTCTCCGATCTGCAAGCCATGCTTTATGGGTATCCGTAACTGCATCTGCAACCAAGCTTGGGCACAGAATCAGCATTTTAGCCTTTGATTGGCTCATTCCCCACATGGGTCCCACCCACTTTTTCCTTTTCTTGTTTGTGATTTACATGCTATGCTATCAATCAGATTTCCTTGGCCACCAATGAAATTTCTGATTGACAGCATGGCATGCAAACCACAAACAAGAAAAGGAAGAAGTGGATGGGGAAGGCATGGGGAATGAGCCAGTCAAAGGCCGGCATGCTGGCTGATAGTGAGCGGTGGCTTTCCAAGCCCCAGCCTGCTGTAACTGAGGCTCTGATTGGCTGGCAGACCCCAATGAGAGCTGAGCTGGGATTGGCTGGAGCACTGTCTTGTTCCCCTGTGTGCTACTGATGCAGATCATAGTTGCAGGGATTGATCACACCCTGGGCAAATAAAAGTAGAATCTGCATCCTCGGATCGATCTGCAACAATGGGGCTGTGGATATCCACATCTGTGAATGAGGATATCTGCAGATCTGAAGTAGATACCCATAGGTCTGCAGGGTTCTATTTGCAAGGACTTGAGTTGCTGAGATGGCTTTCAGTTTAGGTTCTCGTGGACCTTTCCAGCATATGGAAAGCAGACCTTTTCCAGAACATTTAGGATTTTTAAAGTTCTGCTTTAGATGCAAACCCAGTTTCTGGGATATCTGTAGTAGAACTTTTGCTTTGATGCTTTTTGTAAACAGGTTTCTATATCTCTTTTTGAACTCAGGCCCAACTACAATATAGCTTTTTAAATAGAGTGGATAATGCTGCCTTAGTGTTCTTGGGTGCTGGTCCTGTATTAGGCTTTCAATGGTTTAGAGACTGTTCAATCCTTCTGCTTCCAGAAGTCAGTTCTTATCTGCCTACTGGAAAATTCCAGTGTAAAATTCCATACAAAAACCTGTGAAAATAACAAAGGTTTCAAAGTGAACCACTTTAATTTAGGAAAATAAGTAAATTAAGGTTCTGTAGGCAGTTTAACTCTGCATCTTGTGGAATCAGTTTTTGATTTTTCCATGAAAGATCACATTGGATGGTGAAAGCGTTCTGGGGCTACGCGTTACTCTGAGAGTAAAAAATACTGATTATCCAACCTGAATGAATTGGGACTCCTGTGGGAAAACAGCATGGAATGGACTACATGTAATCAGTCAGATGATAGGACAGACTTAAGATAGCATCCCCAGTCTAAAATTGTGGGTTTTTTCTTTTTCAAATTGCTGAACTTTTCAGCCTTAGTGCTTTGTCTCTTTTATGTGTTTAAAGAGTAGTTACACCAGAGCTCGACACAGCTGGCTCCCAGCGAGGCGCCAGCAGTTTTATTTTTGGTCACTAGAGGGTGCGCTCTGGTGTATTTCTGCAGCAAAGCTGGGTGCCAGGCTACAAACCCCAGTCGCTCTGGCGACCTGGCGCCCAGGTTTTGTTGAGCCTTGAGTTAGACACTTGTACAGTAAGCTTTAAGGAAAAATGTAACTGAATTCAAACGTCGTATGAAGATGTCCTATCCTGGTTTAGCTGCTTTCAATACTATACCTGCAGACACTTGGAGATTCAAAGAAGAAACATGCTGCCTGGAATTCTGTCTAGCAGCTCTGTCAGAAAACAGTTTGGTTTCTGACTTGGGGCCATGCTTAGCACAAGTGGATTTGGGCTGTAATTCCACTTGTACATAGTGTAGACACAGCCCAAGCTATGGAAGAAGTGAAGGAAAACAGCAGTGTGGCTGTATGTCGTTTGCACCCGACACTCCTTGTACGGGCGAAGCGCACCCACAGTAGCAGCTCTTGCACGACACAGAGCAGTGCCCATGGTAACTAGCCCACTGTCTGCAGGGTATTTTGGGAAGGGTTTGCAATGCCTCGTGGTTCGGTGTCACATGATCTAGATTTCCCAATCCTATTCTCCATTGGCATCCTACGAGGTTTCCAGCTGCTTTTCAACCACCCGGTAACCTGTGAGCCAGCCACCTGTCAAAGCATGGCTCCTGCGCTGCTCGGTAAGTGTTGTGCTGTGCATTATGAGCAACTCAGCGCTCTTCACCACCACCTTGACCTCAGCCCCCTTCTCATAGAAGCAGCATAATTGCAGCTCCTCACCAGAGGCTGTCTCCTTCCCTTCCAGGCCCCGAAGAAGTTCCTGCTGCTGGACTGGAGTTGTGCCTGCTCAACCCCCGTCCCGATAGACCCCGGAGACGTACCACCTCCCGGGTACTTGAGGCAGGAGATGTGTGCTGCGTGGAGTTTGCATACTCAGCTAGGCAGTTGCTCGCGAGCTCTTTACTAATGACTAAACAGAAAGAGCAGGTTCAAAACTTCCTGCGGCTTTACCAGCGGGGCCTCCACCTGTGCACTTGGTTGCAGGGCAACTGCGCTCAAAACAGGGACCTCAGTGGCCTCAACAAATCTGCTCCTGGGGCCAGCCCAAAAAGTGAGGCTCCTAGAGCATAGTGTGACATAGTGAAAGTGTCAGTTTCATCTAGTTGTTTCTACAAGTGTCTGAATTATGAAAATGAACTGCCCACTATGTTGTATGTGTCTGATACAGACTTTGTACTGATGGTGCCTAGCTACATCGGAGGTTGTTGGGGTGGAAGGAAAAGCTGGGAATTTTGGCAAATGGATAGGAGACATTTGGCTTCTTGCACATGTAAAGGCATGGAAGAAGCTTGGGATTTTGGGAGCACCGTTTAGCTGTTTCTGCTAAACCGATGTGCAGTATTGCTTACGTTCAGTTTTCAAACTGAAATGTTGTTGATTGTTAGCTCATCACTGGATATTGTCGCAGTTCTTACCTGTGGCTGTGCAAATGACTCTGAAGTCCAAACCCTGATGCACGGGAGTTGGGAACTCGGAAGACATTGGAAGTCAGTATCTGTGATGTTTGATGCAACCCTCCGGTTCCTTTCGCATGCAGCCTGGATGTGACTTCATTGGTCCTGATCAAATCTGTTGTATACAGATCTCATCAGAGACCACCAGTGCGTTCTGTTCCAAGACCTTACTTGAGTTCTTTCAGATTGATGCCAGCCCCCTGAAGTCTACTCTTTAGGTTACCTTTGAATCGCTTATACTGATGACCTTTCTTTTGCCCTGCCTCAGCTTTCTCATACAGGATTTGTTTTGGGAGACGGCGCTTTTCCATTCTGATGAGCTGTCCAGTCCACTTTTTAAGTTGTGTTCTCAACAGCATTTCCTCGATGCTGGTTGTTTGCTGTTTCCAGGACCTTAATGTTGGTTACTCTGTCCTGCCAGCAAATGCTCACTATTGAACAGAGGAAGCACATGTGAAATTGCTCTTGCTGTTTGTTGTGCTATTTATAAAGCATTCCTGTCTCAGATCCATGCAAGTGAGATGCTACAACCATTGCACTGTAGATCGTCTGTTGGGTGGGAAAATGAATGTTGCACTGGTTGAGGACTTTTTTGGTGTTGGTGAAGGGCTTGGCTAGCTGTACACCTTCTGTAAGCAATTTCCTAATCCAGGGAACTGTCACTTAAGATGGTGTTGCCCAAATTCTTGAACTGATTTGCATTTCTCCGTTGTATGCCTTGGATGAAGATGGCTGGTGCAGGGACACTAATAACAGTAACCTGCTATAAATAATTCAGAGGGAATTGAAGTTTACTGAGCAGTTGATTCAGGCCAACAGAGAGGTCGGGAGGGGAGAGATTCTCATTGCAAATCCAGCTCCATAGTTGTTTTTCCTTTTCAAAAGTAAGTGTGGTCGCCTCCTAGGTCATGGATGGACCCATCTCTGAGCAGTCTAGTTTTATGGGACGCTGTTTTCTAGCCTCCTCCCTCAGAGGGTGAGCAGTGATAACCTGGAAAGGACGGCTCAGCTGCCAAATGTGTCTGGCCCTGGGGACAGAGCTGAATGGCCACTGCCAATGGTCATCTCCGCCTGTCCCTTCACCAGGCCCCCCATTGCCGCAGGACTTGGATTCGTGCTATGATGTTGCTGATGATGAGATTTGATGCAGTGGTGTTAGAGACAAGATTTGTGAGGAGAACCTGTGCAGGAAATTTTTACGTGAGAGAGCCATTACCCAGGGGCAGCCTCGTTTTTTGGCTGTGGACGTCTGAGTCCAATGGCATGACAAATTATTGAGGTTGGGGTCTTCCTTGGCTACCATGTGTGGCCAGGACCTCTGCAGTGCCTTACATGCTCTCTGCAACCCACAGCATGCGGCTGAACCACCTTCACAGCTATTGATTTCCTCCACCTGGTCTGCCGGAACAGTCCTTGCATGTTAGAAAACGGCAATTTTTTGGACTTGCTGAGGGTAAGAGACCATCAACTACCCGTAGCCGCTCTAGTCTGCTCGTTGAAGTGTTTGCTGCAGTGTGACTACTGGTACATGCAGATTTAAATAGATCCTCCTTCCTCTCCGGTGTGGCCATAGCAATCTGTCCTAGAATATTTTAATTTTTAGCTGTGAACTGGCCTTAAATTCAGCACATCAGTCCCCATTTTCTGCATGTAATGTGCTCTGTCTTGCCTTTTTTTGAAATCAACTTCACCCATATTGACTGCAGAAACCTGGAACAGCCTATGGCAACTTTCATGGAAAAGTCTGCTGCAGTGGCTTGTCTAGCAAATTGTTTGAAGTATGAACTTGAGGGAGAAGCTGGTCTTTTTTGAAATCTCTACATTTATAATGTGTGTACATAATATATATAAAGATACCGCACTTTTAATGTAATGATTAATTTTCATGAGTTTTTTATGAGTTGTAATTGTGGCTGGATAGAATATTGTTTAAGATGAAACAATGTTTGTTTTACATTTGTTTTCATTAGCTTTGTACAAAATTTCACGGCTCACTTGGACAGTTCTCACGGCACACTAGTTGAAAACCATTTTGTTATGGTGCTGTTCTCAGTAATGCAGAAACCTTTCCATCAAAAGTTCCTATCTCCCCCTACTTTGCAATGGTTTAGTCTTCCTCAGGGAGTCTGTGGCTTCCCTCCAGCCCCAGAGGGTTCGCTTCTCTTAGACAAGCCTGATGGATTTAAGAATGAGTTACTGGACAGTGTAAACATTGGGACAAATGAGAAATTACAATCTCCTGCAAATTTTGGTCTTTGCAATGTAAAAAGCAGACATTGCAGTATTCCACTTAATTCTAAGAGGCTCCATGTCTCAATCTGGAAGCCTTGTCTCGTCACATTAAGAACGTAATTCTTCTGCAGGCTGGAAAACAGGTGATACACTGTTCTTGTGCCAAATGATTCAGTAACAAGATAGGTGCCCCTTTTACCTAGGTGATCTTTTCTGTGCTAATGTAACATAGGACTCTGGATAACTCTTTTCTACATTCCTACCCAGAAACAAACCTAAAATCTATTCCTGCTGCAGTCTCAATGACTGCACTGAATATTGTGGTATGGTCTTAAATTACTATGTATCCAAAATGTGGATTGTTGTCCTAGCTTAAAAAAAGCAAGCCATTTCTGTTCTTTTGAAATGGCTGATGGCCAAGAACAGTGCATTTTATCTCTGTTCTTAGCAAAGATGGTCAAATTGAGGTGGTGACTCTCAAAGCTGTATTCTTCTGGAATATGTTGATGTGAGATACCAAATTCTAAAGCTGACCAATTTACTGATGTCTGTGTGAAGTTGTTAGGTTTTGATAGGCATTACTAATTTGTAAGGAGTGCACAACAAATGTGCTCCATTGTGTCTAATGAAGTGCGTGCAACATGTACAGCACATCTGCTAATCTTATGGGACGCTTTGAATTTTAGCATGTAAGTGACCTTGTAATGACAGCAGGGAGCATGGGCTTTAAGGGAAATCCAGGTACAAGGTACTAAGATCCACTTGCAATTCCCGACAAGATGAACTTCTGGTTGTGGGGTTTTTTTGCTCATGAAGAATGTTTGAATAACTCTGTCAAGGTGCTGCGTGACATGTCAGTTACAACTCAGGTTTTGTAACACAGGTAGCATGGGATGTATGGGCATTGAAACAAATTCTTAATGTGAGACTGCTGGAGCAAAAACTCACTTTGTGTATGAAGAAATACTGGGTTTGTCTCTCCTGGGAGATCTACACATAGCTGTAGACCGTGCCGTTTGCGCTTACATTGACCAGTTCTGCTCATGCCCTTCAGTATTGGTGTTTAAAAGAGAAGGTCTGTTTTAACATCTCATCCTTGAGAGCAACAGTGAGTGAAACATAACTTCATTTGTAGCAACTACTACATGCGCTTCAGAGATGTTTTGTCAAGATGAATTTATATTTCCAAAATTGTAAACTGAAATGTAAAGAAAATCAATTAAGACTTAAATCTCGTATAACTTTTTTGGGCTGCAAATTAGTTTACAAAGCTTATTTTGAACAAAATAGTTTTTGGGGTTTTTTTTAAATGGCCACCATCACTTTTAGAGGAATTGGTCTACCGGATCATGAAATGTCAAACAGGTTTCCTGGTTTACACTTAATTTCCCTCCTGTTTAATTTTTTTATGATCCCTTACAGTTGGAGGGAGAAACACAAGCATAAATCAGTCCTCAATTTAAGCAGTCATGTGTCAGGCTTCCTGTGGCTGCCCATTGTACGAGACCTTCCACATAAAATCTGCTCTCAGTGGAAAAGTCCTTCGTGGGCTTTGAAGTCTCTGGCTCTTCTCCCTTGAATGTCTGGCTTTATCTGCAGGCAGACTAAACCCAACATCTCAAACTTTCTGGGTTGATGGGTAGTATTTTTTGGTTTCGTTGCACTCTTAGAGGTCCGTGTGTCTTTTAAATACTCCGATTCAGTGTTTATGCTGAATAACTATTGATTAACAATGGCTGGGTCTGAATGCTTTCCTCAAGTGGTGGAATATAAACATCGCTAAGCAAGATTGAAGCCTTCATTGAGACTGATTCTCTTCCAGTCCTGTCCGCTTTGATGATCAAGTGTAATTGAGTATGCATGCCTTTGCTACAACTTAATCTCTGTGAATTGGTTTTCAATTTAATTGGTATTTTAACAAAAGCAGAAACCAAAAACTCTTCCTGCGTTTCTGCTGGAGAGGATCAGTGCTGTTTCTAACAGAGGTTTTACTCAAGGCTCCTCCAGAAAAGCAATGTCAGGGTTCCAAAGGCCTTTTAGAGGAAATCACTTGTATTGGACCGTGGTCAGCTATACGTGTGTCACGTAAAATGGAGAACTGCAATGGGATGTGTGCCAAATGACTTTATCGTGTACCTTGGGTTTTGCAGAGCTATATAATAACTTGTATCAGAAGTTTAACCCCCATGTTTTTGATACTAGTCAGTGCCAAGAGACTGAGAATTCTTTTAAGTTTAAAAAAAAAACCAAAAACGTGATAGTAGTCTAAACAAGGCCATCCATGTTACAAATGTGCCTACTGTGACAATTATAAGGCCCTCACTAGTGGGTTACTTTGAAGGTGATCAGCACAGAAAATAAGCTTGTCCTTATTCTGTAGCTTTGATATTTCTGTAATATCCCTTGGTTTTAAAGCTTCTGTTCTGTCTTTACTTTGGCCACACTAAATATTAACCAGCCACGCTAGTGAGATGGTGACAAGAGCCACGAGTGAAAATATGCAGTTGACTAAAATTCCCTCGTTGTTTCCAAGAGCAGTTTTTAACACCTGTGACTTGAATTATTAGCCTTGTGGCTAAAGGAAGTGTGGTTTAATATGTGACTTCTTGGCCATTTCCATTAAGATGTTCAAACTCAAGCATCCCAAGACCTTCAGAAGTTCTCCAGCAAAATCAGAGCAGTGATATTTCTAAAATAAAAACAAGCAGAAAATCTAGTTGCTCTTTATAAATCATAAGCTCAAGACAAAGTTCTTCATTCTTTTTTGCAGATCACCTTCAAAATATGTTATGCCACCTTCAAGCAGTGTTTTAAAGTTGATATAGCATGGCTGCTCTCTGGGGTCTTGTATCTCTTAGGAAGGCTCCTATCCGTACAGCTCCTAGTCAAGCTGTACTGGTGGATCTCTAAGGTAGAAAAGGCTCCATCATCCTTTCTTCTTAACCACCATGTTAGTTAAACCTGCTCCCGCTCTCTGGAACAATTCTGACAACTGTCAAATAAAGAACTCTTTTTTTAGAAGTATTGCTAAAGATTTTTTTTCTTTGATTTGTAGGGATAGACTTCAAGATCAAAACAGTGGAATTACAAGGAAAGAAGATTAAGCTACAAATATGGTAAGTGACATCCTAGAACTTATACTGCCAACGTAATTAAGATATGGTTCCTAAGGTATGGTTCCTAAACTACATATTGGTTTCCAGTCCTCTCAAGATGAATTGCCTTATGCGACTGTCTGTATTGTTGTTTGTTTCTTTTTCCAGAAAAGAAATTGAGGGGGGGGGAGAAGATTAAAATCAGTAGAAATTCCGGTATAGATACTTTGCCTGTCATGAGTTTAATTTCATGAATGCATTATCCATTTCTGATACAGTGATGGAGGATTATAGGTTTATGGGGTTTTCTTAAGGGGATATGACAGCAGAGTTGGAAATCAAAAGGTGAAGTGATTTTAAATTTTCTGAATTGGTTCAAACAATTGCACAGCAGTAATAATTCATGTTGTTCGTCTGAAATATTGAAAGAAACTAGATGCTAATTTCGTTAAAAGCTTGATGCATTTCAACAGAGCTATTGTAGCTCTTCTCTGACTGTTTGAAAACTGGGTCTGCAGGTAGTCCATGGTTCTGTGAGAAGTATTTAAAACGGACTCTTCAACAATGAACCGTATTGGTTATAGTACATTGATTTAGCTTTTATTCTGTCAAGTAAATTTGTATCGATGAAAGCCATGACTGGCGATGCTATAGATCACTAATTCTGGTAATACAGGCCAAGACTTCTGTATCACCAAGAATTTATAAAATGTCTGTATAACTTTGTGTGCTTCCTCCACTATCTTACAAAATTGGCTGGTGACCTTGCTCTTTAATACAAACTCCCACATAAAATAACTATTCATTTAAAAAAAAAAAAAATCCAACCAAATAAAAAACCACTTCCTCAGGAGCAACTTGCCCCTATCCACCTCTAACTGGTGGTTTTCATATCTAGTAGCTCTCCCCAAAATTAGCAAGAGTTCTGACAGTCAGCAGATTTCTCTGGTCCGTTTGCTTGCATTCCCTGCTCTGTTGCTTGTCTAACTTCTGAGTAATCTGCCCACATCCCTGGCCTGTAGCATAACCTGCAGGCCAAAGAAGAATTTGGTGATTCTGAGGAACACTGTTACCTTTTACTCTCGCATGCCTGTTGAATGTTCCCTTCTAAACCTGCCCCAGTAGCAAAGGACTTTCTCAGCAAGAGCATAAACAAAAGAAACCGATGCAGCCGTAACCAACTTCAGGCTGAGCTGAAAGGGATGCACTGTGCAGGATTAATGCAAGTACGATGGTGAAGGGAGAGAGCCACTTGAGCAGAGGCATTTAAATTCATGCCTCAATTTTTGTCTTTGTCCCACTGTTTTAGAGTGAATCTTGTTCTCTTCTGGCAGCCACTGTGTGCTACTGCTGTGTAAAAGGTGACGGAGTTGGCACTGGAGTATGGAGTGTACTTTTTTCTTTGCTTTCACTTTCTCTGGAGATGCAGTTCTGTATCTTGTGGGATTGCCGTGAAGATCGGTACTTTGATTGAAGTTGGCACATGAATCACTTTTCAGGTTCAAGGTATTCTTGCTGCTTGAGGTGTAACTAGAGGGGAAGTGTCTGTGTGGGGAGCAACTTTTAGAAATTCAGTCAGCTTAATATTTATCGCAACATGTACAAACCCAATAAAAACAGATGACTCTGCTAATTAACATACATTGAACCATGAGTATTACCTCCTTTCCTGTACATACCACGTCTTCTCCAGCATTTTGTCTAAAAAAGTCATAGACTCTGACTCAGAGGTCAGAAGGGACCAATATGATCATCCAGTCTGATGTCCTGCACAAGGCAGGCCACAAAACCTCACCCACCCACTCCTGCAAAAAGGCTCTAACCAATGACTGAGTTATTAAATTCCTCAAATCACGGTTTAAAGACTTAAGATACAGAGAATCCACCAGCAAATGAGCCGTGCCCCATGCTACAGAGGAAGGAGAAACCTTGACTTCTAGGAATGCCTCTGACATCTATAAAGGGTAACGGGGTCAGTAGAAATGAGCACAGAACAGACTATACCAGACGAAGCTGATTGCTTTTTTTAGAAACAATTACAAAGATAGTGGATGAAGAAACACTAATCTCTGTTGAACTACTTGTCTTGTCTCCATAGTCAAAAGCAAATCTAAATAAATGGTTTCAGTGAGAGTGTTATCACTTGGATTGGAAAACAATCTAACAATAAAAGTAATATGGAGGGGAAAGCATTTGACAAGGTTCAGTTGGTAAAGAGGCTCACTAGATCAGAACCTAATGAACACGAAGGCTATAAGCAAGACTTCAAGTGTGCAGGTAATAAAATGGGGAAGAACTGTGAACTAAAGTATGGCGGTGACTAAGTGAGATGGAAAACTGATCGCAGCTTGGAAGAATGCCAGATAATATGTTTGGGGGGAAATTCAGGACATTGGGGAGAGAGAAGACACTGAAACAGTAATGTTGAAAGAGATGTAGGAATGTTGACCTGCAAATGACATTGGTTTTCAATATTATAATATAGTAAAGACCAATGTAACTATTTAACTCGTATGCAATCCCACATTGGAGAGCACTGAGGAATAGTTCTTCCATTCTACTGGGAATTCATTGCGCTCTGGACACCTCGCTATAGATAAGCTGAAGGAAGCTTGGATGGAGCAACAAAACCAAGTGTGTGTCTAGTGGGTATTGACTTAAGGAGAGGAATTAGGGATAAATTGCTGATGGTGGTTATACCCTGAGATCTTTGGGTCTGAAAGAGGAGAGTTGCTGTTGCGGGAGCTAAAGAAGTGGGTCCTAAAGTCTTTAGTAGATTTAACCCTTCTGACAATGAAGAGGCACTGAAAAGGGACAGCTGTGCTTTTAGAACAGAACGAGGGGACATAACTAATTAATGGGATGACAAGTTTTAAAAAACTGAGGATCATGTGCAGTAATATTGCAGAGATGGAACGCCTAGATGTAGAGAAATCTAAGGTGGGACGACGCTCCACACAGTCTGATTTAGTGGCTTAGGGTATATCTACGCTGCAGGGATCGATTCAGTGGCATTAGTTGAGTGGATCTGTGTAGACCCGTTCAGTTGGTCAGAGCGCGCTCTCTGGTTGACTCAATTAGTCCACCTCCCGAAAAGGAGTAAGGTTGCGTCAACAGGAGGACGTTTTCCATCGATGCAGCGCCATGAAGACACCGGGGTACATCAGTGTAAGTAGGTTGGCTGCTGCCGCCAGTGATGACTAGCGCAGTGGTTTTCAGACGTTTTTCTCGGGACCCAATTGAAAAAAATCATTTATTCCCACAACCCAACAATGACATCTTTGAGCAATGCAGTCCAGTCTTTTGGCGGCGGCCGTAGGGGGTGCCGTGACTCAGTGTCTGAGGGTCTGTGACCCAGTGCTGGGTCCCGACTCCAAGCTTGAAAACCAGTGGCCTAGCCCTTAGATTGGTGAGCTGGGCTCTATTTCAATCAATGGCGCTGAGTGATGTGCAACTTTGAGCATATCCATTCAGCTCTGCCTATTTTGTCTTGTCTACTTGGTCGCTGTTTGCATAGTATCTAGTGCAATGAGCCTCTGGTTTCTAGAATGAACAGTACAAAATAATTCTTCACTGGCAGGCTTATGGTCTACTAGACAAGCTATTGGTAGCTGAAGGGACTACAGGAGTGGGGAGAATCTGGCGGGTTTGGGGAGAAGTCTTATTTGTACCAGGTAGGACTGGTTTTTAATTTTTTGCTTGGTCTCTTCCAGTGTGGCAACAGTGAGTGCCCAGTTTTGATTGGGACCTTTTAGGTGCAACAGAAACTCCAATGATCCCTACTAAGTAGTGTCTGCTGAAAGGTTCCTTGTCAGTGAAAATGGTACCCAGTAAATTGTGCTCCCGGAACTCAGCTGCGCACAGTTCTGTGCTAGGCAGTTTCCATGAACATAGCTTGCACTGAGAAAATCAGCAATTTGTATTGCAGGGATGAAATCCACACACTACTACAAAATTGTTAGCTGAGCCCTTTAGGGCTGGCCAGCGTCCGGAGTATGTGGGTGGCCCTTATGGACAGTTGTACCAGCACACAGTCCCTGCCTCAAAGGCTTTATGATGTAATTTGAAATGAGACAACAGGAAAGGATGGAAGTCCAAGGATAAGCTCTTTTCTGAGTGCATTCGGTTCCCATGACACCCCTCCCTTTATTTAGAACTTTGTTTTGTTGCTGTCCATAAAAGTGAGTTTCTTTCTAGGTTACCACATCTGCCAGTGGTGGCTACTGCTAGAATAGGTTTGGTAGAGACATGACTCTATATAACGCAACTATAATTAATTGCCACATAGGGCATTAAACTTCTGTCTGTACTTTTAAAGTGTGTAATCTATTGCCCCACTCCCACAACAGCTGCTGAGCAGGGCATGCATTCACTGGAGTGCCACTTTCCTAAACATAAGCTGTTCCCCTTGGACTCTACGCTGCAGTCCCTTAATGTGGGTAGAGTTTGCACTAGTGTAACGACAGTGTAAAATCACACCACTAACCAAAATAACTGCCCCGGTATGAAATCTGTAGACCAGACCTTAGGTGTTGCATTAGAGAAGGGAAGCTCAGGGTCAGAGGAGATGCTAATTGGAGGGGAAAGCGGGATCAGTTGCACACGTGAGCATCAGTTTAGTAGGGAGGGAGAGGATGTTTAGCATTTTATTTACCTTCTGCTCCACTAGGTTGAAAATTCGTTTACCTGAAGTGCAGTCTATGAAACAATGCTGTATTAAGAAGTGGGATAAGGAAGCGCTACTTGCTTAGGTCTGGGCTTTCGTGCCTCCCACTGAGGGCTCGTCTACAATACACTTTTGTTGGAAGAACTTGTGTTGCACTGGGAATGTGAAACCCCCCACCCCCTTCCCCCCGAGCGACATAAATTACTCTGACAACAGCACTGGTGTGGATGGTGCTTCTCCTGCCAGCAGAATTTCTGCTGCTCCTGGAGATGGTTTTATTGTGCTGGTAGGGGAGCGCTCTCCCTTCGGCACAGAGCGGCTACAGGAGCAATCTTACAACGGTGCAGCTGCAGGTTCCCTAGTGCAGATATGGCCTAACAGTGGCAACCCCTTTGTGATAAGAAAGATGGCTCATCAGGCGGGAAGCAGTTTTCAAAGAGTGCCACTTAGTGATGTTTGCAAGTGCACCTGCCAGGGGCAGTACTATTGGGAGTTGTTTCGTGGCAGCTAGCTCCTATTCAACATTGATAGAGCAGCACTTTTTAAAAAAATGCATTTGTCAAAATAAAGTTTGGGGAAAATGTAGGCTTTGCTTTCAGTGTAATGAAAATCCTGAAATAGCCTGAAAATTGCGCTATGCTCTGTAGTCAGAGGGAAGGGGGAATATGGAATCTTTAATTTTAAATAAATAAATGAGAGGGAGAAGCAGCAGCAGGAGGGAAAACTTACTGATTTATTAAAGTTAAGTACAAACAAAGAGTTTGCCTAGATGCAAAGAAAGGGGTATTGATCCAAGTAATCATCTTTCTCCCAGTTTTAAACCCATTTTTCTTTAATAAAAAAAAAAAAAAAAAAAAAAAAACCAGCTGAGAAAACCCAGATTTTATTAAACAAAACAAAGCATCCTACGTAACTTGCTTTGTAAGCACAATTATTCCTGTGACAGAATTAGAATATTTTGTCTGTGCAGTGTAGTTGTAGCTGTGCTGGACCCTAGATGTTGGAGAGACAAGGTAAGTAAGATGAACCGTGCTTTTAGCTGTGACATTAGGGAAACCTTTCCAGACCCGAAGAGCTCTTTATCCTGAAAGCTTGTGTCTCACAAACAAGTTGGTCCAGTAAAAATATTGCCTTGCTCACCTTGTTTGTCCAGCATTTGATCCAATTAACGGGTGCTGTTTTTATATCACTCTAGTTTTTAATCAGAATGTTGTGTAACCCCAAATCCAGTGCCTTGTAGAAGTTTGAGTATATTACCTCAGTGCTGTTACCTTTATCAGATGACCTTGTAATCTCCTTAAAAAAATCAAGTTAGTTTTATAAGATCTATTTTCCATAAACCCATCTTGATTGGCATTAATTATATTGCCCTCCTTTTATCCTTCATTAATCAATCCCATAAGAGCCACTCCATTATCTATCTTGGGATTGATGTCAAATTGATAGGCTTATACTTAGCCAAATCATCTTGTTTACCCTTTCCAAATATTGGCATAGCATTTGCTTTTTCCCACTCCTCAGGAACTTCCCAGGTATTCCAACACTCACTGAAAATCAGTATTAATGGTCCAGCAAGCCTCTCTGCCGGTTCATTCAAAACTTGTGAATGCAGTTTTTGATGCTAATTGGGTGGGTTTCTTTCACAGTTAATTCAAAGCTGAGTCCTAACTTGTACTTCCAGCCACATGAGCTAGCTTGGGCTTAAAACACCTCCAGACCTGGATCAGAGAAGTCTTTCTCTATGGCTGATAGGGAACTTGGGCTAAAACTTGGGAAAGAGCCCAGGTTCACTGTGCGGAGAAGACCTACCCTAACAGAGGCTAATGTATTGAAGGATAAGGCTTAATGTCCCTTTAGTTATAGTTAATTGTAGAAATCGGTAAACAGTTTTATTCAAAAGTTGGTGGGACTTGTGCTTCAAAGTCACATAAGTGCCCTTGAAAAATCCCACCATAAGTGCTTACATAACATTTTAAGAGCATAACTTTAGGCTTCTAGTTGAAATTTTTTCACACACGTGCAAGAGTTTGACTAATACTTAATGGTGAAGTTTAGGCACTTGATACATTAACACTAGCATTAGAAGCTAAAATTATATGCATTGAAATTTAATCCTGGGCTTCATTGCTTCAAAACAAATGCCTCAGATGTGATTTTTAACTTTAAAGGCATGACTAGTACCATCAGAGTCAGTACAACTGTTCATGCAAGAAAAGTTGCATAACTGTGTAATTTTGCAAGATCAGGGCCTTAATTTTTCAATATTTTACCTATAACAGTTTTGGAGAAATCAACTAAGATCCTGGTAGTAGTGTTGTTGAAACAAATCAGCCTCCTAGTGTTTATAATTTAGTTCCTTAGAAATCTAAAGCATAAACTTTCTAAATGGTTTTTACAGACCCTCAACTGGACTTGAATGCCACTTTAAAAAAAACCACAAACATCTTAAATCCAACCAATTGATACAGAATATTGAATGATTACCTGCATGATCATTATTTTGTAACGGCTCTGGGGAAAAGAGGGTCTTTTCATTGTGACTTGGTTGACTGATTAGACATGGTCATCAATTATTCTGTTTACAGTGAACTGATCCATTTCATCCTTAGGTGGCGACTCTACTTCTGTTTCTTCAAAATGCAGAGCTAAATTGTCTCATCAGCCTGACTAGATATGAAGGGCATCTCAGTATTCAAGTCTCAACAGGTTCAGAAATCTTTAAGGAACATTGAGTCCTGTGGCACTTTTAAGACTAACAAATATATTTATCGCATGAGTTTCATGGGAGAAAATCCCACTTTGTTAGATGCTTGAAGATGGAAAACTTGTAGTATGGGAGGGAAAAAATAAATGCAGAGAAATGTAAGTCATAGGATCAGGTCAGACCACTTCAGCAAATCAAAGCAATTGTTTAGATTCAAACAGTATGCAATGATATATTAGAAGGTGAGGAGGTAGAGAAAAAGGGAGATCACTTTTGGTAATGAGAAAGCCAACCCATATCTCTATTCAAACCCAAGTTAGTGGTGTCAAATTGGTGTATAAATTGTAACTGTAGTTTCTCTTTGGAGTTCTCTGCCCACATATCTACACAAATGACACCATCATAAGACTGTATCAAACCAGCTACTCCATCAAGTGCTCATCCACCAGTGTGATACATAGAGCTCTGCATGTCTGCGTGTATCCGCTTCAGATCCACAGGTGCAGCTGCAGATATCCGCAGCCCCCTTGTGGTGGATTGGCCCTTGGATGCGGATTCTATTTTTATTTGCCCAGGGTGCGATCAATCCCTGCAGCTGTGTCAGCACACGGGAGCAAGGATGCGTTCTATCCAATCCCAGCTCAGCTCTGATGATGGTCTGCCAGCCAATCAGTCTCGGTCATAGCAGGCTGGTGCTTGGAGACCACCGCTCGCTGTCAGTCAGCCAGCATGCTGGCCTTTGATTGGCTCATTCTCCATGCCTTCCCTGCCCACTTCTTTTTCTCGTTTGAAATTTGCAGTGCCTTGTTGTCAAACAGAGGTTTCATTGGCCAAGGAAATCTGATTGACAGAACTGTGCGCAAACAGGGAAAGGAAAAATGGCTGGGACCCATGTGGGGAATGAGCCAATCAAAGGCTAAAATACTGACTCTGAGCCCAAGCTCAGTTGCGGCTTTGGTTACAGATACATACAAAACGTGGCTTGCGGATTAGATAGAGACTGGTGTGGATCGGGTCCCAATCCACCTTTTTTAATCCATGCATTGCTCTAGTGATGTATGTCAACAGTGCCCCTCTGCCTTATACATTGGACAAACAGGACAGTCTCTGCGTAAAAGAATAAATGGGCACAAATCTGACATCAGAAATGGCAACACTCAGAAACCAATAGGGGAACGCTTCAATCTCCCTGCCTACTCAGTGAACGACATGTCAGCTGAAGTACCTAAACAGGTTAACTATAAATCAAAGCTTCAAAGAGAAACTGCAAGGCTTTTCTTTTGTCTTCATGCCAGTTTTCTGATAGGAAGGCTGAATGTGGAAGGGAGAAGAAAGTGGTCTTGAATCTGCATAAATGGGTTCTGAAACAGAACTGGTCACTGAAAATACTGCAGGTTTCCCTTCTATTTCAGATGTGACAGTAAATGTACATTAGATCTTACCTCTGTCTAACAGATGCCCTCACTCTCGTACCTAGGATGTCTCGCTAACGCACCAACATTGTGTTAAATACTAACTGTTGCTTTCTGTTCACAGGGACACGGCAGGACAGGAGCGATTTCACACCATCACCACCTCCTATTACAGAGGCGCCATGGGAATTATGCTAGTGTATGACATCACTAATGCCAAAAGCTTTGAGAACATCAGCAAATGGCTCAGAAACATCGATGAGGTGAGCAGAATTAATGAGATCTTGTCTCTGCTTTAACTGCATCCGCTGTGTTATGGTCTATGAATAGTAGACCCTGCAGGATGGAGTCCCTTGCAAACCCATTACCACAGGCTAGTGAGTATGGAGCTGTCGGGCTGTTGTGTGCTCGATCACTTCCTGTTGTGACGGAGAGCTTTTGTTGATGGTCAGAACTTAGTGACCAGCAGTGTCCTTAAACTTCAGGCTTCTTTTCTGCATTCAAGAGAGGGGGTGGGAGAAGGCATGTGCTTTCTCCAGGAAACAGGCTCTGCTGTTGCCAAGCGTCATTACCATGTGTGGCGTGCTGTGGTAGCATTACTGTTCCTGTAAGAGTCAGGATACAGGAATAACAGGAACTTGTAGACTTGAAAACTACTGGGAGAAATGCGCTTGTCCTAGCACAGATTTTCTCCCTCATAGAAGCTAAAATGTTTGCAAAGAAGAAAAGTTAACTTAAATATCAAGTTCAGTTTTGTGGGAACTGAGCACGTTTTTGACAACGTTCATACCACTTCTGGGTGGCTAATTCCTTGCAGGGCTGAATGACCCAAGTTATGTGACAAACTGTGTCTTGTGCCTTCCAAAAATCAAGGTGGCTCAGTGCATGTGCTCTTCACCTTGGCTAGTAGGGGTTGATCTATCCAAGTCCCCAGTATTGCACAGTGGAATCTGGTTGTATTTCAAAGATGTCTGTTGTGTACACACTGTCTGACACATGGCAGTGTCCCTCAAAGCTCGGTGTTTTCAGCGTATGGTCCTTGCTGTCTACACGGTCTTACGAAACAAATCTGAGCTGATTCCAGTCAGGCAGGCCTCCGTCTGAAGCAGCTTGTGTGAGCCGTTGCTTTTGGCAGCAAAGATTATATGGACCTTTTGGTCTGTTGCAGTGGCTTACGTTCAGAAGTATCTAACACACATACTTGCCATCCGTTCGAAGGGAATATTCCCTGAGATTGTTGGAACAGACGTGAATTCCAAAAAGGGCTGAAGTTTTTGCTGGCATGTCACCAAAAACACTCGAATTATCCACTAATTGATGCTTTCTGCTCTGCTGACATCTCTGAAGTCCTCATGGACCAGCTTGGCATGGATATTGCTTACTGCACTTTAAATGGGAGGGCTTCAACTTGCCACCTTTCTTTCCCGGGTGCCACATCACAGGGGGTTGTGAAAGCAGCACCTGCACTATGA
The DNA here is from genome assembly GCA_007922175.1 of Pelusios castaneus. Taxonomy (NCBI): domain Eukaryota; kingdom Metazoa; phylum Chordata; order Testudines; family Pelomedusidae; genus Pelusios; species Pelusios castaneus. The sequence goes on along the minus strand of ML688340.1, from coordinate 130,437 downwards.
AGCAGGGCTCAGACTAGCAGCTTGTGTCGGCACCCACAGACCAGCATGAGAGAAAAAGCTGACACTTCATCTTATTCTGACATGTTCATCGTACTGCTCAGATTCAGTGGTGCTAGAAGTTCATTTCCCGTTCTAAAGCAATGCTAAAGAACCAGATTCATTCTCGTACCTGGTCTCCAGTGCCAAATGTCCCATTTTAGTGTTTTTTGTCAGTCTTCCAAGCTCCCCAGGTAACTGGGTTTCTAGCTGCTGACTGGAAACCAGCTGCTTTTGTAAAGGCTGGGTTTGGATAATTGAGCTGTTTGTCCAACCCTATATCTGTAGCAGTGGTTCTGAACGGCTGCGTCACAACAGGAAGCTGCGTCACAAAGAACCGGGAGGTGCTGCCGAAAATTGGTGGCTTCACTGCACTCAGTCCTAGTGTCGTCGGCTCCCTTTGCTCCCCTCCCTGGCTGAGCAGGGTGCGGGGAGCCAGCGGCAGAGGCGCTCAGCTTGGCAGTGTTCCTGAGGCGGTGCTGCTCCAGAGATCCCTGCAGCCGCTCACCCTCACCCCACTCAGCCTGGGAGCAGGGCGAGGGGAGGTGTCACCGCCTCCCAAAGCACCAGTGGGAGCAGGGATGGGGGGGGGGGGGGCGGGGGTCTACTCTCACCACGCTTGGTCTCAGCTGCCACCGGGGTGATAATCTCTGATCTATACATCAGCACACCAAATAAGTCGAGGAGCACTGCGGCTTTTCCGGCCAACGGCTCAGCCGATGCGTGTTCCCGGGGATTGACCTGTCCAAGAAGCACTGTGGTTAAACAAGCTGCTGTCTACACCATAGCACCGTGCAAAGGAGCCTAGAAGCATTTATGCCTGATCTGTAATGGGGCCTTGTTGGCCTAGGCAGTCAGGTGGGGGGACGGGGACACGTCCCTGTCCAATATAGCTGCACTAGTAAGAGGGCTGACTTCAGTTACGGCGATGATCTCCTGTGGGTGTAGGCCGTGTCTGTGGTGAGGCTCTCCAGGCATAACCGTGCTGGTGATGTTTCCACACTGGCTGTAGCCTGAGAAAATTGTCCAGACTCGCTGATTCCAGTGCATGAAAGCTTGGTTCTGCTGGCAGCCAACTCTAGACTTTCTCTTTTATATGTCCTTGAGAATAGGAGCCCAGTTTTCGTAAAGGCAGTTAGCCAGCAGATATTAAATCTCCTTAGTGGGGCAGGAGGTTCTTTCCTTCTGGAATTGAGCGTTCAGTAGGTTAATGTCTTTACCTAGAGGAATGCAGACTGCCAAACACCACTGTCCTTTTTATGAAAGAAGGCTTTTCTAATTACTGACTGCGGGGAGAGGAAGATGAGGGGAGATTGTGACTACCACTGGAAGAGGCAAAGTTGTCTTAAAGTTGTATGCTTTTGGCTGTGTTTCAAACCCTGGAAGTGGGTTTTTACACAAAGCTTCCCCTTAGTCTTGCCGAAGGTGGCCACCCACCACTGTATAAAGGGAACCAGAATTCCCCACAAAGGTGAGCCAGGGATGTGCATGTTACCGTTGAGCAGATGTGAAAATATATAAAAAGCTGTTGCTTGGTCCTGTTTTAGCACGCCAATGAAGATGTGGAGAGGATGCTGTTAGGAAACAAGTGTGACATGGAAGATAAGAGAGTTGTAGCAAAAGCGAAAGGAGAACAGGTGAGTGTCGCCCAGGATCCGAGACCTTTCACAGCGTGTATGGAATCTCCAGAGCACCGTTCCAAAACTGAAGTGCTTTTCAGGGATTAGGTAGAGAAATAAAACCTATCCAAAAATAGTATGACTGGTGTCGACTTACAGACCCAGGAGAGTCTTGTCTGGAGTTGTATTGTGAACATTTAGCCTCATCTGCTTTAGTCTGAACTCCGTTTCCTCTCCCTAGCTTCTGACATTCTTCTGCAAATCCTTTTGCATCAGTCATTTTTTACCGTCTGATGTAGTTTGGCAGCATGTATTGAACTTTGTAATTCATCGTGTCGGAATGTCTAATTCTGGGTATCTTGGTAAATTGACTTGAATTCCTGTTACTGTTTGCTCCTCGCAGAGCAGTAGACTATTTTATCAGTGACTAATTAGTAATCCTGTCTGCAGTATCGAAAACAAATATTGCATCTGCTCTAGCGAGCTGCTTCTGACCCAGAGTTAACTTTGAGTACCAATGTTTTGCTATGCTACTGCTCTTTTATTGCTAATCTTATTGCCTCTCTTGGTTTAGATTGCGAGGGAGCATGGTATTAGATTTTTTGAAACTAGTGCAAAAGCAAATATAAACATTGAGAAGGCATTCCTCACATTAGCAGAAGACATTCTTCGAAAGGTAAGTGCCTATGGAATTTTTCTCTAGACCGTTTATTTGAAAAAGCCCAAATCTATTAAAGTACAAATCAAAACTGCCGAGACTTCAGCTGAGGCTGTATGGATTCAATTTGTAACATGGTCATCAACAATTTCTGCAGATGTGCTATACAGGCAGGGGATGCTTTAGTTTGTCACTTGATTGTAATGAAGGTGTGGTCTATCCGGCAGTGCATGTGCCTTAGTCTGAAAAATGGGATATTTTCATAGTTCTGCAGGATATTTTGGTGAAGGAGAAAGAATTAGAAACATAGCTGCTATTCTGCAATACAGCAACATGCTAGTGAATCATTTAGATCAGATTGTAAGCAGCAAAAAATAGAAGTTAGCATCTGAGCAGAACCACTTGAGCTAAAGGTTTCAGTGAGGTTTAACCAAGTTTGCATCCCATGATGCAGGCAGACCTCTGAGCAGACAGACGTGCAGGTACTTCACAGAAAACGGCTTCTAATCACCAGAGTAGATGCACAAAACTAGAAAGCAAGCCAAATGTAAGACTGTTTAAAAACGTTTTCATGGTGGAAAAAGTTCCTGCGGTACATAATTACCCAAGGAGGAATCGAAAACGTCGAGCAGACATGTAGCTGTTGTAAGTGGTTGGTGTGAGCCAAGAAAACTGCTTACACTAAAAATACCAAGTCTTAACTACTGGGAAGACTGTCTTGCCTGAACAGCAGCCAGACAAGAGGCAACTTGTCTCAGCCGCCTGCCAAAAGCATTCAGACCTTCTCTGAACGTGGATTATTCTGACCAGGAAGAATTTTTAGAGCAACCCACATTGGTGATGCTCAGTCTGTTTTAAGCTAATTGCCTGAGCGACTGCTTAGTGTATTCTGTGACTTGCTGGTAGCATAAGCAAAACCACGGAGTAAGTCCCCAAAGCAAGGGCTAGAAGCAGGGTTGGGTTTATTTTAATGGTGAATTTCAGATATGGAAGGACTGCTACAAAGTTCCTTGAGGCTTTAGGACCACAGCTGATTTCTGGGCATGTATTTAGGTGATATCCTGGTCTTTCGGCGTGCTTGTATCTCTTCTGTGCTGCATGTTCGCATCTCTTCAGGATGTCATTGGTGTGACTTTTGGCTTCTTTCACTGCAGACCCCTGTAAAAGAGCCCAACAGTGAAAATGTAGATATCAGCAGTGGAGGTGGGGTGACAGGCTGGAAGAGCAAGTGCTGCTGAACGTTCTCCTGGATCATCAATCGCCATCCACCACCCCTTTCTTCTCGCTGTGAAATAAACCACTCTGCCCACTTCTAACCTTAAATGAATGTTTTGTTCCTCATCTTAACAAAGTCCAGTCTCCCTTTCTTCTTCCATTTAGGACAGCTTGCTGACTATAATTTTCTCAACAAAATGTATAGAAAAATCATGTCTGTGACTTCATTTTTTAATGTATATGCTCAGCTCACCACTTCATTTTGGTTGTATTATAGTCCCGTTCCTGCCATTAAAACTTAGAGCAATCATTTCAACCCTATTCTGCAAATTGTATAAGAATAAAAGTTAGAATTAACAATGGATTTTGTACAACAGTGGAATCTTCTGTTATGGAGAATGTGCTTGAGTCACCATATTCTATAGACATGCATCAGCAAAAAAGCCAGGAAAAACTCATTTTCGCCTTCAGTATGTAAATGGGGTTTATTTTGTCCTGTGCCTTATGTGGAAAGGAACTTTTTTTCCTCTTTTGTTCTGGTGGAAGCATGTGCAGGAGACGTACCATCCATACTTGACCATTTTAAAATATTAAACTCTTTTGTGGTTGCTTTACTGTGATTGTTGGTGTAGTGAATGGAGGACAAAGGGTGGTGCAAAAATCTTCAGTTTATCTGCGAAGTCTCCCGTTGGGTGACCTAGCCACACAGAGCTGTTCCTGCTGCCATTTTTTCTCTCTGGTGACTTTTCCTTTTGCCTGCATGCTGCTTTTATTTGCTTTTCTTCATGGTGTGATGTGTTAATTTAAAAATGGCAGCCTGGTCTGCTTGCCAAAGTTAATACAGAGCACTGGGTTAGCTTTCAAGGTAAAAAGTTAAGCCTACTAATTTCCCTCTAGCCAATGTCAACTCACTAGTATCTTCCCCCCCACCCCCCCTTCTCCCTCCCCCGTGTAGCCTTTGGGTTTATGATATGGATGAGGTATTTGCATGCACTAGCTTTCGATGGAGGGTGATGTGGTTGTCTTTCTCTGTGTGTTCCCAAACTGACAGTTCATACGAACTTCGTCTCAAATAGCTGCTCGAACAGGGCATTTGGCAGCCTAGCAAAAGGTTAAATAAATAAACCAGTCTTCTAAAAACACACACACAAAGCTGGCAATTGTGTTGAGCTATTGCCCCCCCTACAACTCTCAATTTTTCTAGCATTGTTTTCTCAAAGCATCTCTCACCTGTTCAGCATGACAACAGAGTCTTTCTACAATAGACTAACACGGCTACCCCTTTGGAATTTGACTGTTCAGCATGGTCATTCTTCAGCCGCTCATTAATCTGCTGACTTGTGCGGGGAGATAGAATTGGTGTGTCTGTGGGTTTGCACCCCCATGGGAATTAACTTGCTTTTCTGCTTTGCCTTCATGCTTCATCTGTAGATAAGGGGTTGCCAGCTTGGCTGCTGTTTCTCCCCAACAGACACCTGTGCTGAAATAATTGAATGGCTCCATCCATTTCTAGTGGAGAAGAGAGTTGAAGACCCCCAGGCTAATTTAGACTTCTCATATTCTATTGGGTGTCTTGTTAACGATCTGTTGGCTTGTGTGTAACCAGTGAAGGAGCATTCTCCAGCGAAGATCACACATGAAAGTTGCCAATAGATCCCCTGAAATTCGCTTTTCTGAATCTGACTGGCTTGGCCTGACCTTTTGTGCACTTGGTTGTGTGATCATCTTTAACTAAAGAATGAAATCTGCAAATGACCCTGACTTGACTTAAGTGAAATGAGTGTTTTAACATTCAGATTATTGTTTTGACCTGCTATCAGTGTGTAACTTCACTGATGTGTGTCAGTTTCTCTCCTGTACTCATTAACCCTGCCCAGTTGAATGGCTGTTGCGGGGAGAGGGGAGGCTAGAAACTGGGACTCTAGGTGATAAATTGACACTGTTTTGTTTCTCACGTATTCAGCATATTGATGAGCATTGTAAATAGAAAGAATATGGCTAACTTTTTGTTTAAATCTGCACTTTCTAACATCAAAAGGGAAAATGGAGAATCCATCAATTTTTGTATGGTCTGTTTAAAACGTGAGGTCTTTCTTTGCTTAACGGGGCTTAGCCCTACTCCTGTAAGTCTGTTGGGATCCTTTGTAGAAGCTGTGTTCATTAAACACCGAGTAGTTAGAGAACGGTCCACTCTCTGATACAACTAGCTACCACTTCAGTTTCATATTCTACTTAACAAGTTAAATAAACTGAAATATTTCTAGATGGTCTACTTCTGTTCATATAAAAACATGATTTCCAACTGTGTGGGAGTGATTTTTCATAAGTAAATGAAAGCTAACATCCCATTTTTGAAAAGAGTATATGTAAATACATCTTCTAAAGAACAACTCCAGTTCAATATTTGTAGTAACTTTATATTACTGCTTGCTCACCAACTGGCTTGTAAATTTTGTCTGGGGAGGAGCATCTCCTGATGTGCTGAACAAAGTCTGAGGCTGATGAAGAGAAGTCTGAGAGGAGCATCTATGTGCCTTTTTCATGGAATCATCTTGGTTCTGAAATGGGCTGTTGTCCATGTTAATCATGCATCAGATTAATTAAATTTGAAGGAAGCTGAATGCTACGCAGTAATCAGCTATCAGAAATACTGCCAGTTCTACCTTTTTGCCAGGGTGCAAAGAATTCTACATTTCCATTGCCACGTTAACTTATGTTGTATCCATTTCATGATTGTTTAATATTTTAAACCCCCTACTCTTCTCCATGGGATACAGAGAGCCAAGTCCCCTGAACATAACGTGAGCTGAGTAACAGGATGGCGAATGTAAGTGCCCCGGGCTGCTAATACTGAAACCCATGTTTCTGGCTAGGGAGGTCATGTTGGAAGAAACATCCAGCCTTGATTATAAAGTCTAGGGCAGTGCTTCCCAGCCTTTTTGGCTCAAGGGCCACGGCTACCCTTTTAATGACTGAAAGACCACCTGCCTCTTCTCGCAGGCAGCCCCCCATTACAGCCAGACAGGAGATGAGGGAGGAGGCTGCCCTGGCTGCAGCACGGAGTCTTACAGCCCTGTGTGTTCTGCCTGGGTTCCTAGGCCGAGGTTTCCTGCTGCAGCCATCAAGAGACCCCAGTGCCTATGGACCTACAGGGAGCGCTTTGCTGGGCTCTAGACTACAGCTGGGAGGGGAGCGCTGATCTCCTTTCCCCTGGGCTGGAACTATGGGTCTAGGATAGCTAAAAGAGTCGTTAAAAATAAATGGTGAGTATAGAAATGAACACTTCACTATTTAACAGCCTTTGGCTTTTTACCTCTGCGGCGTCAAATCGTCTAAAGGAAACCATCCTTGCTTGTACCAAGAGCAAATAAAACCGACTTTCACAAACGGATAGGCCCCGGGAAAGATTTCTTAAGCTCCGTTTTGCCTGCTGCCCGGGCGAGAGGCGCATGACGCATTTTTTTTCTGGCTGGGGGTGAGGTGCACATGGGCCACACCTTCATCCCTGATGACCGGAAGAGGGGAGCTCGCTCCCTGGGCGGGGTGTGCGGCCCTGGAGCAGCGAAAGCAGGAGCAATGCTGTTTTGTCTGTTAGCTGGGGGCTGGCAGGCTGTGTTGACGTGGCAGATGGGTGCTGTGATTTGCACAGCTGAAGAAAGGACTGACTGATGTCTTGACATTCACTGCTGAGGTCCTGCTGCTACGAGTGGATTTTGTACATCGGTGACCACTTGACCGTCTGCCTGAACTGCACGTGCGGCGCCTGCTTACAACGCTGCGGCTTCATCTTAAGAAATGTCACTCTCAGGCACACCCGTTAATTGCTGGCTTTCACCTTTACTCCAGGAAAGGTGCTGGAGAGGAGACCCAAGTATAGACCCACGACCCAGGCCACCTCTAAACCCTCCCTCTCCCTTTTATAAGCCCCAGACTCGTGGCAATTGGGATGGTGCGATGGTTAAGGAAATAAAGATTCACATTAACAGCCCCTTGCTGCTCATGATCAGACATTAAATTTACCCCTTTAAAAGATAAAATCCCTTCATCTCGGAATGGGACGGGTGTTGGGCAGTGAGTTACTCGGGAATTCTGGCTCCTGCCACAGTGGGCAAAGAAAATGCTATATTAAGGAGGGTGGGGGGACAGCTTGGAGGTGCTAAATGGAAGCCAAGGGGTGCAGCTGCAAAAAAAATTAATATTCTGGGATGTAGCAATGAGAGTCACACAAAACATGCTTGGTAATTCTGCTTTTTTCCCAGGTGAGGCCTCAGGTGCTGCGGTTTGTTCAGGTTGAGGCAGCACTTTTAAAGAAAAATATGGACAAATTAGGAGGAGGCCAGAGGAGTGCAGCAACCATCAGAGGTTTAGAAAACCTGACCAGGAGGAAAACTTTAAAATAAAAAAGGCCTATTCTTGAGAAAAGGTCAGGGGGCAAAGTTTTTACAGGTGCAAAGGGCTATTTTAGAACAACTGGTAATTGTCCAAAGGGCAGGATAAGAAGTAATCTAGGGAAGAGAAAGTTAGGTGAGACATAAAGAAAAACTGTCTAACTCAGAAATGAAAAGTACTGAAACAGATTCCCAGTAACAGTTGTAGAATCCTCATCACTGGAGATTTTTAGGAAAAGGTTTGCTAAACATATCAGATATCTAGGTCGAATTGTCCGCCCTCAGCTTGGGGGTGGGGTGGGGGGTATACTGGGTCAGTGGTTTTCAAACTTTTTTCTCAAGATCCAATCGTGCCTGTGACCCAACAATTACATCTCTCAGCAATGCATTCCCAGCTTTCGGCAACAGCAGCAGGGAATGCTGGGACCCAGTACTCAAGGGTCTGCGATCCAGTAGCGGGTCCTGACCTGTAGTTTGAAAACCACTCGACTAGGTGACCTCGCAAGGAGCCTTCCAGCCCTGTTTCTGTGTTCCTAATTCTGTTAAAAACATTCATTTTCTGGGCCCCTGTCTAGTAAAGTATTACACTGATGGAAGGGTTTAGTCCTTTTTCTAGTCCCCTTCGGTTACTGAAGAACTCAGAAAGATTACAAAGGGTGATATCTATTTGCTCTACAGCGAATTGACGTTTTTAAGTTACTGCTCAGCTGGAAACCAGTGTCTAATTTTGGAATCTGGCGGGTCCCGTAACGTACAATCAGTGGTGTGGTATGTGCGTCATGGGAACGATGCTAAAATAGGGTGTAGAACACCAATCCCTCTTGTTAACACAATAGTTCACGCACCAGTCCTGCCCCATGGGGGTGAGCTGAGAATGCTGCCCTACAGTGAGGGCCTGAGCCATTAAGGACCATTGATTACAGCCCAAGTGTGGGGGAGCCCCAGTCGCCAATGACCCCGTGCCCTGAGTTAAGTCAGCTGAAGGTGACGACTGCTTATTGATCACTGCCCCGTGACCCTTTTCTCCTGGATGGACAGGCAGGAGCAGGTCTGAGCCCTCCTCTTCCTAGAGGGGGCAGGGGTGAGATGGGCTGGAGAGAAAAGGGGGTGGGTCTCCATCGCACCCCATGAGACATCTTGGGGCCGCGCAAACCAGGGGTGCAGCTGAACTCTGAAGGAGACTCACCCGGTCCATTGCTCTGTTCTAGGGTGTGCCACAAATCCCAGAGCCAGGTGCCTCTGGGTGAACTAGCCAGTGCGCTGCAGCCAGGAGCCAACCCCGCACACCTAGGGACAGATACTGGGCGCGTGGCCAGGAGGGCTGCACTCTCCGCTCTGCCGTCAGAAGGGGGCAGCCGGCCGGGTGCCCAGGTCCGAGCACAGCACCGCTGGCAGCCGCAGCACAGAGTTGCAGAAATGTGGCAATACCATATCATGCCACGCTGACTTCTGCGTTATGTTTGACCTTGGGCTGGTGGGGGGGCTAAAGCCCATGCCAGCCCCCTCCCCAGTGCAGCCCCCCAGGGTTATTCGGGGGGCTACATTATCTCAGCTGAATACCTGCCTCGTTTTACACAGGCTACGGAGAAAGCACCGGAGCAGACGGTACGCGCTGAAGTTTCATACAGTGACGTGTTTCCGTACTGTTCTATACGCAGTCGTGTGAGTATCGTCGACCCAGTCGGCTGATTTTATAAGTCGGGGAGAAATGAGACGGTCGCCATTCACCAGCAGTGGGCTGGAGACTTCTTTGTATTTTCATGCCTGATGAAGTGTGGGGTGCGCCAGACAAATCGGAGTCCTGAAAGGGGTGCACTCGGCTGGGGAGACTGAGAGCCACTATGTCAGCTGGAGAGAAAGAGGTGTGTGGCTGGAGTCTCCCGTCTGGCCAACTCTGCATAGCACCACAGAAATGGCGGCTGGCAGAGGCCGGGACCATCTCGTGCAGGCCCCGCGCCGGAGAGGATATGGCTACATTTAAAATGCAGCTGCAGCTGTGCCGGTGTGTGGACGCTGCACCGAGGGGAGGGTTCAGCTGTCACTAGGTGATCCACCTTCCCGCGGGCGGCAGCTGCCCCAGGGGAAGAATTCGTCTGCCAACTTAGCGTTATCTGCACGGGGGGCGGGTCGGCCTAACCAGCTCTCTGAGGGATGTGGTTTTCGACACCATCGACCCAGCCCATGCCACAGCCATTTGGAGTCACGTGGTGAGGAGAGAGGGCACCCAGGAACGTGCAATGGGCCCCCAGGCTAACCACATTAGACCGCATTAATTATTCCTTTCTGATCCAGAAGCCGGGGCCAAATTACAATTTGGAACACATGTGCTGGAGCTGGAGGTACAGGGAGTGTCAGGAAGGCATTAGAAATAAGGGGCAGGCAATCATTGGAAAACCAAAGTGCATTAGATTAAACTGAGATCAATGTGGTCTCTAATCCATTGAGGAAAAATGACCACATTGCCATTCAGTCGGCGAGAGAGCCGGGCAAGCCAGACTGCATTAGAGACGCAGGCTGCTGGCAGCAGGCAGGAGCGTAGGATAGCCCTAAAGGCCAGTGGCGAGATAGGCCCGTGTCGGTGACGCCCGGCTAAGTGACGCCTGAAGGGCAGGGAAAGGAAACAGTCTGGGAGGGGTGTAAATGTAAGACACCACTAACCGAGCCAGCCAGTCTTCGGCTGACCAGCCTGTCTTTACTTTGCGGGTCAGGGAGCGAGTTCAGTCGTCATTTGACAACATTCTGCCTGTGTGCTGCGGGATAAATACAGCACAACATAACGACCTTCCAGGAACAGCTCGGTAGCAAGTGGCCAGTTAGCCTGGCTGACCTAGATCTCCCGAGAGTGACTGGATCACGATGGATCACATGGACGCGGTGAGGGATTCCTCTTAGCCAGCTATAACGTTGCTGTTTCATAAACATCTCTTAGCGCTAGGGAGGCCCAGAAATCCAGCGCCAAAGCTTACAGCTGAGATTTAGAATCCATTTCCGTGCTGATCCTCGTCTATTAATAAGCACAGCTCAGGCGGGATAGTATTAACGGGTTACACTTTCACTGCATCACGGTTGTAGTTTACATCTTTTCCATCCTGGGACAGAAAGTACACAAGAACGGGCGTGCTGGGTCACACCAGAAGTCCATCTAATTTGATATCCTGTCTTCCAAAAGTGGCCAGGGGTAGGTGCTTCCTATCTTTTAACCAGTTACTGATCCAGGAGAGACCTTCCCTCTTAGCCCATGAACCCTCACTTTTCTTAAGTGTCTTTGGTGAGGGATCTTGTCTAAGGGCTTCTGAAAGTCACATAGACTCTGTCCACTGGATCAACCTTGTCCACATCTGTGGATGCCTTTGGCTGAGCGTGGTTCCTAGAAGAATCTGTTCATGTGGCTGCATTCACCTCTCTGAAGGAAGCAATTACCCGTGGCCTCTCTGCTGGCTTTGCGCTCGTGGTGCGCAGTAAAACACTGCAGATTCTGCTGGCAGTCTGGCTTTTATTTTTGTTTAGTATCTGACACAATGGCTATGTCCACACTTAGGGATTTAGGTCGACTTAAACAAGTCAACTTTAAGTCAACCTTATTAAGTCGACTTCGAGAGTCCACACAGGACTCCTAAGTTGACTTAAAGTGGGCCTTACTAACTTGACCAAGAGTCTATACTAGACTCTCTAAGTTGACTAGCTTGGTCCAGGGAGAGCCAGCCCCACATGGGCTGGCTGTCCCCAAGACAGCAAGCCCCAGAGCGATCCGGGGGAGAAGAGAGCTGGGACAAGCTGCTATCAGTTTGTCCTGTGGAGATCCAGTCCCGTGCCCTGCGGAGAGCCACGTGACTGGATCTCCCTAGGACAAGCTGCTAGTGGCTTCCTGGGGAGAAGGGAGCAGGGGCTCCCTTTTCCCCCTGCCCTAAGTCGACTTAGGGCGTCCACACTGCTTAAGTTGACTTAAGAAGTCGACTTAAGCATTATAGGCGACTTTATACGAGGTTTAATAAAGTCGACTTTAAATTTCCTTAAGTCGACTTAAGCAGCAGCTTAAGTCGACTTAAGGAAATGCCAGTGTGGACGCAGGGTAAATTAAGTCGACTTAAGCCTGCTTAAGTCGACTTAATTTACTATGTAGGTGCACCCAATGAGCAGTGAATGGTGGGGGGAAATGACAAGAAACTGGCCTCTCTGATGGGTATAAACCCTCCAGTCTGAGCTGGTGCCTGAAGGGATGAGAAGGGATGAATCATCTCTGACACTTTTGGAGAGATGTGAGCCGTTCCCAGGGATTTTCACTTCCTCCAGCAGCCTCAGCGAGCAGCAAGGGCTGTCCAATCAGCACCTGTAGCCTTGTCAAACTGGGCAGGAACTGAAAGCCACGACAGAGCAGGCTGGGCCTGGAACAACCCCCATTCGCCAGAAGCCTCTTCCTCTAGCACCAGGACCCCGGAAACAGCCCTGAAGTCTGATGGTCCCAGGGCTGCATTTGATTTCCCCTCCCTCCCCACCAGACCTGCAGGCGCAGTCTCCTGACTCCTAGGGGGAAGGAATGTCACCCTGGCCCTTTCCAAATGGTCCCAGTCACAGGGTGGTGGGTCCCACGTAGATAGACCAGTCCCAGCACCCTGGACCGGAGCAGGTGAGCCCAATCCAGCTAATTAAGGAGGCTGAGCTACACCTGGGCCTATCCAGGGCAGCTAGGAGGCAGCTGGGAAAGGAAGGACTGAGATGGATTGAGTCCTGGGGAGGGCAATGCACAGCAGAGAGGAGTTAGCCACGTGATGGGTACCTGGAGCAAGGAGTTGGAGGCTTAGGGAAACTGCTATGGGGCATGGAGCTGAGTGAGGCTGGAAATTGGAGGGCTGGAACCCACTGGGGGGAGGCCATGGTGAGGGCAGAGTTGAGACAGTTCTGTCTGTTTGTTAGCCTCTGTTCTGAAAACAAACCTGCTTGAATGAGCCTGGCCGGAGCAACACCTGCTTGGAGCCGGGGATGGTGCACAAAGTGGCAGAGGGAAGAGAGGCGTGGAGGGCTGGGAGAAAGAGAAGGTGGGATGAGAAAGTCAGGGCAGAGTGCAGAGAAGGGGTCCTTTTCTTTTTTCCTATCTTCCACGGCTCCCCTCCCTTCAGGTTCTTCTAGCTACTCGCAGACCGGCCGCCTGCCATGCCTCTGTTATGGGACAGAAACGCCAGCCTTCTCAGTTGATCACAAAGAGCAGTGACCGCCTTGCCAAGGCCATAGGAACGGCCATGCTGGGGCTGACCAATGGCCATCTAGCCTGGTGTCCTGGCTCCAGCAGAGGCTAGTATCAGAGCTTCAGGGAGAGAGGACAGACCAGGTCATGCTGGGAGAGCCATCCTCTCTTCTCCTCCTGGCTTCCGGCAGTCCTAGGGTTAGGGTCAAACAGAACATGGGGCTGCGTCCTTGACTATCTTGTCCGGTATCTGATTTCTCTTCCTCCGTGAACTTCCTGAGTTATTTTTTGAACCCAGTTATACTTTTGGCCATTTGGCAATGAGTTCCACAAGTTAATTGTGCTTTGTGTTCAGTTTAAATTGTGTTAAAGCACAATTGTGTTTGTGCTTTGTGGTCTACGTGCAGAGTTGAACTGGTTTAACTAATGGGGGATGTCAAACTAATGTAATTAAAGCAGTGCAGAAGGGCACAGGGTGCTTTTATCTAAGTTTAAATCAAACTTATTCGAGTCAATCTTAAACCGATTAAGACCAGATTTAAACTTAACTGAAAAAAGTCTCTATTAAACTGCAGTAAGAGCTTCCACCCAGGGCTTGCACTGGGTTAACGAAGCAGCCAGAGGCCTGGCCTACCCCCTAACACAAACTGGAATGGAAATTATTTCATCACACAGGTAAAGTGTGGGCACTCTTCCATCCTTTTAACCTGCTTCTGCCCCTTTAATTTCCCCAGCTAAACTAATACAAGCCAAGCACAAACCAGGGAAAGAGTATCCAGGCACATGTAAAATGGCACCAATTTAACAAAAGTGGTTTAACTTCTCCCTGTATGTAAACTGGTGCAGTTCTGTGCCTAGGGAAACCACGTGCACCAGCAGAGATATAGCTGAAAGCCATTTGCCAAATGAAGCTACTGATACATGAGGCTCAACAAATTCTTTGGGAAACCCATGTATTATTTCCTGCCCTCCCTGCACCATTTCCCTGAATCGCTCTGCTACTAGCAAGTTGTTCTCAATCTCATTCATCATTAGGGCGAGTCCTCCGTTCTCCTTTCATTTTAAGGCCGCTTTAGAGGCCTCAGCGCAAGTCTTTTCACACCTCCCATACAAATGGTCAGTCTTGAGTCCCCTGCGGGTGTTTAGACTGTGACACTTGTCGGCGCTCTCTAGTGGTACATTTCATTATTGCACCAAGTTAAAATTGTGAGACTTTGGGTTTTTTTCTATGCCCTCTGCATTCTGAGCCTGTCCGGTCTCCCAGGGGCCACGTTTCCATCCCCATCACAGGTCCTTGCCCACTTCCCTACCCACAGAGCCCTGCTTCCACGAGGACAGGCTGGTTTCACTCCCATTGAGAGCAACGCGAGAGGGCGGCCATCTTTAGCAGGGCCAGCCTCAGTTCTGCTGGGTGCAAGGGCAGGGGAGACTGTGTCCTGACGAGTCTCTTGGTGCTGGGCTGGGCTTCCTCTCCTCCTATTTCTTCTCATTTCTTTTCTCCTCTCCCTCTTCTGGCCTCTGTTGTGCTCCCACCCCATCCTCCTGTCCCTTTTCACACTGGATCTCAGTACAGGTCCCCTCTGCCTCCCCTCCAGGGTTCCCCCACTCTCCTGTCCACCCTGACCTTCACCCCAAGTGCACCTAGGCCATGGGGACAAGTGGACTTTGCTGCTCCCAGGGCCAGAGCAGAGGAGGCTGCAGGGGGTGAGCTGGCGCAAGAATTGGGGGG
>ML688340.1:86855-115603 GCA_007922175.1 Pelusios castaneus | reverse complement strand
AAAAAAAACATTCCTGCCCACGACCCAACACATGCGTCTGAGCAACGCAGTCCACTCTCGCCACGGTGGCAGCAGGCGCACCGCGACCCAGCACCATCCTGACCTGTGTCTGAAAACCACGGCAGGGCCTGCTTACCAACATCACTCCAGCTTGGGACCCGGGCCAGCTGGGGAGGGCTGATGCCAAGGCAGGATCGGGGCAGCCTTTTACCCCTCACTTCAGGAACAGGCAGCAACAGTGTTCCTGCACAATATGCCAACAGCCCACTCTGCTCCGGCGACAGGAGACGCCCTTCCACTTGCAGCAGGCCCCGAGGGAGGGGACGGGCCAGCCCACTCTGCTCAGTTTGCGCGCAAAGGCAGAAGTAGGAGGACTCAGCCCTGCTTGTTTGAAGCTCACGTACCCTTTGAAGACCTGCTGCTGTCCCCTGCCTAACCCCTGCAGCGTGGTGTCCTTCAGGATGGTCTGCAGCCCCTTGTCCACGGACACCTGGGCGATCCCGGCTCCCATCAGCCCTGCTCCCAGCACAGCGAGGGTCCTGTGGCGAAAAGGGAAGACACGTCAGCAAGTGGCTTTCATTTCTTAGAGGCATGGCAGAAACTAACCCCCGCAACCAGCGGTGAATCCTGTGCTTGAGTGTTGCCTGATGGGGGGCAAGGGTCTGCCTAATGCGATGGGGTCGCCCCAGAGCAGTGAACGAGCACGGCTCTGCTATTCTACAGGCGAGAGGATCACCCAGGGTTGTGCTTCCCGACATGTGGTCTGCCACTCACCTCCCACTGGCTCCCAAGGACCCACAGAGCACACGGGACTACAGGATGCGTGCATTTCCCTGCTGAAGCTAGAGGGATGAGAGATCAGTGGGGAGGGAGGCCACCTCCTTGCTGAACTCCGTCTCTGTCTGCAATGTGGGACAGGGCAAGGGCTGCCGGTGGAGACTGGTGGCCCTTCAAGGCTGTACCAATGACATCCGTGGGCCTCGAGCCAAAAGAGTTGGAAGCCACTGACAGTCTGGATTTTCGTTTCCTAAGCAAAGGAGTCCCTAAAATCCTCCTGCGGAATAACAGTCCGAAGCCGTGAAGTGACTGCTCTCAGCCTCCTAGTGACTGGACGGTTCTTTTGGCCATTTGCTGGTCAGCTCTCGTAAGCCACGCGTGCCAGACTGCTCCCGTCCTCACTATCACTACTGCCCCATACGTGCCATAGCTGAAGACATCCGGGAATCCAGAACCCGAGGGAGAGGCCCTATGGGATATGGTGCCGGCTGGTTAGGGCCCTGAACAGCCCCAGATCACTAGTTAGGCCAGGCTGCATGTGCGCAAGGATCAGCTCTTGACTCTAGGACACAGGCTACTGAACCGGCCCAGCCACCCCACGCAGCATTCCTACACACGCCGCACCAGCCTCTCGGGTACACTCCTTCTGCACATGACCTGTGGGCACCGCTCTACGCTACTCAGTCACAGGGCCTAACCCTCCTAGGCATGAGCAGGCAATCACTTGGCACACGGATCACGTCCTGCAGGACCCTTTCCGTCACTATCACACCGAGGAGCTGGGTATTTATTAGTCCAACGAGCAGTTCATCCCTGGAGTTACCACGGGTGCTGATGGTAATGGTCCATCTAGCCCAGCAGCCTGCATCCCAACAGGGCTGGAGCCAGATGCTTTCGAGGGAACAGGACAGTAATCAAAGTGATCCGTCCCGACATCCACTCCCAGCCTCTGGCAGTAAGAGGGTTAGGGACCTCCAGAGCATGGGGCTGGGTCCCACCTTCCTGGCTAACAGAGGACCAACTGTCCAGAAACCTACCCAGCTCTTTTTTAATCCAGTTACACTTTCAGCCTTCACAACCACCTGCAAAACTTCTTGTCAGGGGTCAGGGATGACCGTGCATTATGGGAAGCAGTACTTCCTTCTGCTGCCTATAAATTTCATTGGTGACCCCTGGTTCTTGCATTATGTGAAGGGTAAGCATTTTACTCACTTTCTCCACATCATTCCCGATTTTATAGACATCTGTCACATCCCCCCTTAGCTGACTGGAACTATTCAACTTGGCAGAGACTTGATGTCTCCTCCTATGGAAGTTGTTCCATATTCCTAATTATTTTTGTTGCCCTTTATGCTTTTTCCAATTGCAAATTTTTTTTAAATGGAACATCTATAACTGCACACAGTATTCAGGATGTGGGGTACCATGGATTCATATAGAGGCATATCTTCTGTCTTAGCCATTCCTTTCCTAGTTGGTCCTAACATTGTTAGCTTTTTTGACTTTCCCTGCACACTGAGCAGATGTTTTCAGAGAACTATGCATAATAACTCCAAGGTCTCCTAGACCCCACCATTTTATATGTATAGTTAGGACTAGGTTTACCAATGTGCTTTTTTTTTGCATTTATCAACACTGAATTTCATCTGCTGTTGTGTTGCCCAGTCACCCACCTTTGTGAGATCCCTTTGCAACTCTTCCGTCTGCAGCTATCCTAAGTAATGCATCACCTGCAACTTGGCCAGCTCATGGTTTACCCCCTTTCCCAGATTATCTATGAATATGCTCAGTAGTACTGGTCCCGGTACAGATCCCTGGGGGACCCTGATATTTACCTCTCTCCACCATGAAAACCAACCACTTAATTCTCCCCTTTGTTTCCTAGCTTTTAACCAGCTACTGATCCAGGAGAGGACCTTCCCTCTTACCCCATGAACCTCACTTTGCTTAACAGCCTTTGATGGGGCTCCTGTCAAAGGCTTTCTGAAAATCTAAGTACACTGTGTCCACTGGATCACCCATGTCCAACACTTGTTGACCCCCCCCCCCAAACAATTATAATAGACTGGGGGGGCACTAGTTCCCTTTAGCAAAGCTGTGTTGAGGCTGCTCCAATATATCAGGCTCACTTGTGTGTCTGGTAATTCTGTTCTTTATTACAGTTTCAGCCCATTTGGCTGGTACCAAAGTTAGGCTTACTGGCCTTCAATTGCCAAGAGCGTCGCTGGAGTCTTTTTTTTAGAAATCAGTTACGCATTAGCTACCTGCCAATCACCTGGATTGGAGGCTGATTTATGCCATGTGTTACAATCCACAAAACCAACAGAAGTTCCGTGGCACCGTAAACACTACCTGGCTTCAGGCATTAGCTTTCATGGGCTGCAACCCACTTTGTTAGATGCACTGTGTCAGTTGCAGCCCACCAACGCTTATGTCTGAAGGAATGTGTTGGTCTCTAAGGTGCCACAGGACTCGCGTTGTTTTTGCTGTACACAGACTAGCACGGCTCCCCTCTGGAACTTACATACTGCAGCTTCAGACTGAGTTCCTTCAGAACTTTTGGGCTATAACACCCGGTCCTGATAACGTATTACTGTTTAGTTTATCCATTTGTTCCAAACCTCTGCTGGGATGCCTCAGTCTGGGACAATCCCTCAGATCTGTCACCTAAAAAGAAAGGTTTGGGTGGGGGAATTTCCCTCACATCCTCTTCACTGAAGACAGATGCAAAGAATTCCATTGAGCTTCTCCACAGTGGCCATGTCTTCCTTAAGAGCTCCTTTGCCACCTTCACTGGCCAGTGGCCCCACTGGCTGTTTTGTGGGCACCCTGCTTCTGAAGTACTTCTAAACACTCGATGTTAGTCTGCACACCTTTCGCTAGTTCTCTTGGGATTCTTTTTTGGCCTGCCGAATTACATTTTTACACTCGACATGCCAGAGTTTGTGCTTCTTTATTTTCCTCAGCACAATCGGATTTCCCATTTTGAAAGCAAGTCTGTTTGCCTCCCTTTCTTTTACTCTTTTTAGCCATGGCGACCTTTCTTTGTTCTCTTACTGTTTTGTTTGTTTTTTTAAATTTGAGGTATATTTAGTTTGAGCCACTTACGGTATTTTTAAATCATTTCCATACAACTTGCAGGCATTTCACTCTTGGGAATTACCTTTTTTTGTTTCCATTTACCTAGTCTCCTCATTTTTGGGAATTTTTTCAGGAATTAAATGTTACTTGGGGTTTTTTGGCATTTCCCCCTCTCCTCCCGTAAGGCTGTTTTAGTCATAATGTAACAACGTGTTATTATCAAGGTGTTCAGCTCTATTCACCTCTTGGCTCAAATTTTATGCACCACTTAGAGTTAAATCAAGAATTGCCTCTCCCCTTCCAGGACTAGCTACTCCAAGAAGCAGTCATTAACAGTGTCTAGAAATGTTCTCTCCTGAGCTGCCATGTCCCCAGGCAATACAGGGCTCGCTGAAGACCCTATTATTATTGGGTTTTTCTGTTGTTGCAGTCTCTAATCTCCCTGAGCACTTCACAGTCACTGTCACCCCCCTGCCCCGGGGCCTTGGCATAAGCTGGTGCCTAGTCTGCCAGCATCAGCCTCTCCCCATGCTCTGCTGGCCATGCTGGTTCATCTCAGGGCAGATCACCAACCTGAACACATTTGTATCTGACAGCAGCCAAGTCCCACCTAGAAAAACGCATCATCGGGTGGGGAGACCACCAGCTGAGAAGTCACCTTTCAGAGGACACTGGAAAGGCTTTTTCCACCACACTGCCGGAACTGGCCCGGAGAGACAGGACTACGTCTAAGAGATTCTCTTTACGGTGCCGATTACCATCTTTTAACTAGTCCGTGTTGAACTTACTTGACCTCTTGCTTTGGTGTCCCAAACTTGTTCTTTTTGCACAGCACCTGCCCATGGTAGAGGCCTGTCAACGCCTTGGACTCTGCAGTCAGTGCGAGTTCACCAAATTTCTGGAAAGGAAGCCAGAAGAGGAGGCCTTTGGATTTAATAATTCCAGCTAGTACAACAGGACAAAAAGAGATGCTGGCATTCCAGAGCTGAGCAAGGGGATCCAGCACCGCTGTCCCGAGGGGGAGTACAGAATAGCTAAGCTAATGGTGAGACAGGAACAAGGATTAGCAGACTGGCTAACCTGGTGAGGAGGGCTTTAAACTAGGTCCGAAGGGGGAAGATGACCAACACCCACAGGTAAGTGAAACTGAGGGAAACCTGGGGGAAGGGATGGAACTTGGGGGATGCTGGGGCTGTAACAGCAGGAATAAAAGAGGGGGTAGTTGGAACTGGGGGCAGGGGTCAAATAATTGTTTATTTCTTGATAAAGTCATAATACCTCAGGCGAGTGGGGAAGGAGGACACTGGGAGAAATTGCAAGGGGGAAGATGCGACAGGAGGGAGAATCGACAGGGCAAAGTAGGGCAATGGGCCCGATATCTTAGGTGCCTGTACACAAAAGTGAGGAGCCTGGGAAAGAAGCAGGAAGAATTGGTAGTACTGGCACAGACAAGGAACTATGATATAATTGGAATAACAGAAACGTGGTGGGATAACTTGCATGACTGGAGCACTGCCATGGATGGATATAAATTGTTCAGGAAGGACAGGCAGGGAAGAAGGGGGGAGGAGTAGCGTTATATGTAAAAGAGCTGTATGACTGCTCGGAGCTCCACTATGAAAGTGGAAACAAGATGGTTGAAAGTCTGTGGGTTAAGTTTAGGGGAGAATGCAACAAGGGGGATGTCGTGGTGGGTGTCTGCTACAGACCGCCAGACCAGAAAGAGGAGGTGGATGAGGCGTTCTATGGACAACTAACAGAAGTTTCCAGATCGTCGCAGGCCCTGGTTCTTATGGGGGACTTCAATTATCCTGATGTCTGCTGGAAAGATAATACAGCAGTGCACAGGCAATCCAGGAAGTTTTTGGAGAATATTGAAGACAACTTCCTAGTACAAATGCTGGAGGAACCAACTAGGGGCCTTGCACCTCTAGACCTATTGCTCACAAACAGAGAAGAATTGATCGGGGAAGTAGAAGTAAATGGCAACCTGGGCAGCAGCGACTATGAGATGGTAGAGTTCAGGATCCTGATCAATGGAAGGAAGGAAAGAAGCAGAACACACACCCTGGACTTCAGAAAAGCAGATTTTGGCTCCCTTAGGGAGCTGATGGGCAGGGTCCCATGGGAGGCTGATCTGAAGGGGAAAGGTGTCCAAGACAGCTGGCTGTATTTTAAAGAAACCCTGTTAAAGGCACAGGAAGATACCATTCCGATGTGCAGAAAGAACAGCAAATGTGGACGGCGACCAGCATGGCTTAGCAGGGAACTCTGTGGGGAGCTGAAACATAAAAGGGAGGCTTACAAGAAGTGGGAGCTTGGACAGATGACAAGGGAGGCGTATAAAGATATTGCTCGGGACTGCAGGGATCAAATCAGAAAGGCCAAAGGACAATTGGAGTTGCAGCTAGCAAGAGATGTGAAGGATAACAGAAAGGGGTTCTATAAGTATATCAGCAACAAGAAAAGGATCAGAGGTGGTGTAGGTCCCTTACTGAATGGGGCAGGCATCCTCATGGAGGATGATGCGGAAAAGGCTGAAGTACTCAATGCTTTTTTTACTTCAGTCTTCACGGGGCGGGCCAGCTCCCAGGCTAGTACACGGGGTAACGCGGACTGGAGAGAAGAGTGGCCCTCGGTGATGGAAAGTCAGGTTAGGGAACACAATGAGATTGGATGTGCACAAGTCCATGGGGCTGGATGAACTGCATCCGAGGGTGCTGAGGAAGTTGGGGGAAGTGATTGCAGAGCCGCTGGCCATTATCTTTGAGAACTCGTGGCGAACGGGGGTGGTCCCGGAGGATTGGAAAAAGGCAAATATAGTACCTATCTTTAAGAAAGGGAAAAAGGAGGATCCGGGGAATACAGACCGGTCAGCCTCACCTCAATCCCTGGGAAAATCATGGAGCAGGTCCTCAAGGAATCCATCCTGAAACACTTGGAGGAAAATAGAGTGATCAGGAACAGTCAACATGGATTCACCAAGGGCAAATCGTGCCTGACCAACCTGATTTCCTTCTATGATGAGATGACTGGATTTGTGGATGCGGGAAGAGCCGTTGACGTGGTATACCTTGACTTTAGCAAGGCTTTTGATACGGTTTCCCACAACATTCTCGTTGGCAAGTTAAGGAAGTATGGGTTGGATGAGTGGACCGTAAGGTGGATCGAAAACTGGTTAGATCAACGGGCTCAGCGGGTAGGAATCAATGGCTCGATGTCTGGTTGGCAACCGGTAACGAGTGGAGTGCCCCAGGGGTCGGTCCTGGGGCCGGTTCTATTCAACATCTTCATTAATGATCTTGATGATGGAATAGACTGCGTGCTTAGTAAGTTTGCGGATAACACCAAGTTGGGGGGAATGGTAGATACTCTGGGGGGCAGGGACAGGATCCAGAGAGACTTGGACAAATTGGAACACTGGGCCGAAAGAAACCTCATGAGGTTCAACAAAGACAAGTGCAAAGTCCTGCACTTAGGACGGAAAAATCCCATGCACTGCTACAGGCTGGGGACCGATCAGCTAAGTAGCAGCGCTGTAGAAAAGGACCTGGGGGTTATGGTGGACGGGAAGATGAATATGAGCCAACAGTGTGCCCTTGTTGCCAAAAAGGCCAATGGCATATTAGGCTG
Organism: Pelusios castaneus; assembly: GCA_007922175.1. Classification (NCBI taxonomy): domain Eukaryota; kingdom Metazoa; phylum Chordata; order Testudines; family Pelomedusidae; genus Pelusios; species Pelusios castaneus. The sequence goes on along the minus strand of ML688340.1, from coordinate 108,112 downwards.
CATCAGTAGGAGTGTTGCCAGCAGATCGAGGGATGTGATAATTCCCCTCTATTCGACACTGGTCAGGCCGCATCTGGAGTACTGTGTCCAGTTTTGGGCTCTCCACTACAGAAAGGATGTGGACAAATTAGAAAGAGTCCAGCGGAGGGCAACAAAAATGATTAGGGAGCTGGGGCACATGACTTATGAGGAGAGACAGAAGGAACTAGGCTTATTCAGTCTACAGAAGAGAAGACTGAGGAGAGACTTGATAGCAACCTTCAACTACTTGAAGGGGTGCTCCAAAGAGGAGGGAGCTAGGCTGTTCTCGAGGGTAACAGAGGACAGAACAAGGAGCAATGGTTTCAAATTACAGCTGGGGAGGTCAAGGTTGGATATTAGGAAAAACTTTCTCACTAGGAGGGTGGTGAAGCATTGGAATGGGCTATCTAGGGAGGTGGTAGAATCTTCATCTTTGGAGATTTTTAAGGCTCGGTTAGACAAAACTCTGGCTGGGATAATTTAGGGGGAGTGGTCCTGCTTTTTAGCAGGGGGTTGGACTAGATGACCTCGTGAGGTCCCTTCCAACCCTATTATTCTATGATTCTATGATTTTCTGTGGCCCCTTGTCTGACAGCCTCGGACCACTAGCGCCTCTGCAGTGATCCATCAAGTTCAAGTGGGGCCCCACCTCCCCCTTGGGCGGCCAGAAGAACAAGAAGGAGGATCTCTTTCAAGGATCATTTCCTGCAGTTGGCAGGAGCTCTGGCTTCTGAAGAGCATATGCGTCCTTCACCCCCTGGCCCAGTAGTCAGAGATTATACAGCCAGAGGGGGCCACTGATCTTCTGCGTAACAGAGACCATAGAGCATCTCTTGTTCTCATCTTTCATCTGGCAGTGTGATGAATGAGGGGGCCCTGCATAGCTGGGGACTGATTTCAGTCTGTGTTCTCCCCCACTTTATGCCTTCACCCCATCACTTGAGTTTTTGCTTTTTGCTCATTTTATAGTTCTGCCTTCACTCCCTGCCTGCTGCTTGCAGATGGGACAGCCGCTCGTGTCTCATGTATGCTGTGGTGGTGTAGTGGGGTGCCAGGGGAGCGGTTCATGAAGCTGGTGGCTGTACAACTCCTATGGCCAGCTGCCTTAGGAATGAAGACGCCCGGCCACGCGGTGAGGGTAGATGCTCATTAAAGTGCTGGCCCAGGGTCACACACCTTTCTGCCCCCTGTGCTGCCTGGAGGCCCTGCCTGGGAAACACTACAGTGAGGGGCCTGCTATCAAAGGCTTGATGCCCTTGAAGCCTCCATTTATATCTGATTATAGACGGGTTTCTACCAGCCTGGAAGTCTCTGCTGTCACATCAGTGGTTCGGAGAAGCCGGTAACCCAGCTCCCCATGCTCTGGTCACAATAACCGCTCAGCCGCTGCCATTTGACTGAAGCAACAAGGAAGGAGGCAGGCAAGAAATGCCGATGTAGTTAAACAGCAAAGCCCAGGGCGTTAGTCACGCTGGAAACCAATAAACATAGCATATGCTATGGGAGATGTGTCAGAGTCACTGGGAAGGGTAAAATGCCAGAGAAACCCAAGAAAACTTTAAAGATATTAGAAATAGGAAGCCAGTAAAAGAGTTTGCAGGTCTGCCTAGTCATAAGCTGCAAAGAGGAGTCATCAAATTTAAAGCTCCTCCTGCTAAGCTGAGTGAGTCCTCACGTGACTCTTCAGAGGATGGTGGGGAGACCTCTCCTGGACGATTCTTCCAGCTAAGGAACCATCAGATTGAAGCACAAGAAGAGTTAGTTCCAAGGAGGGCTGTGTCACCAGGAACTGACAAGATACACCCAGGCGTCCCGCAGGAATAAAAGCCTTCAAAAATTGCTACTGGGTCAGAGGACAGCAGGTCAAGAAAGACACCAGGGATCCTGGGAGTTGGGCGGGGGGGCTTACCTCAAACACCCACTACACTGGTTGAAGCGATTACAAAAAGAATACCCAGGATGTGATAAGACTAACCAGCAAGACTTCTGCAAAGGAAATCTGTGCCTCAATAATCTAGTACGAGTTTTTGAGCATGTCCACAAAATAGAGAACTGAATACTTTGACAAAGTCTCTTTTTGAAAGTCCAAAGTCCCTCAAGTCTAGTAAGGAAAGCACGGGCTGAGGCATGATGGAATCCTGACTCCAGGAGTAAAAGGGGCCTGTGTTCAGATGGAACAACGTTAACAAGGGTCTTTACTAGGACAGATGTTAAATATTGATGACCTGGAAATGGGATTTACAGTGAGGTGGGAAAATGTGCAGAGGACAAATTAAGTTAGGTTAGTCACGGCTGAAAAATGAGGGACGTACCCAACCTAGATGAATGGACAAGGCAGCAGATGAAATTCAGCACTGACGAGAGACAAGATAACTGATGATGGAAGGAATAATTTGAATTGCTCATTCATGTTATTGAGGCCTAAATTATCTGGAACTATTCAGGAAAGGGGTCTGGGTGTCACTGTGGACAGCACTATAAAAAACACCTGCCCGATGCAAAGCAGTGATCAAAAAAGGAAACAGTTAGGATGTAGAAGGACAGGAACAAAAAATAAAGTTATAATGCCATGATACTGTTAACCAGAACACTGTGCTTAGTTCAGGTCAGCCTGCGACAAAACAGAGTAAGAGAAAGAGAGAGGGATCAGAGCCAGGTGGGGGAAGACTTCCACATGAGACCAAGAAAATTAGAAGTGTTTAGAAAAGACAAAAGAAACATGCAAGAGCAGTGGTCCCCAAACCGCAGGGTGCATCCCCTTCCAGGGCCATTGAGGACCATTCGGGGGGAGTGCAGCAGAGCCCCAGGCACCCCCATGGGGAAGAGGTGGTGGATAGGTAATGCCCTTCTCTGCCCCCAGCTCTGCTCTGGTCCTTCTTTTAGCTCCCAACCCTGCTCCTGGCTGCAGCTTCCAACAGGGGCCCTGACCCCAGCTGCCTCCAACCCCTGACAAAGACCAAAAAATGTTCAAGGACCACTGTGTTGGACAAAAAGACAAATGGGGAGCAGGGGATACATGCTGTGCTTATTTCTAGTCTCACAAAGTACAGGAATTAGGGGACAGTCAGCAAAAGTGAAAGGATCAAAGAAAACACTTCACATGGTACACAAGCCACCTGTGGAACTCACTGCCACATGGTGAAAGCCCAAAGCTTCAGAGGAGACTAAACAGGATTTCAAATTTGTCTTAGCCACAACAGCCAAAGTTATAAAAACCCATCCTGAGGGAGCCCTTCTGCCCCAGAGCAGGAACAAACCACTAAAGGGGTTAGAGAGAAGCTTTTTCACAGGAAAATTACTCCATCAATTATTCCATGCTGGTGTTTCTTGCAATCGCCTTTAGGGTATCTGGTACTAACCAGTGTCAGAGATGCTGGACATGACAGACCAGCGCCCTATTCTGGGATGGCAGCTCCTGTGTTTCATCCCCCTGGTCTGTCTCTGGCTGGGTTCTCACTACATAGCACTTGTCCAATTCACTAGCAGGAATAGTCACAAATCAGCTCCGGTGCCCCCATCTCCCTGGTTTCACATGTGAATGGATGAGTGGGGAGGGAAGGTACAGACCCAGTGCCACCCCAAATGGCAGCCCAGAATCACACGACAGGTGTCCAACACCACTCCCTTCTGGATTGTCCCTTTCCAGAACATCCCTTCTGCAAGGTGAAAGCACCACGCTGGAGGCAAATATGTAGCTTAATGTTCCACCCGATGCTGACCTGGGATTCCGTGAGGTAGCCGGCCTCGTTCCCCTGCTCCAGGCCAGTCTTTACAACCTAGATGCAGAAGACACAGAATGAAAACGGACCTTCATGCAACGCTATGTTTTTGCAGACAATACATTCAGCAAGCCAAACTGTCAGATCTTCTTGACCAGCTACGTTCGCAAGATTCTCTTTAAACTCTTGAGTGTCTCTTCCATGTTATTCTAAGCTGAGCTCATGTCCACATATTCAGACTCCCAATGGGGGGGAGAGAACAGGACACACTCAAGTTCCTGTCAAGTTGAATTCGTGCACCAAGCTCCTAGAACTGGGAATTAGCAGGGTCATGCACAATCCAGTGGGTAGGGTAATGGACCTGCTATGGCAGCAGGGGCAGTTTACAGCTGTGTGTGTGTCTCGGTTATTTAAAGAGTTTTAAAATCACAGGGCATTGTAGGGAAAGTTTTCAGTAGCAACGAAGTGACTTGGGAGCCTACATTTCAATGGGCTTTAGATGCCTAATTGCTGAGGTGCTTGAGATTTTTACCCTGTGTGCTTGGTGCTGTACAAACACTATCAGAGTGCCAATGGGTTTACGTCAAATTATCTAGTTAGAGATGGGGTGAGAACACCTCAAAGGCTGTGGCTGACGGTTCTGTGGGGGAAGATGTATTCTCTCTCATCGATCCTCCTCCTCTCTACTGTGGGTCTGGTTCCACCCATCACCAGAACACTGGAATGCTTGTATTTGAATGGGGATTAGTTCCCCAAAGGAAACTATTCTGAACCCCACTGAATCAGAGGCACAAGTGGATGGACATAGTTAGAGAGGCACCTATCCCCATTTTTACAGCTATTTAAGGGTGATTAAGTGCAAGGGGAAGACCAGTTTCCCTCTGTGCAGGGCACATATTTGTATTAACCTCCCCGCCAGGTGCCCCACTCATGAACCAGCCATAGCCGTGCTGGTCTAGGTGCTGTACAAACACTCCCTGCCCCAGAGATCAGCAGTCCCACAGATACAATGTCAGAGCCATGACTCAGGGTGGGGGTTACCTCAATGATTTTCAGGGGGGCAGGGTAGAGTCCTTTGGTCTGCTTCTCCACCTTCTTCTCCACTGTTTTATAGACCTGCTGCCTCACAAAGGGAATAGACAGGGCATAGTCTGTCACTTCTGCAAGATGACAAAGCAAGAGGTCACTGATCTGTCATACGCCCGAGTCCAGGCCTTGAACGCCACGAGCTGGTCAGCTACGGCGACCGGAGTGACTCTAACACGGAAGGAGAAGAGAGCAGTTCACCTTAAACCCCACCATGAGCTAGGGCTGGCACAGATCGGATTAGCGAGCAGGCTATTTAGACGGCCAAACCTTCTTATGGCCCATTCCAGGGCGATAAGAGCCAACGCCTCAAGGCAAGAACACTAATGGACTTCGAGACTTAGCGGCTTCCCCAAACCCCATTAAATAACAATTCTAACTGCTCCCCACTTGAGAGTGCCTTTTAAACAGGCCCGTGCTGCAGTCAATGCAGTGAGACCCTCACCCTGGCCAGACTAGAGTGCAGCGAGCAACTACAGTGCACCTCAGCCCTAACAGCTCCCCAATCTTCCTACCCCACTGCCCTCACACGCAGCACGCTGTGCCCCCGATCGCAGGCCAGCAATCCTGCCAGCTCAGGGGCGTTCTGACCACACGGCTGCTGCTGCCCCAAACCAGGCCAATTCAGGAGGGATTTCCTGAGGATTCAAAATCACGTGTCTAGAGGCAGAGTTACATGAACCTGCTAAAACGCCTGCAACCCATGCACTTACTCTGGACCAGCCCCTTTTCCCTTTTGGGGGACACGGTCTTATTGGCTAGTCCCCTGGCAAAGCCGATGGCTACCTCCTCAAGGTACTCAATGGTTCGATCTTCTGGACTTTTTATACCTGGGCCTGTGAACACAGAAAGGGCAGGTCAGAGAGGGGGATGCAGCCTACAGGATTACAGCGTGGGAGTGCTCTGTTTGGAACCGCTCTCCCTGTAAAAATGAGACCCAAGTGGATACGCCTCGGCCGCTCTCCACCCCAGCCCACAGAACTGAATGAAAAACCAAGTACAAAAGAGGAGCAAATAGCTTTTAAGGAAGGCAGAAAACTGTAATTAACTTCAATATTATGGCATTTTCTGCACAATGCCAGTGTGGGTGGGCTAAAAACCACAGAAATAGGCAGGGATGACCTTATCCATTGCTGTACGCAGTGTTATCGTCTGTTTGGTCCCAGGATGTTAAGAGACACAAGGCGGGCGAGGTAACCTCTTATTGCATCAACATCTGTTAGTGAGAGAGACGCTTCTGAGCTCTTCTTCAGGGCCAGGAAAGTTAACCGGTCTCTCACAGCTAAACACGAGTGGAACAGATCATTTATAACACACACACACAGAGAGCGCGCGTGCGCGCATCGTAGAATGGGCCACCCCAACACATCAAGACAACCTGCTTCAATATGGGAAAAACCCTCTGACCAACTTGTTACCTGCTACCCTACACTGGAACCCATACGGGGGGGGTCATTAAAAAATGATAATCCACACTTGAGGAGGACCCCGTCCTGAAAGAAACTTTTTCTGAACCCCCTCTTCTGGCCTTCCAAAACAAACAAAAAAGCCAGCCAAGCTCATCTTCAGAAGCAAGCTCCCACAGACCACGGCACGCCGACAGCGCGGCACCAGACCCTGCCATAATAGAAACACAACTGGGAAGCGTATTCACACTGCTACAACGACCAGTGCCCCACATCACACCTTCCGCCCATCCCACCTGCTGTACCTCATGCGGCACACGGGCTGCCCAACAGCAGCTGTGTGGGCGAAAGGAGAGTCACTTCGCTCTCAAATGAGCACACACAGAAAATGGAAAGAGACCGAACACCATTACTTTTCAGAAAGCCGTCAGCGCTCATCCCCAAAGGAGACCTGCCCAAGACTTCAAAACACCAGCCTGGGAGGTTAACTTCACACCTGTGCTAGATACTGAAGAGGAGGGACTATGGCTTATTACAACAATCTGTAACCCCCTCCTTTTTCTCCCGTGACTTCAGAGGTGTTAACCGGGCACTTCTCCTTGAACAGTCCCTTACAGAGGTTCTCAAACTGGGTGGGAGGGTGAAGTCCGTCCCCCCCCGCCGGCCCCGGGAGGATGAGACACAGTAGGAGAGTAAAAGATCCAAATGCCACAAGCTGCATGTGTTCAGAGCTGGGCCGCCAGAGAGCTGTGGCTGCTGGCCAGGTACTCAGCTGGGAAGGCCATGCACTGCCATGAACAGCAACGGAGAAGTAAAGGTAGCAATATCCTATTATGCCACCCGTATTTCTTCGCTGCCGCTGGAGAGAGCGCTGTCTCCAGAGCTGGTGAGGTGCCCAGGGTGGGGGCACAAACTACTACAGACGCAAAGGGGGTATGTGGGGGGGCGGGGCCACAAACAACCGCTGCCTTAATATGTGCATGAACTACTCAATAATCTGCTCCCCCTCTTCCACCTTGTGTTTAGCTGTGACCTGGAGGGTTGCTCCATTCGTGAAATCCTGCGGCAGCGTAGCTGGTGTCTATGCCGAGGGCAGGTGTTCTCCCATGGGCACAGGCAATCCACCGCACAAGAGGCAGCAGGTAGGTCAATGGAAGAATCTGTTCCTTGGCGTAGCGCTGTCTACCCTGGCGGTGATGTCTGCTACAGACCTAGGTTCGTATAACCACATCACTCCAGAAGAGAGAAGTCAACTCGACTGAGCCACTCAGTTCCACAGATCTGGACCGTGGTGTAGACAGCGCTATGTCGGTGAAGAGCTACCGCCTCTCTCTCATCAGCATACGCGTACTCCCTGAAGCACTTCGCCAGGCCTTCTCAGTCAGGAGCAGCGATGTAGCTAGGTAGATGTAAATGCCCAGGGTAGACCAGCCATGGGTCCCTTTCCCAGACCTGAAGAGCTCTGGGTGGTTTGAAAGCTTGCCTCTCACCAAGAGAAGATATTACCTCACCCACCTTGTCTCCTTAAAATCTGTGTCACTTTCCAAATAGGCCAGGGTGATCCGGCACAGCGAGGAACATGCGCTTCTTTTTAACTGCCCGGGACAACTGCACCACACGGTACCAGGGCACTTGTAATTCTAAGTGAATTAGCAATTTGGAGTGCCCGAAAGCTCTGGGGCTCCCTGTCACTGGAGAAAGAGCTGATCACCTATCATTCTGCCCTGAATCATCCATTCCCTTTAATTATCATCTGATGTGCTCAGTTAGCCAGACACAGGGTCTCATCTCAAATGACCTGCTCGCAAAAAGGGCAATGAATCCACCCTGTATCCTAACTTTTGCAAACTCATTTAGCTCTCATAAAACATGTGCTCCCCACCCTGAACACACTGCACTGAGATTCCTCTGCCCTGCCCAAAAGCTGAGACCTGTAAAGCAGCATCCAGGCCAGATGATGAACTCTACCCCCGGTGGATGAATGACAGCACTGAGGACTTCTCCACCCATTTCATCAAACTGGAAGGATTAAGCCAAAGGGCAAAAGATTAGCACCCTCCCCCCAGGCAGCTTTGAGGCTATTCTCATGTCTTGGCATCTCACCTAGTGGATCGACCAGTTGGTCAACCAGCCCCATCTTCTTGGCTTTGTCAGCACGGATGTTTTTCCCAGTCAGCATCATGTCAAAGGCAGCAGGAAGCCCCACCTGGAAGGCAGGCAGAGGGTGTCAGATCTGGAGATAGCAATGTGGAGGAAAGGGACGGCTCATTCTAGCTCAGTGGTCAACTTACCATCTTGGGCAACCTCTGAGTGCCCCCTGCACCTGGCAGCAGCCCTAGCAACACCTCGGGTGTGCCCAAAACAGTCTTCTTGTCCTTTGTGGCTATTCTGTATTGACAGGCGATGGCAACCTTGGACAGGAGACAAACATACCCAGTAGAATAGCCTGCACTTCCACAGCAGCTCAGGAAGGAAAATGCAATGGGCCATCAACACACCCCATTGCCACCCTCTGTGTGAGCAGAACTGCCCAGACCCGCTCACTGGTTTCTGCAGGTCTGGGGATGGACACTGGGGTCCCAGAGGGGTCATGCAGATCCCTGCTACACCCCAGCCAGGTATCAAAGATCCCCTGGTTCTTACAGGTTCATTTAATTAAATGCAATCAAAGTACAGTCCTATTTACAGGCCCGTGGCACTGAGGCTGGCATTTTTACCCCCATGCTGATACCAAGCCCAGACCCTTCACTGGATCGGCAGGGTTTAGGCAGCACAGACAGGCCAAGGGACCAACGTACAAGCCCTGAGTTTTCATTCCTAGCAGTAACAATCTTCTATTTAATGCCTTTCCTTTGGAGACACCAGAAGAGCTTTGCAGCTTACAACCTCCAGGCTAAACTCTCACGGCACACCTCCCTCCTAGACTATATGCTCTGACGTGCCTTGCCCCGCTGGGGTGTGCGGCAGCTATCTGACAGGGCGTAACACTGAACGGTTCAGACTAGGAAGTGAATACTGTACCCCACTGACGTTACAAGGGAACTGTAGATGGGGTGGGTACAATTACCCAAGCTGGAATTCAGCCAGGAGACCCTGTTTACACCCCATTCTAACAATGGCCTTTAGAAGTTAACACTTGAATTTTGCATCTCATTTGAACAGCGGCAGCCGCGGTAACATGCCCTCTAGCACAGGCTACGGTATCAGTTCTGTAGCAGAACAGCCAGCCACCTGTCCAGTCACCAGTGCTTCCTGTGGCATGCAAACAGCTGGGCCCATCCCTGCATCTCGCTGGGATCAAGCAGAAGCACGATTATGCGAGACCCCACAAATACAGCAAACAGGTCGTTCACTCTCAAATGAATTTCGCAGCTTTGCTGGTTGCCACAAAGCCTGAAATCCCATTTGGACCCTCTTAGGAATGAATGCACCCGAGTCTCTCCAGTAGCCCAAAGCCCTTCACAGACTGGGGCCAGAATGACAGCTCCCTCCAGTACCTCTAAACCGCCTCCCAGGCAGGAACCACTGATGGCAGCAACTATGGGCTTGGGAGATTTCTCCAGTCTCTCGAACATCTTCTGTCCTTCCTGAGACAGCCGTGTCACTTCCTGAACAGTCTTGCAGGATTCGATCATACTGCAGCAGGGTAGAAAGACGGATCAGATTTGCACGGAGTGCCAAGGAAGCTTCCGTAAAATGGGGAGCGCTGAAGGCACATCGTCTCCTACTCCCCAAAGATTTATTAAGCAACCTGCAGGATCCATGTTACCCCTAGCCCTAAGTGTCAAACACTGCAGGAAGTCTGTCAAGCTGAATCACTCCATTGGAGAGTGTCTGCTGATCAGACAGCGGGAAAGAGCTCACCCCAGAGACTTTGCCCACACTCGCCTCCTCGGGAGGGTGGCAGACAGCTAGATAATTTGTAAAGCAGCACATAGCAGCATTGTGATCACCCACACTCATCCAATCAAAAACCCTTAACCGACTAGAGTCATTTGAAACTGGCTCTGCTTCCAGCCAGGTCCAGCACAGCAGGATCTTCATGCCGTGACCAAGGGAAGCCTCTACATTCACCCTGTCCTTTTTCAAAAGGAAAAACTAGCTCTGGCTACCTCCTCCTCCACTGCACATTTCATATAAAGTCTCTCCCTTCCCAGGTTGGGCAAGGAAGTCAGCATGTTGAAGTTTCCCCCTTTAATGCCCAGCTTTCCCAAGCAGCTCACTATCAATTCCTTGAAGCAGCTGCTCTCTCCAGAGAGCCCACAATACAAGATCCTGGGTCCAGAAATAACCCTCCCAAGTCACTCTGAAGTCCAGCTGTGAGAACACCTGGGCAAGTAAAGGTTAGCAGAGAGCAAGCCAGCACTCACTGACAATCTTGTGCCCAGAGAGCCGCGTACACATCTGGGGGTTCCAACACCCCTACTGTGGGGAGGCCCAAAACGCTGCCGAATCAAAAGGCTGCATCGACAAGTTGCCAGGAACCAGAGACCCGACTTAATTCTTCTCCAGAGCATCAGGCACCTGCTCTTCACGTGACATGTGGCCCCATGTGATCCTTGAACCACTTAGGCTGTGCAACTCATGGCAATCGCACCCTGGGAACTGCTCTTTCCCATGGTGCACTCTGCATTCAGGGAAGTGGTGTCAACATGTTGGAATTGAATGAGCTGCACTGACCAGCCTCGCTCCATAGATCTGAAGGCCAGAAGGGACCTTCTGTGTGACACGGGCCAGAGAGGCAACCTAAATAATTCCTAGAGCAGATCGTTAAAACGCCCAATCTGGATTTAGAAAGGTTGGGGGAGTGGCAAGAGAGAAATCCACTATTCTAAGCCCCCTTATCTCCAAGCCACGCTCAGCAAAGCTTTGCCAAGAGACATGGCGATAGACTGGGAACGGAAGCACAGCTCGCAAGCTCATGTCACTTAGGGTCCCAGACATAAGCAAATACTCCTAAGAACATAAGAACATAAGAAAGGCCGTACTGGGTCAGACCAGAGGTCCATCCAGCCCAGTATCTGTCTACCGACAGTGGCCAGTGCCAGGTGCCCGAGGGAGTGAACCCAACAGGCAATGATCAAGTGATCACTCTCCTGCCATCCGTCTCCATCCTCTGATAAGCAGAGGCTAGGGACACTATTCTTAACCCCTTTCTGGCTAATAGCCATTTATGGACTTAGCCCCCATGAACTTATCCAGTTCCCTTTTAAATATTGTTATAGTCCCAGCCTTCACAACCTCCTCAGGTAAGGAGTTCCACAAGTTGACTGTGCGTTGTGTGAAGAAGAACTTCCTTTTATTTGTTTTGAACCTGCTACCTATCAGTTTCATTTGGTGACCCCTGGTTCTTGTATTATGGGAGTATTTAAACAACTTTTCCTTGTCCACTTTTTCCACATCCGTCATAATTTTATATACTTCTATCATGTCCCCCCTCAGTCTCCTCTTTTCCAAGCTGAAGAGGCCCAGCCTTTTCAATCGTTCCTCATACGAGGCACTCTCCAAACCCCTAATCATTTTAGTTGCCCTTTTCTGAACCTTTTCTAGTGCTAGAATATCTTTTTTGAGATGAGGAGACCACATCTGTACACAGTATTCGAGATGTGAGCGTACCATGGACTTATATAAGGGCAATAATACATTTGCAGTCTTATTTTCTATCCCCTTTTTAATGATCCCTAACATCCTGTTTGCTTTTTTGACCGCCTCCGCACACTGTACGGACATCTTCAGAGAACTATCCACAATGACTCCAAGATCTTTTTCTTGACTCGTTGTAGCCAAATTAGCCCCCGTCATATTATAGGTATAGTTGGGGTTATTTTTTCCAATGTGCATTACTTTACACTTATCCACATTAAATTTCATTTGCCATTTGGATGCCCAATCACTTAGTTTTGTGAGATCTTTTTGAAGCTCTTCACAATCTGCTTTGGTCTTGACTATCTTGAGTAGTTTAGTATCGTCTGCAAACTTAGCTACCTCACTGTTTACCCCTTTCTCCAGATCATTTATGAATAAATTGAATAGGACTGGTCCTAGGACCGACCCTTGGGGAACACCACTAGCTACCCTTTTCCAATCTGAGAATTTACCATTTACTCCTACCCTTTGTTCCCTGTCTTTTAACCAGTTCTCAATCCATGAAAGGACCTTCCCTTTTATCCCATGACAACTTAACTTACGTAACAGCCTTTGGTGAGGGACCTTGTCAAATGCTTTCTGGAAATCTAAGTACACTATGTCCACTGGATCCCCCCTGTCCACATGTTTGTTAACCCCTTCAAAGAACTCTAATAGATTAGTAAGACACGATTTCCCCTTACAGAAACCATGTTGGCTATTGCTCAACAGTTTATGTTTTTCTATGTGACTGACAATTTTATTCTTAACTATTGTTTCAACTAATTTGCCCGGTACCGACGTTAGACTTACCGGTCTGTAATTGCCGGGATCCCCTCTAGGGCCCTTTTTAAATATTGGCGTTACATTAGCCGACTTCCAGTCTTTGGGTACCGAAGCCATTTTAAGGGACAGGTTACAAATCTTAGTTAACAGTTCCGCGACTTCACATTTGAGTTCTTTCAGAACTCTTGGGTGAATGCCATCTGGTCCCGGTGACTTGTTAATGTTGAGTTTATCAATTAATTCCAAAACTTCCTCTAGTGACACTTCAATCTGTGACAGTTCCTCAGATCTGTCACCTACAAAAGCCGGCTCAGGTTTGGGAATCTCACTAACATCTTCAGCCGTAAAAACCGAAGCAAAGAATCCATTTAGTTTCTCCGCAATGACTCTATCATCTTTAAGCGCTCCTTTTGTATTATCATCATCAAGGGGCCCGACTGGTTGTTTGGCAGGCTTCCTGCTTCTGATATACTTAAAAAACAATTTGTTATTACCTTTGGAGTTTTTGGCTAGCCGTTCTTCAAACTCCTCTTTGGCTCTTCTTATTACACTCTTGCACTTAAGCTGGCACTGTTTGTGCACCTTTCTGTTTGCCTCACTAGGATTTGACTTCCACTTTTTAAAGGAAGTCTTTTTACCTCTCAGTGCTTCTTTTACATGGTTGGTGAGCCATGGTGGCTCTTTTTTGGTTTTTTTACAGTGTTTCTTAATTTGGGGTATACAGTGAAGTTGGGCCTCTATTATGGTGTCTTTAAAAAGCGCCCATGCAGTTTTCAGAGATTTCACTTTAGTCACTCTACCTTTTAGCTTTTGTTTAACTATCCCCCTCATTTTTGTATAGTTCCCCCTTTTGAAATTAAATGCCACAGTGTTGGGCTGTTGAGGTGCTCTTCCCCCCACAGGGATGGTGAATGCTATTGTATTATGGTCACTAGTTCCAAGCGGTCCTGCTACAGTTACCTCTCGGACCAGCTCCTGCGCTCCACTCAGGATTAAATCTAGAGTTGCCTCTCCCCTTGTGGGTTCCCATACCAGCTGCTCCATGAAGCAGTCATTCAAAGTATCGAGAAATTTTATCTCTGCAATATGTCCTGAAGTGAAATGTTCCCAGTCAATATGGGGATAGTTGAAATCCCCCACTATTATTGGGTTTTTAAATTTGATAACCTCCCTAATTTCCCTTAGCATTTCATCATCGCTCTTACTATCCTGGTCAGGTGGCCGATAGTTATGTCTGTTATGGAAGTCAGCAGCTGACTTATCCCCCAAACTTACTTGATATCAGCCCCAGCAATGAAGCAGCCTGGCTTTGCAGAGATCAGGACGGCACTTTTGACAGCCTCGTTGGCCCAGATTTCATCCATTACCTCCGTGAACTCTGACTGTAGCTGTCTGGACAAAGTGTTGACCTGCAGACATCAAACACACACTGTAAGTGCAGAAGGAAGGTGAAGGTGGAGCTTAACGCCTCATGGAGCAAATCCCTCTCCATCGCCCCACACAATTTAAAAGGCAGGCAGGAAAGGAAAACCCACTTCTTCAACTCCCCAGAGAGCAATCAGAAGCAGAACTCCCTCTTGCTCTCCATCTGCTTAGACTTGCTTCATGCAGGGAGCGAGGGGGAAATATACAGACTGGGAATTCCCCAGGGAAGTCAGGAGAGCCGATAGCCTGGCACAACAGAATGCAGTATTCAGTCCAGTTACTCAGAGCAGAGTTCTGCTATCAAGTCTGAGAAGTTGAGCGTGTCACAGGAATTGCAGCAGGCTCCAGTGGTCCACCTAGTTCACAATCCTGTCCTTGACAGTGGCCAGCAGCAGCTGCTTCAGAGGTGAAACCTCAGAATGTGCGACTGTGAAATTACCTGTCTACAGGGGAAGGGTCTTCCTAAAGCTCAACAGTTAGCGGTTGGTTGTAACCTGAAGCACGAGGATTTATGACCCCTTTAAACATTTCAGTTCTCCATATCATAGCTGTGGCTGTTCTCATTAGCCATCCAAAAGGATCATCTATTTTCAAACTTAGTAAGCTCTTTACTTAACGGCATCTCAGTGCAGTGAATTCCACAGATTAGTTTACTGTGTACAAGTTTCCTTTGGTCAGTTCTAAATAGATTTGCCTTCAATTTCAGTAGATACCCCCTTGTTCCTGTATGAATGAGTAAAAGGAGCAGCTGTTATATCATGTCCCCTCACATCTAAACACTTTTCAGTCCCTCTTCAAACTGCTAATTCTTTACACTGCCTCTGCACCAATACTCCTATTCTCATTTTAACCTTTCTGAAAAACAGACATCCTGTAGTCACAAGTGATTAAAGCCATACCTTTGAATCGGGTGAATTGAAACGTACAACTGCAACATCCCCTTTGACATCATAGTTAACATGCGTCCGAGCTGTAAAGACAAGGCAAAACATTCTCTCAGACGCATGTTCCTACTGGATTTTGGCAGAACAGGTCACAAGGCCCAGACGCGTCTTCACACTTACCCTGAAGAGCCGAGGAGGTGGTAACGCTGCGGCAGGCATAACCTTGGGAAGGGAAGTGAACAGGAGTTACAAGGTTTCCCAAATATATAGTGCAGCCACATTTAAGATAGATTCCCCTCAATACAGTCACCGAGTGAGATTTTTAGTTCCGCCCCCAGCCCCATGCAAACCTAATAGCGGCTACAAAGATTCTTCAGTAACAGCAGAACTCATGCAGCTGTGCGTGGTTTGAGAGACCCTCAGGCCGCAGCCCCTGTACTGACGACTTCCCAGCATCACAAATACCAACCCAAGAGACCCATGGCGCTGGACCAGTGCTGAAAGCGGAACGTTTGCCTTTGCGGTTAGCACACATGGCTCAATGTCTGATTGTTCATGTGTAGCAAGTTAAAGAGCCACCTCAGACCAGAGACACGCCAGGACATGGGGCATTCTGGAGAGTTCCAAGCCTAGGAATCAGATATTAGGAAATCTTCCTCAGCCACAGCAGATCTTTGCCAGCACAATCCTAAATATCACATGGGCAAAGTGTTCCACTCCTTCCCTTGGGGGATTAGTCTAATCTACAAGGAATGCTTGATAGCTACAAATAAATCCAGCAGATCGAGGGATGTGATAATTCCCTCTATATGGCACTGGTCAGGCCGCATCTGGAATACCGTGTCCAGTTTTGGGCTCCCCACTACAGAAAGGATGTGGACAAATTAGAAAGAGTCCAGCAAAGGGCAACGAAAATGATTAGGGGGCTGGGGCACATGACTTATGAGGAGAGACTGAAGGAACTAGGCTTATTTAGTCTACAGAAGAGAAGACTGAGGGGGGGATTTGATAGCAACCTTCATCTACTTGAAGGGGTGCTCCAAAGAGGAGGGAGCTAGGCTGCTCTCGAGGGTAACAGAGGACAGAACAAGGAGCGATGGTTTCAAATTACAGCTGGGGAGGTCAAGGTTGGATATTAGGAAAAACTTTCTCACTAGGAGGGTGGTGAAGCATTGGAATGGGCTATCTAGGGAGGTGGTAGAATCTCCATCTTTGGAGATTTTTATGGCCCGGTTAGACAAAACCCTGGCTGGGGTGATTTAGTGGGAGTGGTTCTGCTTTTAGCAGGGGGTTGGACTAGATGACCTTGTGAGGTCCCTTCCATCCCTATTAATCTATGAAATCTTCTTCTTCCCCTTTGCCCTGTGTACTAACACAATACTTCAGTCACCACCCTGACAATCGCATTTGGCAAGTCTTTAGATAAGCTTGCGCGGGGCCGTCAGACCACCAGAATGAGTGAAAAGGGATATTTAGGCTTTGAACTGCAGAAGCTCAGAAAGAGAATCCCTTTTCCTGCCCCCAGAAGTTAGCATCTTACATTTTTGCCTCCAGTTACCCCTACCGTCACTCCAAAAATTCCTTCTGTTCAAGTGACCTTCACTTTGGCCAAAAGCTCCTCCCAGGGCAGCTCTGGGCTGCCCATCCCCATTGCAACTGGCACCTGCTCCCCCATCCCGTGGAAGCCAATGAGTCAAACAATCAGAACAGAGCGTCCAACTGGTATGCTGGGAGCAAACAGCCATTAGGTTCAAGGATGCTACCCTGGTTTATTTTCAGGGGGCCAACCCACGAGGCTGACCAGCCCTATCCTAAAGGCAAGGCAACCTGGAAAATCCAGGAGTGGCAACAAATCTCCAGTCCGCCAGTAGAGTCCAACAATGATTAATGAGGCACTCTGCACTTTGCTTCACAAATCAGCACATACCTCCTCCCCCACAGCCCGGCCTTGACTCAACTGCTCCATGCACTTTGCCCTACATTTCTGGGGAGGGTGACTACGGCCCACATTGCAGCACGCTCAGGAGCACATGCACGGTAAACTGCTTTGGGAGAATTCCTTTCTGAGACACTGGGAGGGATGCATTCCTGGCAACATCTTGCCAAGAAATTCACTGCGTGGTTTCGATTTCCAGACTGTACATTTAATGCTTTGTGGCTAATATTCAGGCCCAGATCACAAAACTTTGACAGCCTTAAGATTCTAGCATCAGGAATGCCCAGTCTATGGGCACTGACAGATCAGCCAACCACATCTGATCGCCACAAAAATGTAGCGCTTGCATTGCTGGGGTCTTCACAACTGATGCAGCAGCTCGAGACTAGAGGTTCCAGCATGAAGTGACCCATCTTGTCACTGGGAATAAAATGCAGCATTTCAGTGGCTTTTGCAGGTTGTCTTTCTGCGATAAAGGGCAGTCGTGCAACGCCTTGTAGAAGTTGCTCAAATTAGGCCCTGGATTGCACCACTATCATGTGCAGCAGGAGGGAAAAATGAGGTGAACAATTGAAACTAAATGACATGACGTGACTGTTAACGTCCCCAGCTCCCATCTCTCCCAGGAGCCCACACTACAGTCATAGCTCAATTACAGGAAAGCCTGGGAGCACCAGGAATTGCAAGTGACTTAGTTCTATATGTAGAATAAGGATTTGCACCTCAGTATGTTGACAATGTTCCAGACTTCATCTAATAGGTCTCCCTTTCTAAAGATACAGACTCTCTGATTTTGTGAAGTAACAATGGCTGAATTAACCCTTGCCAAGTTACATGGCCTAATATGCCTTTGCCTCCCTTCTTCAATTCTCCTTAAATGCTTTAACCAGGAAACCCTTTATACTTTGCTCCTCTTAAAATGGATGCGGGTTTCAACAAAACAGACTAAAGGTAGGAAAGCTAAAAAAAACCAAGAATCCAGAACAAAACATGCTAAATTTCCCTGCACCCCTCCCCCTCCCCCTCCGTCAGCTGCACTTTGTCTATTTAGACTGTTAAGCTCTCTGAGCCAAGGATCTTATCATTGTTGTAACATGCCAGACAAACTAAAAATGTTGGCTATCTACTAATTTATATAAAAAAGCATTAAAATACTTATGACACATGTCATCCTAGAAAATTTGTCTTTATACAGTTGCAGAGGCCAGAATGCTCTTGGAAAGCAATAACCGGGCTTAAAACTCAACCAGAACAAAATGTGGCTTTCAGACAGATTACAGTAAAAGCACCGTGATTTACCCTTCTCTGCATTTATATTTCCCTTTTCATACTGTACCTCCATTTCATGTGGGTCTGAGGAAGTGGGGTTCTACCCACAAAAGCTCATGCGGTAAATAAATTTGTTAGCCTTTAGAAGTGCCCCAGGACTCCTTGTTTGTTTTGCTGAACTAGAGTAACATGGTTCCCCCTCCAGAACCAATAAAACTGTTGCTACTTTAAACTGCAAATCATTTGCAACTAGCAACACCAACTTGTAAAAGTCAATGTTACAGATAACTTTTAAAAAACCAAAAACCAAACAAAACACACCAGCAGGCCTCTCTTTCTTTTTAAATTCCTTATATATTTCCAATGTATTAGAAGTGAAAGACAAAAATGTAGTTTTACTTTTCACTACTTATGTTGTATTTTTCACCCTGCTTATACAACAAAAAGAATTTAATCAGTTTTACTTCTGTTGATAGTTTCTAGTCAACTCCACTTTTGAATACAATTCCAAGAGGGCAGGAAGAGGTTTGTTAAGAATGGTTTCAATGTTTTAAAAATCTAATCAAAATGCTTGATTTTGCAAGAGCTTGTTTTTACAAAACAGTAACTGTGGAGGGGAAGGGATTTTGTCTTGGTAATACTGGGCACTTGAGTAGCACTTCCCGTCACCGGATATCAGAAATTTTACAAGTGCCAATGAATTTAAGCATCGCAAATGGGATGCAAAGGTGTCACTGGAGGCAGATTTTGACCCAATCTACTGGTTAGAATCCCTAAGGAGAGAAACATCCGGCTGGACTCAGGTACTCGGATACCAGAACAAACACCCACTTACTTGTAAAATGATCAAAAAGAAGAGACAACTCTATGATGCTCTCTTTTTCTTTGGCAGAACTTTTCTAAATGGGGTGATCGAGGCAGAGAAATTACCTCCTATCCCCCGGTAAACCACTGGAGAGAAAAGACTATTGGAGCAAAGCAGTTTTAGGACAGTGCCTAGTTCACCAGAATGTTATTTAGAGAAGTGGCTCCCAATATTTGGTGGAATGCACCTTCCCAATGAAGGGGAAAATGGATGACATCCTTCACACTGCACCACACCACTGCTGTGTCATTTTCCCTTGTTAATTTTATTGGTCTGGTCTCTTTTCCTGTACTCCTCTACTTACCCCCCAACTCACCAGGAGACTGCATGCTGCTTGAAGTGGGGACATTAGCATCCGTAAGTGGCTCCATGTGGCCAGGCCTCTTACAGTCTGGAACACTAAACTGAGCACCAAGGAAGCAGAAAAAAAGAAGTCTGGTGACAGGCTGTTGCCCATGTCGCCAGCCGTACACCTGAGTTGACCTAGGAGCTGAGCGTGGTGCAGAGTTACATTGACTGTCGATGAGCTGCCTGTTTCAGCAGCTGTGGGAATCTGTCTGCAGCAGAGACGGTCCCCAGACCATGCAACTTTCCTCACGTCCACTGCTCTTGTCCTCACTCTTTCGCCCCTACCCTGCAAGCCGCGTCCCCCAGTCCGGCGAACACTGATTCAGGGGGTGCGAATACAGGACTCGTCCAGGCAGGCCGCTAGCAACCACGGCGAATGCGGAGCCCACAGAACCAAACCCCACATATTTTTATGGAAAGACAACAGAGTCTTGTGGCACTTTTAAAGACTAACAGAAAGTGCCACAGGACTCTGTCGTCTTTCTACAACAGACTAACACGGCTCCCCCTTTGGAATATTTTTATGGGGCAGTGTTAGCAGCCCGAGTAACAATCCCCCCAGAAAGAAACCGATCGGACGCAGAGGCCCTTGCAGGTACAGCAGCGACGTTCTCTTGTTTTAGCCTTGGAAGATTTCTGACAAACCAAAGCCTGTGACAGCGGATCCCAGCCCCGGCCGGGCAGCGACACAGCCACCCGAGAACCGCCGGGACTGCGTGCGGGTCGCTGCCTCGGGCCCTGCGGGGCGAGGCCCGCACCAAGGGCAGCTGCCGGAGCGGAGCCGGTTGGGGCTGGGAGACCAAGCGAGGCCCCCGGGCTCCGACTGCGGGGTGTGGTCAGCGCAACGCGGCCCCGCTCCGGACACAGCCCGGGCTGCGGCTCAGCTCCGCCGCGAGCAGCGGCCCGATCCCGGAGGAGGCCTGGAGCGGGTCTCACCTGCCAGGCCGCGGCCCGGCCCGTACTTGGCAGCGGCCGAGAAGCGCGCCAGGCTCCCGACGGCCCGCACCGCCGCCATCTTGCCGAGAGAGGTCGCGGCAGCCACGCGCCACGCCCCTCTGTGAAGCGCGGGGCCTTTCACACGGCGGGGCTCGGGGCTGCCCGCAGCGATGCCTGATTCGCTCACGCCTTCGTCAGCCCCCCTCCAGCCCCCGCCCGGGCCGCAGCGCGCAGCCAGAACCCCGCCCTCCGTCTCAGCCGTGAGCGGCCGCCGGCGGGGCGGGGTGGGGGCTTGGCGAGAAGAGCCGCCCCCTCAGGCAGTGCGGAGGACAGCTATGGCAGGGGCCTTTCCTGCGGCGGGCGCACTCGGGGCGGGGCGAGTTATGTGACGTCACGTCAGCCGCCCTCGGAGTGGGTTCGGGCTGGGCTCGCGGCGGGGTAGGGGCGGTAGTGGCGGCGCTGCGAGTCTGGGGGCACCTGCCTGGGCGGCGGTTCGAGCCCCGGGGGGGACGGGGGGGCTCTGGGTGGGTTGCTCGAGGGGGGCTATGGGGCTGGCAGCGATGGGGGCTGGCTGAGGACGTTGGTCTGGGGGAGGCTGGCTGTTGGGGGTAGACGGGCGGGTTGCTTGAGTGGGCTATGGGGCGGGTAGGGGCCTCGGTCGATGGGGGGGGTTGCTAGTGGGGGTGGGGGGCTGTGGAGCAGGTAGGGGCCTGGCTGAGGATTTGGGTGGGTGGGTTGTTCAAGGGGCTGGGGGCTCTCAGGCTGGCTGCTGGCAGGGATAGGGGGCTGGCTGAGGACGTTGGTCTGTGAGCAAGGCTGGCTGTTGGGGGTAGATGGGCGGTTGCTAGAGGGGGTGAGAGGGCTGTGGGGGGTAGGTGGGCAGGTTGCTAGAGGGGGTGAGGGGGCTGTGGGGGGCGGGTTGCTAGAGGGGGTGAGGGGGCTGTGGGGGGT
>ML688340.1:38311-86455 GCA_007922175.1 Pelusios castaneus | reverse complement strand
TTGCTAGAGGGGGTGAGAGGGCAATGGGTAGCGAACGGGGGGGTTGCCAGAGGGGGCGAGGGGGCTGTGGGGGGTGGGTTGCTAGAGGGGGTGAGGGGGCTGTGGGGGGTAGGTGGGCAGGTTGCTAGAGGGAGTGAGGGGGCTATGGGGCTGGCTGCTGAAGAGGCTGTGGGGCTGACAGGGGTAGGGGCCTGGCTGAGGACATTGGCCTGTGGGCAGGGGGGCGGCTATGATTTGGGTAGCTCACCCACCCTGAAGCCTCTGTATAAACTGATTGCTGTATTTCCCTTCTGCTTTAGATTTCAAAATGACTTCCATGTTGAGCCAGGCTCTCAGAAGCCTCCCTGCCACCTCCGCCTGGGCTGTCAGATTCTGTAAGAGTTCTTCCTGTTGTTAAAAATTAAGTTGCTGGCATGTAAAAGAACCTCTTTATTTAGCTGTTTTCAAGAAATGGGGGTTTAAAAGTAGATTGAGATGTGCCAAGAAATTACCAGGGGGCAGCCGTGTTAGTCTGTGTACAGCAAAAACAACGAGAGTTCTGTGCACCTTGTAGACTAACAGATTTCTTCAGGCATAAGCTTTCATGGGCTATAACCCAGTCAGTCAGTCTGATGAAGTGGGTTATAGCCCAGGAAAGCTTATGGCTGAAGAAATCTGTTCATCTGTAAGGTGCCACAGGGCTCTCATTGTTTTTACCTGAATCCAAGACTCCTTGCTACTTGATGATTTTGCAGCCACTTTTCCTATTTTCAGCATTTGCTTTTTTCCCCCCTTTTGTTGTGAAAAACCCACGTTTCTTATATGCAACGGGTGCAATACTTTTCCTCTAAATGTGCAGTTGCAGGTCCTATAGTAACTTGTCTAAATTTTTCCTACTATTGTAACAAGTTTGTAAGTATTCCAGGTAACTTTTTTTGTCCATAATTGTTCTGTCTTTGTCTTCCAGCTGCAAGATCCTTCAGCTGCTCACCTCTGTTACAAGCCACAGGTAAAGTGCATGCACCAAAATCTTGAATGTGTTTCTGCTAGAAGTCTAAATTTGCAAGATGCCTCCCTCTCCCTGCATTTATGCCAGACAGATACAGAAACACAAGGTCGTTTTCCTTGTTTGAGTACATTTCTGAACGTTTGAAAGTAGAAATACACTGGGGAATCTGAAAGTGAACCTGACTTTTAATTGGTTTTCCTCATCTAACCAGAGGGCAATTCAGAAAGTGGGAGTCAAATCCTTCCTTAGGGAGGCAATAGACTGAACTTGTCTGGTTCTGGTACTGGGAGATGGGATGGTTTTTGTGCAGGCAGCCCCACAGGCACTAAGAACCCCATGAAGTTGTTAGAAACAGCTACAGAAAAGCAATAAGAGACTCTAATCACAACCAGAAGGAGGACCTGAACCAGAGCTCAGCCCATAATAGATGAGATGGTTCCCTAATAGGAGGATTCATACAGAGAGGGGATAAACTGGAATGGCCTATGCTTGATAGTTATACTTAGGCATTCCTGCCTACCAAGAGATGGTCCCTGGCTAGAAGAGGCTTGTGGAATTGTGTTATAAGGTCCAGTCTGTGGCCCAGAGTAAAGGGTTCAGGTTTTAGTGCGTATATATAGTTATATGCTAAAAATGGCTGCTGGGGTTTTTCATTTAGCTGTTTAATTGTTTTACTCCTGAGTGGTTTGCTCAGTGCCTGTGGTCCCTTGACCTGTGACTCTGACCTGGGAAATAGCTCGTATTCGCTCTGAGCTCTACTCAAGTAACCCACTTCTGTAAGGCATGTCCTAGGCAGAATCTTTGTACTCGCTTTTTCCCTGGCTTGAGCTCTCATACTTGGCTGGATTTAAACGGCTTTTCCATACCATGGCCCTTCTCATTCTTCTGAATGCGGCCACTTTGAGCTGTTGTCTGCACTAAGAAATTGAGTCTTTTTATTAAATCGTTATTTTTCTAGGGCCAAGTCCACAATACCTCAATCAAATGATACAGTATTGTAAAATATTCCTTTATCTTACTTGAAGGGATGGAGGTATGGGGTGAATCTGTTGTTCGATTAGGCCTCTTTTGTTTTAAATTACTGTAATCCAGCATTCCAAAGGCACCCTTTGCCACAGTATCCAAGTGCTAATGGGGAATGGGAGTCAGGAATTGGATGTCTTATTCCCAGGTCCATTGTTGGCTCACTCCGTCGTCTTAGATGAATCACTTTACAGATGAAGAAACTGGGAGTCTGCGAAGTTAAGTGACTTGACCAAGATGAGGCAGCTTGCCACTGGAAGAGACCAGAATGCAATCCAAGTCTCTAGCTACTTGGCTTGTTACTTAACTACAGAAAAATGTTTACCCAAACTTTTTAGTAGTATTTTATTGCATGAAATCCTGCTGCAGACTTGCTCAGATTCGAGTCAACAGCTGTTTAAATATTGTCCTCAAACAGTGCAGCCCAAGAGTAAGAAAACCTTAGCCAAAACTGGTGTGAAGAACATTGTTGTGGTGGATGGAGTTCGCATTCCGTTTCTGCAGTCTGGGACCTCGTAAGTGTGAAAAGAAAATACACCTCTTTGCTTTATCAGCACTTAAGAGACTGCAATTAACTAGGGCTGTAGTTGCAGCCAATGTGGTACTTTATGTTCAGCAGCGGTGAGAGCGTGGTTTCTTTTTTTCCCTTCTCAGTTCTAACAATAAGGAAAATGGCACAGGCAGTGTGGCTGTCTGGCTTGGGTAAGGAGAGACATTCTGATGAGAACTGAGGAGGAATTACCAAGGAATACCAAGAGAGTACTATGTTTATAAGGCTGTTGAATGGCTGGGTTGGGCTCGCTGCTTTTTTTAGGCTTGACATATGTCCACTGTTCACAGTTAGTAACATGCAGCCCGATTGATCTATTTCATGGGACTCCACCTGTGATTGAAAACTGCGCTCAAGACCCACACATAGTCCAGCAGCAGTCAGGATGAAAAACCTTTAAAGCAGAATTTCTTTAGAAACTTGTTGCTTAATGCCATTAACTTCAGAGCTGTATCGGGACCATGATTAACACTTCTCTAGGGGATAGGGTTTATACCTTTGCTGCTGCTATATCTTGTTTCAGGATTTTCTTTAACATAGCGGTGTACATTGACTTTCATGGGTAGACCCATTGTCTCCACAAAACAAGGCTGTAAAATGGCTGTTTTCAAATGAAGAAGCTCCATGATTGCCATTCTGATGCTGTACTGTGCCTGTTTTGTTGACATACGCTCTGAATGGTATGATAAAAGATAATTTAGGGGCTATTGTGTAAATCTGTGTTTCTTAACTTCCAGATATGCAGACCTGATGCCGCATGACTTGGCCAGAGCTTCCCTGCAGTGAGTAGACAATAACTGAGTGAGAGAGGTGCTCACTGGGGTTTGTGCTCTGAGGCTGCTCAGAAAGGAGGGTCACTAGGAGGGATTTTAGTGAGAAAGACGGGGTTGGGAGGTCATTCCACACTTACTCAGGGGGCAGTATGGAAGCAAGTGGTGTGTGGAGGCAGAAGGAGTTTGTCTAGGCTGGCGTTGTTTATGGGCAGGGAGGACATGTCATGGAAAGGGTTGAGGTCTGAGATGAAGGCTGGGTTTGAGTCATGCAAAACCTTGCAGTAGGTGCGGGGGAACTAGCGGATGGGTTCAGAGAGGGTTAGTCTGATTGACTGGTGCCAGGCAAACGGTGCATGTGGTGTTCATGGACTGGAAGGTGTTAAGTGTTGTGCACTGACCGCTTGGATTTGGCGGTGGCATTAGTAAGCAGTCACAGAAATCCCTACCACGTCATGTTTACTCTTACCTTTTACTTGATGGTGGCAGGAAGTCAGAATTCAAATTTGTATTTACTTGAGTTTTATATATATCCCTGCAATGGGGCACAGAAGTGTATAGGCTTGTTTGTACGGATATCCTGTGAATGTGTGTCCTTTATTTTCTATGGAAATATGAAAACATTTGCTGCTTGTCTTCTCTGAATCCCTGTAGAAGCATTAGGTGTTCAGACGTTGAGGGGTGAACTGGCTTGTCATTGGGTAGGGGGAGGGGTTGTTATGGAGGAAGAGAGGTGGAGTTCCATCTTTAATCTATTTCCACCTTATAATCACAGCTCTTTCTTTGAGCAACTATATATGCAACCTTCTTTCTGAACCAAGCTCGCTGTTGTCCCTGTTTTGCAGACTAATTTTTGAAGTTAGTTGCCTGGGGACCTCGGCAAAATTACCACTTTATTTGTTGGTGTAGATTTTTTTGTCTGACTTCTTTCCTCAGAGGGTTGCTGAACCGGACCAGCGTCCCGAAGGAAGTTGTTGATTACATTGTTTATGGCACAGTTATCCAGGAGGTGAAAACAAGCAACGTTGCTAGAGAGGTGGGTTAAATAAAGCAGATATTCTGTAAAGCTGGTTTAAACAGCTGACCTGAGATAACGAATCCTTATGGAAGAATCAGTTCATCGCTACTTCTCATAGAAGCAGTTAAGTGTAGATTGAGAAAGTAAGTCACTCATGCTGTGCTGTGCATCAGCTAATTAAGTGACACTCCCATCCTGGTAAAACCCTAACTCTGCCCTCTGTCGATGGGCTCTGATGCTGTGCCCTGTAAAATTCCTCATGGGGGGCTGCCTGAAAAGAAGGACCCTGTTAAGGGATGATTAATTATTCTGCTCGTACTGTCCACTTGGGATCAAGCTCTGGTTTGCCAGAAATACTTGCTAACACTACAGTAATTTAAAATAAAATAAAATCAAGGTTGGCAGTCCAAGATGTGGCATTTGAGTGGTCCGAGAGTTCTGGCTTAGCTGCCTTTCCTGACGGCAGGTATACAGAGAGACCGACTGTCATAAAGCACGGAAAAGAATGTAGAAATCTCTTCCTGTGAAGCCGTCTTTATAGCATTATGCATGATTCTGCTCCAGTCAGCCTAACAGCCAAAGCCTCAGCTGATTTTTATGCAGCAGCTAGAGTCATTCCACCAAACAGGATCCCACCGAAAACTTGTTACATAACTTCTTCCAAATGCTCTTGTTCCCAGTGCTTTTCAGATTCAATCAACTGTCTGTTTTTGTATGTCTGAGTGTTTTCGTTGACCTCCTGTCAGCCAAATTACAGTGGTTTAATTTTAACTTCCAGAGAAGTTTTGAACTTCAACCTAGTTGGCCATGTGTCAGTTAAGGTGTCATCTTACGACGTCACATGTTCCAAAATAGTTATTCTTTTGTGACAGAGGTCTCCACTCCCTGCTCTGTTAAAGCTTGTGGTTGTTCCATTATATATTCTTAGTTTCAGGAGAGCTTGATCTCTGGTAAACATTTAATCTTAAATTATATGCAAATTACAGCTTGTATTCTACTGCGGCGTATTCATGTTCCCAAACAAAATGACATTCATTTTCTTGTGTCTATAATAATAGATGGCGGAATGAAGCAACAGTATGCTATGGGTTCAGAAATACAGTGCTGTTGAGGTAGAGGAATTTCTGTTTGTAGGGGCTGCTGATGGCTGCCCACCTACTTTGATAAAGAGCTTAGGCAGCCAGCCAGACAACCTGCTGTCTGCATACAATAGAAGGAAGCTTCCTCATAGTGAACGTGGGCAAAATGTGTAACTTCAGTTGTGGAGGTGGAAACTTGACATGTTTGCAGCTTCAAGTCCGCAAAGATATCTGCCATTGAATGTTTCAAGAGGCAAGTACGGTGAGGTAGAGCTGGTGGGGGCATTTAATCATTTTCTTTTGTTGCCCACAGGCTGCCTTGGGGGCTGGCTTCTCTGATAAAACCCCAGCCCACACAGTCACGATGGCTTGCATCTCTTCAAACCAAGCCATGACCACAGGTATGTTGGCTGAAGCTGGTAGATGGGAAGATGGCGTTAGCAGCCTCTCCCCTCTTCCTCTGTCCTACCTGCATGGCTTAATGAACATAGTTCAGAGTCTGGAGTGGGTTTAGTGGGGCTTTTGAGCCACTGGGTCAGTCAAATGTAGCAGGGATTATTTAAGTACGTATTCCAGGCCTTCAGCAGGCCTTGATCATCACTTTCATTCAGGAGCAGTCTCCACTCATGCAGAATTGCCCAGAAAAACTGAAAGGTAAAGACTTGAACTTGGCAAAGTTGCCCCTCCTTTTATGCCAACATCACTTCATTATAACCCAAACTGAGCAAACCTTGAAGAGCCAGGTTTCTGCCCCAAATTGGGTGAGAGAGATTGTTACCTCAACTCCTTGTAGGAAGATGGTGGGAAGTAGAAGCAAAATTATGAAGACTGAAGAGTTCAGTTTAGAATTTTGTTAAAATCGGGGGGGGGAGGTGAATATATTGAAATGTAACATTTCCGGGGACCTGAAACAACGGTGTTTGGAGCTTGGTTTTATGAAAATATTTTGAACTTTTGGGACTTGGTCCCAGATGAGGATGACTTTTTAATCTTCATTTTTCACTGGATGGAAAATCTGTTTGCTGACCAGCTGTACAAAAAAGCAACACATTCTCTTTGATTGAGATGTTTCTAAGATGCCTCTGATCTGAGAAATCCTTGATTAATTGTTGCTTTTCTTCAGTAAGTGAAAGTGTTTCTTTCAAAGACGTCTAGCCACGCTTCTGACGATGTTCTCCATCACTTCCTGTAGGTGTTGGTCTCATTGCCTCTGGCCAGTGTGATGTGGTGGTCGCGGGTGGCGTGGAGTTGATGTCGGATGTTCCCATTCGTCACAGTAGGAAGATGAGGAAGACTATGCTCTCCCTCAACAGGGCCAAGTCCTTGAGCCAGAGGCTGGCATTGCTTGCTAATATCCGTCCTGATTACTTTGCTCCAGAGGTAAACCTACCTTCCATCTCCTTGTAGGAGACTAGGGTTCTCGTCTGTCCTCCCTTGTGCATCGGTCACTCTTTGATAGCCACTTGGAAAGGAACTTCATTTTGCCATATGGAGAAATCAGCGTGGTGATGGTTAACTGGCCACCTGGATAGGTTTGGGCCTAGGTTCCGATGAATTAGGATAGCTCCTAACATTCTTGGGGGAACCGTGTGTTGCTTTTGTGTTCAGGGTTCCCTCACTGCCAGGCTTGCACTTAAGGAGCTGCACCTATTTAAACTTTAGACTAGCTCTCTCTTTCCAACTCATTGCACTCAGAGCAGAGAGGGTTTACTGATACGTTAAAATGCGGACAGGAGAAACTAACAGCCTAAAGGGCATGCAGTGTGTCTTGGCCTTCTGGAACGTTTAGAGCCAAGAGACTGAGGAGCAAAGTGAATTGTTCATCAAACTAATTGGGTTGCATTAGGCACTTTTCCAATGCATTGGATACAGAGGAAGGCCTGGCCTTCCTTTCCCAGTATTAATGGGATTGTGCATCCGATTTGAGTGATGCCTCTTAAATACACGGTCCGTTTAGTCTCTAGGGCCCAACCTGCAAGATACTGAATGCTCTCACCATAATAGGTGAGATTGGGCACTCTGCCTCTTGAGATACCGTAGAGTCCTTTCCTTTCTGTACCAGTTCCTTGATGTAGAGGGAGCCTCTCCACCTGTTCTCATGTTCTGAGGAATGTAAAGTGGTGGGAATGGGTAGGAAAAGGGTTGTAGTTACAGGGAATGATTTTGAGGACTTCTGCAGTTCTGTCCTCACCAGAGACGCTATTTCTGCACACATGCTATCTTCAGTGAATGGCATGAGTGCAGAGAGATGCAGAGTGCAGCCGAGAGACGAGACCAAACCTGAATGCAGCAGACACGCAGAAGTGGGAAATAGCACATCCGGCAATGTGGGAATTTTGGCTCACGTGCATGTGGATGAAACTGTCATCCATTTTTTCGGGAGGGAGGAGTAATCAATCCTAAATAAAAGCTGACTTCAGTTTGACCCACCGAGTTCCGCATTACCACCTCTGGAGTTGTGAGCCTTCGAGCCTGCAGGCCCCAGCATGCATTGCTCCACCTTGCTCCTAGCAACCTGGGACCTGCAGCTCCATATTAAATCCCAGGGCAGTACTAACTGTCTCATTGGGTGCGACTCTGGCGCAGTTCTCAAGCGCCTGGCAAGTGGCCCACATGGCCCTTACTCAGTCTGAGTGTGGGCCTTTCTGTGGTGGTGTCTGTGCCTCGGCCGTGGGGATTCCTGGAGTGTATTTGATCGTAGTAGGATAAAGCGCATTCTTACCTGCAGAATGGCAATGATTGCTCCGTTCTACGAATGGAGGGCGTCAGGGATTTGCATGTGTGAAATGTAAATGAACGGTGCAGTGTCGTTTGCTGCCCATAACCACCATTGGAAGAGATGGTATTTATGTACCGGGTGCTTCCTTTTCCTCCAGCTCCCGGCTGTCGCCGAGTTTTCCACCAGCGAGACAATGGGACACTCGGCAGACCGGCTGGCTGCTGCCTTTGCCATCTCCCGTGTGGAACAAGATGAGTATGCCCTGCGCTCCCACACGCTGGCCAGGAAAGCCCAGGATGACGGGCTGCTCACGGATGTGTTAGCCTTCAAAGTGCCAGGTAAACCATCGCGTGCTGATGCTAACCCCAAACAGCGCTGCTCCCTTCAGAAGGGCTCGTGGAGCTTTGTCCTTCCAGTGTCAAATGTGTTACATCCTTTAATTCCCAACCTGTTTCTGCACAAGGAAGTGGTGAGCCAGGTCCGGAGCATCTTGCCACACTGTGCTCTTTGTATCAAAGAGTTAACAAGCTCCCGGGAGGAGTGTGTGTGTACGGGTAACAAACCTAGCAGAAGTGCCAGGGGGACGAAGCCCCTGCCAGCTGTGTTCCTTAGAAAGCGTATTTCAGAAAATCACCAATTGGAAAGAAGCAGAGTTCTTTTTATCAATGCCCGAGACTGTTCCCTTAACACAAATGTTTGGGCAAAATGTCACCGTTCCATGAACGAAGCCTCCCTCCTTTCCTCACGCGCCTTTTTCATGAAAAATCGACCTCTCTCTCTCTCCAGTCCTGAGTTCTTTTCTGCAGAGTGGTGTATGGTGGCCACTTCTGAGGTGAGCGCTCCCTTTTAACAGGCAAAGATACAGTTACCCGAGATAACGGAGTCCGTCCTTCCTCAATGGAGCAGATGGGTAAACTGAAAGCTGCTTTTGTCAAACCATATGGGACTGTGACAGCTGCCAACTCCTCCTTCCTGGTAATGTACCGCTCTCCGTTTGTGTAACTGTGAGACTCGGTCTTTGCCGCCTATTGCAGGTGCCTAGACTGACGCTATTCAGACCTCCTTGGCTTCTCCGTAACGTCATCCACTTCGTTTTGTAATGTGGTTACAAAGTGCCACTTGCGTTTTCTTTTTAAACACATTTAACTTCAGTAAACCCCCGAAATAAAAATAAAATGTTAGTTGTAAACACTAGAGGCTGCTTTACTCGTTGGCTTCATTAAAATTGCCTTCAGACCAGGACAGGGGAAGATTTTTCCAAGGCACAAAAGGGAATTACTCCCCCAATTCCCAGTAACTTTTAACGACTGTTCCTGCCTTAAAATGCGTGCGTTGTCCCCGTGTGCAGCACAAAGGAGATGCTGTTCATGTTTTGCATCACCTGCTCCTTGGCTGTGAAGTAATGCCTCATGGCAGCAACAGTGCTTTCTGCCTGGAGCTCCCAGGGACTTGCTGAGGGTCCCCCGTGAATAGTGGCGTAAGTGGACACTGCGTACAGCAGAGCTGTGGGTTAACTTGCTGAGGATCCCCCGTAAATATTGGTGTATAGTGGACACTGCGTACGGCAGAGCTGTGGGTTAATTTGCTGAGGGTCCCCCGTGAATAGTGGCGTAAGCGGACACTGCGTACGGCAGAGCTGTGGGTTAACTTGCTGAGGGTCCCCCGTGAATAGTGGTGTATAGCGGACACTGCGTACGGCAGAGCTGTGGGTTATTTTGCTGAGGGTCCCACGTGCATGAGGCTCCAGCCAGTTTTGGGGGGAAACTGACAGATTCGAAGCAGACAAGCGTAACTTTCTGGTGGATGGTTACAGAGAAGTTTAGGGGGCAGGGCAGCCTTACTATTTGTGCTGCTGTGTATTTTGTTTGTCCGGCGATTGCGTCTGCAGCAGGCTGCGGCCCAGTTCTCCTGCCAGCTGTACAAAGACTTAGACGTGTCGTCTTTGCCTGGTGCGAGTGCTCTGTGCCTACTTGTCTGACTGAGTTTCTCCTGGCTGTTTCAGACGGACGGTGCTTCCGCAGTCCTGATTATGTCGGAGGAGAAGGCTCTGGCGATGGGTTACAAACCAAAGGCCTACCTAAGGTAGAAGGAACTATTCCACCTGGCTTCTGAAAGCTGGCCATGCTTATGTCTCCCCTTCTGGTACTAATGGTGCTTCTCTTGTGCAGGGATTTTGTGTACGTGTCTCAGGATCCAAAGGACCAGCTCCTGCTGGGGTAGGTGATGGTCCATCCCCAAGCGTTGTTGGGCGTTATCAGTTACTAGCTCTAAAGGCTTCACTTGCGGTAAAATGGTTGAGAGCTTAGTGAGGAGCGTCACAGACGAGCAGAGACCTGGGCCTTGCCCAGAGAACGGAGAAGATCCGAGTCCTAGCCCGGAAGCAACAAATGGATGTGACTGAGGAGGGAGGTGACCAACTGAGGCACGGGTTACAGCACCACAATTACGTGGTACTCAGATTCCTGCTAGGTATGGCAGCACAAAGCTGCCTTTCCCAGGTAACGAGTCACAAGAAACAACGATGCATTCGGCGTTGGTGTCAGCACACGTCCCGGGGAGGGAGAACGCGAATGCAGTGCAGTCCAGCTAATTGTGTTTGGGGCTTGGATTTCTCAGACTTGCACACGAAGCAAGAAGAGGTCGGTTAACTTAAGAAATGTGGTGAAATGCTCCTCTTGGTCTGCCTAAAGCATCTCTGTGGGGCGGTGCCGACATCTGGGGTGCGGGACAGGCTGAAAACTTCATGAGCACTTAGTTGTTTGGCATCTGGAGCTGTGTACTGATGTCTGAGAGAGGAGGGATGTAACAGGGACTGGAGAGGAGGAGGAGCCCATGGAATACATGTAGGAATCTCACTTCTGCTTTTATGACTCTTCTTTAGCCCGACGTATGGGACTCCGAAGGTGCTGGAGAGGGCTGGTCTGACATTGGCTGACATTGATGTCTTTGAATTTCACGAGGCTTTCGCTGTAAGTATTTCCACGGGAACAAGGGCTGGAGAAAGCACTAGATAAGTTCCTGGAGGGTAGGTCCATCCAAGACTCGTAGGCAGGGATTGCTGTTTGCCAGAGGCTGGGGATGGCTCACTTAACAACCACCCGTTCTGTTCATTCCCCTGGAAGCACCTGGCCCTGGCCACTGTCGGAAGCCAGGGTCTTGGGTGGTTGGACCATTGGTCTGACCCAGTGTGTCTGTTCTTGTGCTCCACGGAGGAGGCGAGACACTGCTGGGTCTTGGGTTGCAGATCTGGGTTCTCCTGTTTAAGATCTATAGTTTTTTATGTCAGGAGTGGCAAGAGCTCTGTTCTTTTTTAGTTTCCTCTATTGGATGTAGGATTTTATATATGCACACTGTGATTTTGTACATTAATGGCTGGACTGTGCTGAGATGCTCTGTGTCCAGTCTGTCTTGGGCAGACAGTATATGAAGTTAATCAGAGGCAACATTTTTCTCAACGGTGTCACCTGACAGTGGGAAAAGGCTCATGCGAATGAGGTTCCTTTGAGCCCTTTGTACGACCAGCTGTGTTGATCCTACTTGATTCCTGACTAGTCTGAAGAAACTAAGATCTCCCTAACTGGTTAGAGCTCCAGCATATACTTCATTCCGAGTCTGCTGGAGTCCTTGAGGAGTCTCTGTTTCCCCTTCTCTTCTAGGGACAGATTTTGGCTAACCTGAAAGCTATGGATTCCGATTGGTTTGCACAGAACTACATGGGCAGGAAGTCGAAGGTAAGGAGGTTCATGTTGCTATTGTAATTTTAACTCCTTGCTGTAAAAACAGTCAGAACGCCAAAGCAATACTCAGGCTTGTTGTGTTATACCAGAGAGAGAAGCTCAGTTCCCTACATTCAGTGATTTGGTCCAACTCTCCCTGCTGTGTCCTCTGGCACGTCAGCAAAAGGAGAAGGCAAGGAGGCAGAGCTGCGTTGCTAGTGTTCCTCTGTAAAAACGATGGGTGAGAGAAACCGCAGTTCTCTAGCAGCGAACTGGCTGGAGGTGGCGTCAGATCACCGCAAGGCCTCAGACGTTTCCCTGAGCTGCGGTGGACCCGTGTAAGCCCCAGGGAGCACTCCAGCAGCCAGATCAGCTGGCCATGCTGGTCATGTGACCTCCCAGTCCTTCCCGCTGCCGGGGGGGGGTAGATGGCTCCGTGCAGGCAGGGGCAGCACCTGTTCTTTGGTTTGTTCCTGCAGGTTGGAGCCCCGCCGCTGGAGAAGTTCAATAGCTGGGGTGGCTCCCTGTCCCTGGGGCACCCTTTTGGGGCCACGGGCTGCCGGCTGGTGATGACTGCTGCGCACAGGCTGAAGAAGGAGGGAGGGCAGTATGGTCTGGTGGCTGCCTGTGCTGCGGGAGGCCAGGTAATGCTGCAGGGCACTCGTTTCTCACTTTCTCTTGGTCGCGAGAAATCAGAGTCCTGCGTCCATCTGAGGGTGGTGCAGCTCTGCTGTTTCGGTACCGTCAGTAATGCTGTTCAGGAGCCAGCCGCTATGGCGGGACTGTCTGAGTGACCCTTGGTGGTGGCCGGTGCTGCACGTCACTCTTGATAGGTACAAAAAGGAGGAATGATGCAAACCCCCCTCCTCTGCAGTGTTCGCTGTCTCCTGGACCCAGGTGTGGCTTGTTACGTTCCGTCCGCCGGGGTAAGGAAAGGGAAGCTGGGTGACCGAGGGAAGAGATCTGCTCTCAGCGGCCGTTGAAGTCGCCTTGGAAAGCCCTTTACCCCTCTGGCTGTTGGGCAGTGGCAGAAATGGCCGAGTGTGGTTAGCTGCAGTGTCTTGGTTTGCTCAGTCACTTGAGAGGTCGCATCCTGATCGGTCCTGTCCTCACTAAACCTGTCTGAAGAGGGCTAGTGTGGGAGCTGCATGATTATTCTTATTTGGCAGGAAGGATCACTCCTGAGCACCCCAAGGCCTGCTTTCTAATCCCGGCCCCTGAAAACTTTGCCTCCTGCAGAATGGCACCCGACAGTCAAACCCGTGTCACCAGCGTGCTGGCTCCTATCATAGAATCATAGAATAATAGGGTTGGAAGGGACCTCACGAGGTCATCTAGTCCAACCCCCTGCTAAAAAGCAGGACCACTCCCCCTAAATTATCCCAGCCAGAGTTTTGTCTAACCGGGCCTTAAAAATCTCCAAAGATGAAGATTCTACCACCTCCCTAGATAGCCCATTCCAATGCTTCACCACCCTCCTAGTGAGAAAGTTTTTCCTAATATCCAACCTTGACCTCCCCAGCTATAATTTGAAACCATTGCTCCTTGTTCTGTCCTCTGTTATCCTCGAGAACAGCCTAGCTCCCTCCTCTTTGGAGCAACCCTTCAAGTAGTTGAAGGTTGCTATCAAATCTCCCCTCAGTCTTCTCTTCTGTAGACTAAATAAGCCTAGTTCCTTCAGTCTCTCCTCATAAGTCATGTGCCCCAGCCCCCTAATCATTTTTGTTGCCCTCCGCTGGACTCTTTCTAATTTGTCCACATCCTTTCTGTAGTGGGGAGCCCAAAACTGGACACAGTACTCCAGATGCGGCCTGACCAGTGTCGAATAGAGGGGAATTATCACATCCCTCGATCTGCTGGCAATACTCCTACTGATGCAGCCTAATATGCCATTGGCCTTTTTGGCAACAAGGGCACACTGTTGGCTCATATTCATCTTCCCGTCCACCATAACCCCCAGGTCCTTTTCTACAGCGCTGCTACTTAGCTGATCGGTCCCCAGCCTGTAGCAGTGCATGGGATTTTTCCGTCCTAAGTGCAGGACTTTGCACTTGTCTTTGTTGAACCTCATGAGGTTTCTTTCGGCCCAGTGTTCCAATTTGTCCAAGTCTCTCTGGATCCTGTCCCTGCCCTCCAGAGTATCTACCATTCCCCCCAACTTGGTGTGATCCGCAAACTTACTAAGCACGCAGTCTATTCCATCATCAAGATCATTAATGAAGATGTTGAATAGAACCGGCCCCAGGACCGACCCCTGGGGCACTCCACTCGTTACCGGTTGCCAACCAGACATCGAGCCATTGATTCCTACCCGCTGAGCCCGTTGATCTAACCAGTTTTCGATCCACCTTACGGTCTATGATTAATCTCGTCCTGTTCCTACAAAATGAAAATGGAAATGAAGCACCCCTGTTGACCTGTGTGTTTATTACGGGCAGTGGCTTTCAGCCTGACGTAACGTGCTTTTCCTCCATTGCAGGGCCACGCCATGATTGTGGAACTCTATCCGCAGTAACAAGACAAGGAACTGCTGAGTGGATTTGGGCCTGCCGTCTGCCAGGCAATGCCATTTCAATGCACTAATGACGTACTATGATCCTTCTTGGGAAGGATTTCTCGTGGCCTTTGTAAATATCTTCTAGTTAGCCCTGCCAGTGATCTGGAACTAACTAACGCTCTTTCGAATACACCAATGAAAAGTTAACTTGCTCTTGGGCCTGGAGGAGGTTCCTGCTATTAAGATTTGGTTATAGACAGGATTTTAAAAAATCTGAGTGGTGCAGTTTGAGAAAGGGAAGCTGAGTTTTAAAACTGAGCATTGCCAAGTATTGGTGTCAGTCTGCAGGCCCCACCTCTTAGACAAACCTGGCCAGGTGGGGATGGGGCTTATTAAAGCGGAGATGCAAACTGAGTTGAATGAACTAATATGTGTAAAGGGTTCTGCAGCCTTGGAAAATGACTGTACCTGCGTTAGATGGGAGAGTCTGTCACCACTTGTCAGCCTGAATAAACCACAGAAGAATTTGGAGACTGGACATCTTTTGTATTTTTTTTCTCCCCTTCCCCTGATCATTTACACTTACATAGATGGATTCAAGGATGATGTGCTCTGGGGCTTGTCTGCTTTGAGACATCACAAGCTGTTTCTGTTCTAGCCTCTTTAAAATAGGTGTAAGGAGCTTCATGGAATTTGCCACAGAATCTACACTATGCTGCAGAACTGTGCTCCAGAATCTAATTTTAAAGAAATAAAACTACTGTGTTTATATGAAACTGTCCCTCACCCTTCTTCCAAACCCCCAGCTTCCCCCAGGACAGCTTCATTACACAATTCTGGAGTACATTAAAATACTGAAAATAAATAAGTTGTAAGCTGGAATTCAGTATCAAATTTTCCCAGTTCCATTGTCTACCAGCCGTGGAGATCGGCTGTGCTCTCCCATTCTAGGTTACGGTAGAAGGAATGGGAGGAACCATCTCACATCAGTCTGTTTCCACGGGTGAGAGAAACAAGCTTTCAAGTCACACAAAGCTCTTCTTCAGGCAATACTGCTCCACCTTGCATTTTGCTGTGCTGCTGGGAGTACCTTTCCCAGGCCTGAAAGCTTCTCCCTCACCAACAGAAATTGATCCAAAAATAAAATGTTGCCTCATCCAGCTTGTCTCTCTGATATCCTGGGACCAATATGCCTATAACTCCACAGCTGCCTGACCTCTGGACTTGCGTTCCTGTCATGGGCTTAAAATTCTCAGGACAGTAAACAGTACATGGCTTGTGTCACTTGAACTGTTGTGAGGAAATAGACGTCTGATACTTAATGATCCTTTCCTTGTATAAAAGGAGAGCTGCAGAAGAGAAGACTGAGGGGAGATTTGATAGCAATCTTCAACTACTTGAAGGGGTGCTCCAAAGAGGAGGGAGCTAGGCTGTTCTCGAGGGTAACAGAGGACAGAACAAGGAGCAATGGTTTCAAATTACAGCTGGGGAGGTCAAGGGTGGATATTAGGAAAAACTTTCTCACTAGGAGGGTGGTGAAGCATTGGAATGGGTTACCTAGGGAGGTGGTAGAATCTCCATAGAATCATAGAATAATAGGGATGGAAGGGACCTCACGAGGTCATCTAGTCCAACCCCCTGCTAAAAGGCAGGACCACTCCCCCTAAATCACCCCAGCCAGGGTTTTGTCTAACCGAGCCTTAAAAATCTCCAGAGATGAAGATTCTACCACCTCCACAGTTTTCAAAAGCCTGCCACGTAGAAACATATTTAGAAAAGAGATCATTAGAAAGCTGTTTCAAAAGAGTAAAATTGTTTTATTAATAATGCAGCTGCTGTTTATCAAACTATGTAATCAGCAAAGTGCTACACTTCCACCACGGAGGCTGGGTCGCAGGTCGTGCAAAGGGAAAAATGGTACTAAAAATGGCTTCATGACAGGCCCTTTTAGTGACAGAATGTGTCTGTTCTTTAATTACCCCAAAAGAGACTCTTCACACACACTGATTTACTCTTCCACAAACATTTGCTTCTCTGTGATGACAGATGAGAGCGCCATAAAAACTCCCCAGTAGTGTTAATGCTTTGGTGTAATTGTTTGTTCCAGTTTATAAAGCAGTGGAAGTCTCCTCTGGTGCTGTTTTTACCAGCCATGTCACGGGGGGATGGCTGGATGTAGATATGCACCAGCTTCTCCAAACCCTTTCTCATTCCCTTAAAACCGCCGTACAGCTCGTGTCTCCACTAAGTCATCCCACTGATGCCGGCAGTATGTGCTAATTTGCTCTGCTGGCGCTGTAGGGCTGACCTAACGAGGTGGGCCTGGGAGGCACTATGGGATTGTCCATGCTGGGGTTATTTGGTCCTGTTTTCTCTGAGCTGATAAAAAGGCCTCTTCCTCTTCGGCACTTACAGCTATGTCAGTGAAACAGCAAGTAGGGAGAGCTAAGGGTCCAGTGTAGACAGTGCCCAAAGGAAGTAGACATGAGCAGCAGCAAGGAGTCACTTGTCTGCCTGTAACAGCCACCAGTGTGTGCTCAAGTACTCCTCCATTGCCTGCTGGCAAAGAGAAGTGCCCTTCGTACCAGGGCTGAGCCGGTTAGGGCCTCATAACACGGCACTGCCTTTAGGTATTGGAAAGGAATCACCCCCAGCATGCTGTGAATTAGAGTCTTCAGTGTGAAGAGGGCGTTCACTTGAAAACGGGGAGCTGGCCCCAACCCACCGGCCCACAATGGTGTTGTGCTTATGTTCCCCCAAACTGTACCCCGAGGGGTAGGTTTGTGTGTGCATTCACCAGATGCAGTCAAAGACCATTGAAAAGATGGATGATTTTTATTGAATGGCAGGATGAATAACCGTGAGCAAGCAAAGCAATCAGTGGCGAGAGCTTACGTCCCTTCAGCAGCTGGGGACCCCTGATGACTGCGGATGACCCCGAGGCGCCTTGGTCCTCGGTTACTGAGGCAGTCTGGTCCGTGGTCCTGCGGCGAAGTCCACAGATTCTCAGGGGCTATGCTAGCATATAGCATCTCAGGAGAAGGCGGGTGATCAAGCCCATTTTCCCTACACACGCTCAGGCCCATGGCTGAGGTAGCTTGAAGGAACAGACAAAAGAAGTACATCACAGCCAAGCCTTGCAAAACAGGAAAAACAGCAAACACCTTGTACCAGGCCCCGGTCCATTCACACAGGAGACTGGCTCCACTGGAGCCCAGCATCAGTTCCTGGTCCAGTCCCTCATGGGGGAGGGGTGTGGGCACCACTACTCGTCCGTCACAAAATCTTCCGCTTTAGCCCTACAGCTCATATCTCATTGCCTTCCGGCCATGATCTCAGCACTATGCGAGTCTCAGCGGTTTCACGGTCACGGTTGTACAGATGGGAATAGATTCCAGGGACTTGACACATGGCCCTGCTCATGATCCCAGTGAGACGGGCTTTGCTAAGAGCCTAGACGTCGGGGGCTGGAGGGGAAGGGAAGGAGCATTTTCTGTGTTCGTGCCCTTACAGCTCGGTTGACTGGGTTGCCCAATGTTCCGTTCTTTGATATCCTCAGGTGAAAGGGGCTGTAGAGAAGACCCTCCCGGGCTGTGCTTTGTGTACATGAGTGATTTCACATCCCTGCCTAGCTGGTACAGGATAGGCTTGTCCAGTTGGCCACGGGAGCTGTAATTCCCAGTCTGGTAGAAGTCCAGGCACTAGCAATGACTGAGTTAGGGGGCTAAAAATAGCAGCGTGGCCATGGCTGCAGGAGTGCCAGCTTGAGCTAGCTGCCTGTCTTCTCTAGGATCTGGGTTTGTGCTGGGGGGGCAAACCTGTGCCGCCACGTTGCTGTTTTTAGTGCACAAGATTGGTTGGTGCAGCCATGCATACGTCTACCTGAGCTGGACCAGACAGCTCCCTGGTGCAGGCCACATATGCCCAAAGCCAACTAGTTGGGCATGGCTGCTCTCAGATCCTAGGTGCAATATGGAGCATCCCTGGGGACTGCAGTGGTGCTCTTCCCTCCAGGCCATGTGTCCCATTAGACCAGCTGGCCTGTGCACTGGGATTCCTCCTTCCTGCACCTGCCCCCTGCTTGCTGGCCGCCATCCCTTCGCGTGCTTGGAAACAGAAGTGTGGGGTGGTGGCAGCAGCGTGACGTGCTGGATTTGTTCCAGTCACTACACAGATGCCTGGAGGTAAAGTGCCCTGCGCATGGTTTGAGCAAATGAACGTTAGTGTCGCCACCTCCCTTTCCCAACCCATCAGGTGTGTGGCTCCATCACAATGAGGAAGGTTTTCTTCCTCCAAATGGCCAGAAATATTAGGGGGCTGCAGAGAAGCGCGAGTATGACCTAGCATCATGGGCCAGCTCAGCCCTAGCCCACAGAGCCTCCCAGCAGACAGACTCACATGCCTAGGCTGCAGGCCGCTTTATTCGCTTGGCTTTGGATCCAAACTTTCACTCGGCCTCTGTGAACAAAGAGAAAAAGGTCCTTCAGGCTCACATCACGTCCACACAGCAAAAATCATCATCTGGCCAAGAGCCAGTGGCTCCCAGGATCCTGGTGCATCCACACAAGCAAGTACAGCCCTTGTTTGGAGGCCAGGAACTTTGTCCCTAGACTTCAAGTTCATGGGCATCTGTTGATGGCCATAACACAGCTGTCTCTCTCCTCTTCCTCCTGCCTTGGGGGGGTCAGTCCTGTCGGATGCGTCACTCACGGGCTGGCCAAACGCAGGAGCCAAGGCAGATACAGCACATACAGGCCCAGAGAAGGGAAGAGGAAAATCTCTTAGCAGCCATACATGCCAGTGGAGCTCAGAGTGACCAGCATGGCATCTGGAGGGAGCAGCAGCGGTAAGTTGCAGCTCAGCTGGTGGGAGACCGGGATGCAGGCATTTGAGCATGGGGGTGCTTTCAAAGGGGAGCAGGGGGCATATAGGGAGAGCCCAATCCATATAAAACCCCAGCTGTTGGAAAGAGTTAGCCCTGCCTAAAACACAAAAAATAAGGACGTTCCAAAGGGGTTGCTGTGTTAGTCTAGGTCAGCCAAACAGAGTCCTGTGGCACTTTTAAAGACTAACAAATGTATTTATTGCTTGCACTTTCGCGGGAGAAAATCCCACTTCATCAGACGCTTTGACGATGGGGAACTTATAGAATGGGAGGAAATTAAATGCAGGGAAATGTATGACACAGGATCAAGTCAGGCTGTAACAGCAAATCAGAATAGGTGTTGGGATGCAAACACTGGAGAACAGCACATAGAGGAAGTTGAGGTCAAATCACTTGTAATGAGAAAAAAATCCGTAGTCCCTGTTTAACCCTGAGGCAATGGAGTCGAATTTGCATATAAGTTCCAATTCTGCCATTTCTCTTTGAAGGTGTTATTTGTCATTCATTTGTTTGAGTACAGCTATTAACAAGTCATCAATGGAGTGAGCAGGGAGATTGAAGTGTTTCCCTATTGGTTTTTGAATATTGTGATATTCTATCTACTATTGAAAATCCATAAAAAAGGAAACGCTGGATGCCCCACCATCTCAGGCATTGGCACGCTTACAGCAGGCTTATCTGGCTGTGTGGAGTCTCTCCTCAGACCCTATGCTATCAACACTCCCAGCTATCTTCGAGACACTACGGACTTCCTGAGAAAAATCCAGTCCATAGGTGAACTTCCAGAAAACACCATCCTGGCCATGATGGACGTAGAGGGTCTTTACACCAACATCCCACACAAAGACGGATTACAAGCCATTAGAAGAACCATCCCAGATGCCAAAGCAAACCTTGTGGCTGAACTTTGTAACTTTGTTCTCACCCACAACCATTTCAGATCTGAAGATCATTTATACCTTCAAGTCAGCGGCACTGCTATGGGTTACCTGCACGGCCCCACAATACGCCAACATCTTTATAGCCAGCTTAGAACAAGGCTTCCTCATGTCTCATCCCAAAGCACCTCTACTTACGCTACATCGATGACATCTGGACCCACGGTAAGGATCATCATCTACAGCCACCAAGTCAGACCTCTCCAGCACATCGTCAAAGATCTACAGCCTATTCTACAAGCCTTGGGAGACAGACCTCTCCTCGCTTACAGACACCCCCCAATCTTAAACGGATACTCATCAGCAACTACAGATCAAGCAACAGAAACACTAAAGCAGGAACATATCCCTGCAACAAACCACACTGCCAACTTTGCCTCGTATCTACACTGAAGACACCATCACAGGACTAAATCAAGCCACCTACTCCATCAAGGGCTCGTTCACCTGCTCATCCACCAATGTGATTTATGCCATCATGTGCCGGAAATGCCCCTCTGCCTTATGTATTGGACAGACAGGACAGTCTCTGTGCAAAAGAATAAATGGATACAAAGCTGACATCTGAAATCACAACATTAAAAAACCAGTAGAGAACGCTTCAATCTCTCTGCTCACTCCATTGACAACTTGCTAATAGCTGTGCTGAAACAGATGAATAACAAATCACAGCTTCAAAGAGAAACTGCACAATTGGAACTTATATGCAAATTCAACTCCGTTGCCTCAGTGTTAAACAGGGACTACAGATTTTATTCTCATTACAACAGGTGATTTGACCTCACCTTCCTCTGTGTGCTGTTCCCCAATGTTGGAATCCTAACACCTATTCTGATTTGCTGTTACAGCCTGACCTGATCCTATGTCATACACTTCCCTGCATTTAATTTCCTCCCATTCTGTAAGTTCCCATCTTCAAAGCGTCTGATGAAGTGGGATTTTCTCCCACGAAAGCTCATGCGATAAATACATTTGTTACTCTTTAAAAGTGTCACAAGACTCTGTTTGTTTAACAAATAAGGAAGGACAGGTCTGTATCATCATTTGAGAGCTGAGGCCTCATCTGGGGTATTGTGCCCATTTTTGGGCCCCCACTACAGGAAGGATGTGAACAAATTGGAGAGAGTCCAGGGGAGAGCCATGAAAATGATTAAGAGGCTGGAGCACATGACTTATGAGGAGAGGCTGAGGGAACGAGGCGTGTTCAGTCTACAGAGGAGTGAGGGGAAATTTGATAGTGACCTGTAACTACCTGAAGGGGGTCCGGGGAGGAGGGAGCCAGGCTGTTCTCAGTCGTGGAAGAGGACAGAACTAGGAGCAATGGTCTCAGGTTGCAGTGGGGGAGGTCGAGGTTGGATATTAGGAAAGGGTTTTTCCCTAGGAGGTGGTGAAGTGCTGGGATGGGTTACGTAGGGAGGTGCTGGAATCTCCATCCTTAGAGGTTTTTCAGGCCCAGCTGGACAAAGCCCTGGCTGGGATGGTTTAGTGGGGGTTGGTCCTGCTGTGAGCAGGGGTTGGACGAGACACCTCCTGAGGTCCCTCCCAACCCTCATCTCCTGTGATTCTATGACTGTAGGGGGCTTCCTCCACACAGTAAGTGCTAGCGCACCCCAGGGCAATGAACATGAGCTGAGCAGGCTCTCGCCGACAGCGACCAGAAGGTGGCAACACAAACCACAGCCTAATGCCGGAAAAGGAGCACCTGCAACCCAGCGAGAGCCGGAGCCGGAGCCGGAGCCGGAGCCGGAGCCGGAGCCGGAGCCGGAGCCGGAGCGAGACATTCCAGGCTGATGACCATGACCCAGGGTGACAGAGCGGGTGAGGGACAGATTTCATCCAGGGACCAGGGTGATCAAATACTCCCAGCCTGGGAGGAGGAAAACCTGCACAGCGTTGCAAGAGGTGGCCGTATGCTTCTGAGCAGCCAGGGCCATCCCTGGGGGGGAGTGGGGCCCGGGGCCAATTGTCCTGGGGGGGTGGGGGGATGGGGGGGCCCACCCCATGCTGGAGGGGGGAAGGGCGGACTGGGTCGGCCCACTCTGCCGCCAAGGCCCCACCATCAGCAGGAGCCACCCTGGCTGCAGCCCTGAGACTGCTGCTGGGAGTTGGCCCTGGGGGAGCTGGCCGTGGCCAGGGACCCCAGCAGCCCCCCGCCCTGCCCCCAGGGTGGAGCAGCAGGCCCAGAGGCAGGATCCCGGCAGTGGCGTGGCCTCGGGTCCCTGGAGCCGGCCCCAGCCGGACCCCAGGCTGCCGGCTCAGGGCATGGGAGCGGGCCCTCAGGCTACACCAGATCTGGCCAGCCGAGACCCCCCCACCAGCTGGGGCCGGCCGGCCGACCACGTGAGGCAGGCTAGCCGGCCGAGAGGCTGGGCCCCGCTCAACTGCCCCATCCCTGGGCTGGCCTGCTTCACCCTGGGGGCAGGGGAGGCTGGCCCAGGGCCAGAGGCTGGGGGAAGCCTCCTGCCTTACCCCACCCCTCCGCCTTTGGCTCACTGCCCAGGGCAGGGAGGGCAGGGCAAAGCGTAGCTGTGGGGGGAGCGGGGAGCTGCAGCACGGGCCCGCACTGCCTCGCTGGGAGCAGGACAGCATGGAGCCCGCATAACTGCGGGTCCCGGGGCGATCGCCCCGTTTTCCCCCCCACAAAGGACGGCCCTGTGAGCAGCCTTCGCTGGCTCAGCACTGGTCTTGTTGCTGCCAAATGGTTCCCGGAGGAAGCCCGGCCCCGCTGAGATGCTCTGTCGAGAATCCAACAATGTGGGACTGGAAGGGACTGCACGAGGCCATTCTAGTCCAGTCCCCTCTGGCGAGGCAGGACTAAGTATTTCCTAGACCAGCCCTGACAGGTGTTTATCGCCTGCCCTTAAAAACCTGCAGTGAGGGAGATTCCACAACCTTCCCAGGCAACTTGTAACTCCCCTGACAGCTAGGAAATTTCTCCTGATATCCAACCTAAATCACCCTTGCAGCCATTGATCCACTATGATACCCAGATCCGTCTCTGCAGAATTCCTTCCTAAGCAGTCACTGCGCATTTTGTAAGTGTGCAGTTGGTTTTTTCTTCCGACGTGGTGTACATTTTATTCGTCCTTATTGAATTTCACCCTATGCACTTCAGACCATTTCTCCAATTTGTCCAGACCATTTTGAATTCTAATCCTGTCCTCCAAAGTGCTGCAACCCCTCCCAGCTTGGTATCAGCAGCACACCTTAGCAGTGTACTGTCTATGCCGTTACCCAAATCACAGAGGAAGATATCGAATAGAACAGGACTCCAACGAGATCCCTGTGGGATCCCACTCGGTATCCCCTTCCAGCTCAGTTGAGAACCATGAAAACTATTCTCTTAGTGCAGTTTCCCACCCTGGCTGTAGCTCTCTAG
The DNA here is from genome assembly GCA_007922175.1 of Pelusios castaneus. Taxonomy (NCBI): domain Eukaryota; kingdom Metazoa; phylum Chordata; order Testudines; family Pelomedusidae; genus Pelusios; species Pelusios castaneus. The sequence goes on along the minus strand of ML688340.1, from coordinate 62,893 downwards.
TTTGTCCATGAGAAGGTCGGGTGGCACAGTACAAAAGCCTGTCCACAGGGCTCATTACTCTGCCAGAGGAGGATCTTCGGTTGCTTTGACATGACTTGTTCTTGACGAATCCAGGTTGATTGTTATTTATCCCCTGGCTGTCTTCTAGGTGCTAACAAATTGATGAATTGATTATTTGCTCCATTAGCTTTCTCAGTGCCAAAGTTAAGCTGACTGGTCTATAACTCCTTGAGTTGTCCTCATTCCCCTTTTTTTCAATGAGTAAAATATTTGCCCTTTTCCTGTCCTCTGGGATTTCTCCCATTCCCCGCAAATTCTCCAAGATAATCACCAATGGCTTAGAGATCTCTTCAGCCAGTTCCTCAAGCATTCGAAGATGCATTTTGTCAGGCCCTTCTGACTTGAAGACATCTAACTTGTCTAAGTAATTCTTAAACTTGTTCTTTCCCTATTTTAGCCGCAGACCCTACTCCATTGACACCGATGTCACCATCATAGATGTCCAATTACTGCCTCCTTCTTCGGTGAAAATTGAAACCCCCCAAAAGGCATTTAACACTGGTCATTGTAGTGTTTTCGGTTATTGGCTTTCATTGAGTGCTGGGCCTACCTATCCTTGGTCTACCTCGTGCTTCTGATGTATTTGTAAAATGTTTTCTTCTTACCCTTTATGTCCCTAGATAGTTCAATCTGATTTTTTTGCCTTGGCCTTTCTCACTTTGTCCCTGGATACTTGTGTTATTTTTTTATATTCATCCCTTGTAATCTGACCTCGTTTCCTCTTTTTGTAGGATTGGTTTTTTTGAGTTTCAGGTCATTGAAGATTTCTGGCTAAGCCTGGGTGATCTTTCCTATGCAAGGGGATAGGTGGCTCTGGTGCCCTTAATAATGTCTCTAAAAAAGTGCCAACTCTCCTGAACTCTTCTTTCCCTTGGACTTGCTTACCTACCAATTCTCTAAATTTGCTACAGTCTGCCTTCGTGAAGTCCATTGTCTTTGCTATACTGATTTCCCTCCCACTGTTCCTTAGAATTATGAACTCTCCCATTTACTGGTTATCACCCCTTCTTTTCTCTGGGAGGGGTGGCTGCAAACCTCCCTGTCTTGGGACTACAGGGCTTCTCTTTCACCCTTTGGGGGAGATGCCTCATTGCCAGGGAGGCACACTTTTTTCTCAGGGAGCTGGAGTGGAGCGCTGCATGCTGCCAGAAGTAACTAGCAGCCAGCTTCTTCCTATGTAGGAGACATTTCCTCCTCCCTGGTGGGGCTACTGCTGTTCGCTCCCACTGCATTGCTTCCTCAGCCTTGGACATCTCGTCGGTATGATTCCAATGAATTCCTCGTGTGCATGGAGACTCCCTGGCCTCACTACCTCCTCCTGTAGCTCTTCCACCTGCTCCCTGAGAGAATCCACTGGCAGAGACCTCACACTGGACAGTTCCATGCAGCCAGGCATTCTGCGATGGGGAACGTCTCTGCAAATCCACACCAGGACTTGGGCAGAGATGCCCGTGGGGGGGAAGTTCTCTGTCTGGACACGGGTGTGAGGACCAGAGTTCACGCTGGCTATGTGGCCTCTCCAAACCATGCTGATTTTATTCCCTCTCCCTCCTTCAAACTCCCTCTCAAGCTCCCGTTTGCCGCCTCCTGCTCACTAGCGCCCCTTCGCAGCTGGCTTTGAGCACATGAGCAGGGTGACCAGAAGGATGATGAAGGGTGATCAAGGATCAGAGTATGGAAGACTGGATCCCTGCTAGTGCCCACTCAGCCAGTCTCTTGGCTCCTCTCCCACATGCCCACCACGCTGGACAAACGTTTGATGCACGGCAGCTAACTCTGACAGGCTATGTCTACACTTGCACTTTTAAGTTGACTTAACTAAGTCAACTTAGTGTGTCTACGCTTAAAATTAAAGTCGACTTAAAGGGGAACTTACAAAGTCGACCTAGAGCGTCCACACTGGATGCTCTAGGTTGACTAGAAAGGTGGTTTAATAAAGTCGACTTAATTTTCCTTAAGTCGACTTAAGCAAGCTGCTCAAAGTCGACTTAAGCAAAGTGTAGTGTAGACGCAGGGCACATTAAGTCGACTTAAGCCAAGCTTAAGTCGACTTAATTTACCAGTGTAGACGCAGCCACAGAGACCCAAGGGCTGTGTCCTTTTTATATGCTGAGGACTCATAGACTCAAAGACTTTAAGGCCATCTGGTCTGACCTCCTGCACAGACACAGGCCACAGAAGCTCACCCACCCACCCACTCCTGTAACAGACCGCTAACCTCTGGCTGAGTTAATGACGTCCTCAAACCATGGTTTAAAGATGTCGAGTGACAGAGAATTCACCGTTTACTTGTTTAAACCTGCGAGTGACCCGTGCCACAGCCTGCAGAGGAAGGTGAAAACCCTTCCTGGGTCTCTGCCAATCTGACCCAAGGGGTAAACTCCTTCCTGACCCCTAGTCTGGCAACTCTTGCAATATCAAGCCAATAAAGCACCATGGAGCTGAAACTGATGATAGCTCGCATTCTGGTCACGTCTGTCTCTGATCACATCCCGTTCACGTCTGGCCAAGACCTTCGGGGGAGCTATTGAATCAGGGAAGTTAGCAGTGGAGAAGGTGTGTGAGATCCCCCTTTGCGACACCCCTTCTGTGGCGCATTGTCTGCTTGATGTAAATGGTGCAGGCTTCCCTCACTTGGGAACTCTGTTCTCAGTCCAGCAGACCTTTGCTGTTGCGAGACCTGGCTAGCCAGAACTGGTGGCTAACTTGTCCAGAGTCTGTGGCACCCTGTGTGCCTGCTCCCCTCTTCAGCATGGGAAGCAGTTAACTCCTGGCTGTGTTAAACGGTGCTGGGATCAAACTCACCTGAGTGGTGGCCCTCACGGATGTGAGCTCTTTATGGAAGCGTCTGAGCAGAGCGTCCCGCACCTGTAGGGAACACAAGGTCATTCCTTTTATCCTGCCGAAAGACAGGATGTTAGGGTAGATGGACCATTGGCCTGACCCAGTCTGGCTGTCCGTATGTTGTTACAATGGCGTTTGTTTTGATGGGTGTCTGGAAGGGTCTTTGGCCACGAATGAACGGTGAATGCCAGGCAGAGGAGCCGCTCACCTTCTTGTCCATGAGGCAGCCGAAGACGAGGATGAAGACACCCTGTGTGAAAGGGGAAAAGGGGCATTTCATAGACTCATATATGATCAGGGATGGAAGGACCTCAGGAGGTATCTAGTACACCCCTTGCTCAATGCAGGACCAATCCCAGCTCAATCATCCCAGCCAGGGCTTTGTCAAGCCATGATTTAAAAACCTCTAAGGATGGAGATTCCACCACCTCCCCAGGGAACCCATCCCAGCACTTCGCCAACCTCCTGGGGAAAAGTTTTTCCTAATATCCAACCTCGACCTCCCTCACTGCAACGTGAGACCATCGCTCCTTGTTCTGTCCTCTGCCACCACTGAGAAAAGCCTGGCTCCCTCCTCCCTGGAACCCCTTTCATTTTCTTATCGATTCCCACCTAGTGCTGCTCTAGTGATCCCCAACCTCTAGTCTGGTTTCCTGGTACTTCTGAGGCTGAGTAAGATTAGCTCCAGAGACAGAGGGACAGGGGACATGGCTGGGCCAGCCCTGAGTTGTGGCAATCTCTAGCTGTTTGTCCCTCAGGCCTTGTGGCTGGAGGTGCCCTTGTACACCTGGAACGGGCATTTAGAATCTTACGTATGTGGCGGATTGCGAAGTTGCTTCACCCACCTGGAACGAGTTGAGAACAGCGAACAGGTAATGAGACAACTCAGAGGCCTGGCTTGTCATGGTGAAAACCCCTAGCCCCCAGGTCAGGCCAAAGACGGGCGTCAAAATGAGCAGGGCTTTGAAAATATTGAGTAGAGCCTTCCTGTCTTCTCCTTGAGGTCCCTCGGAAACCGACGGCCGCATCAGCTTCATCACCACTACGAAAAGGATCAGCACGTTGACCAGGACAATGACCAGGATGGGCACAGAGAAGGTGTAGATAGCCCCGTTGTGTGCGTTGAGCCAACAGGCTGTGGTCTGGATGTAGCCCTGCTTGGGGAAGTAAACAGCCACGGTGGCAGCAGCAGTGATGAGTGGGCACAAATATCCGATGGTCACCATCAGGGGCAGGATGGAGGCTGTGGCCAGCTGGTGGAAGACGAACACCAGGCGGTGGAAAAGCATGAGGGCTTGGACGAGCATCCAGAAGAACATGGCCAGGTAAAAGAAGTGGGTGAAGAACGTGGCAGCCACGCAGAGCTTGTTCGCGTGGCTCGTGGTCAGCTGGGTGGCTCCCAGGAACCACAGGTTGCCCATCAGTAGGGACAGGGCAATGTTGACTAGGGTCATGTAGCGGAAGTAAGAGATCTTATTCTTGACCACCGACTGCCAGACCAGGTAGTAGATCCCCAGGCAGATGACCAGGGCCAGGATGGAGGCACAGACCCCGAATTTGCTAAGGAAGTCTAGCCAGAAGCTGTCTGCGATGCTCTGGTTGGACATGAGGATGGAGAAGGAGGTCAGGTGCTGGCAGGTGCACATGGTGGTGATGTCTGTGCCCGAGGTTTGGCATCCCTGTGTGGACCAGCCTCCTTCCCCTTGGAACAAGTTGTGATCCCAGAACACACATTGGGATCTTGCCTCCCCAGAGGCTGCCCTGACCTCCTCCTCTGTCACGTTCCCATGGCCAAAAGTCATGGCAATCTCAGTCTGGCTCACGCTCCCATTGCTGGTCATGACACTGCTGGACAATAGCAAGCTGCCGAGGATGTAGTGGGAGCTTTTGAGCCCTTGGCCATAGTTCGCAGGCAGAAATCTGCCCAGCTTCTTCAGCACCATGCTGGTCACAGTGACATTGGCCCACGAGCGCACCAGCTCCTCCAGTACCTCCTTCCTGATGTGGGCTTGGAGCAGGGGCTGCGTGTGGAAGGTTTTGGTGTAGTCGGTCGACGAGTCTGGGTGGAACACGGACCTTTGGAGCTCAACGTTAGGGAGGATGAAGCTGAAGTTGCCTTCCCCGGGGACCTGCTGCCTGGTGAGGTTCTCTATTGACTGTAGGAACGTGGAGGCTGTAGAGGGCACACGAGCTTGTGCGGTGGCCCACAGGGTCTTGGGATCAAAGTCAAGCATCTGGTTGACAGCTGCTAGGAAACTCTGCAAGAAGAAAGGCGGTATTTGCTAGCATTCGGCTTAGTTGTCCGCCTCTTGTGTTGAATCCCAGAGCAGGTGCCTCCCCTATATTCCAGGGAGAGATAGTGGCTGGGGTCAATGTCTCTGCCCTGGTCTCGCCCCCTACACTTGCCATAGGAGCTAACTGCAGTGATTCTGTGACAAGCTTGGTGTTTGCTGGCAAAGGCTGATGTTCTACTGCCCGCCATGGTCATGGGGCATCTGCGTGGCCCCCCCGTCTAGCCCCATCTCTGCTCTCCCCATCCTCCCCCCATGTTTCTCTTCCCCTCTGGCTCTCCACTCAGGGCCAAATCCATGCATGGTGCAAGAATACTAGTGCCTTGGGTGGGGACACGGTGTTTGTGCAGAGCCCCACACAAGGGGGACCAGATCCAGCCTGAAGTGCTACTGCAACATGAACAGGAAACAATAGTAATAGTGAGTTGTGGTGAACATAGTGTGTCACTCCCAGTGGCTGGGTCTCCCAGCACAAGCACTGAATGACCCGTGTTTTCCCCACACTGAGCTGTGACCAGGTATGGGGGGGCAGAGTCCCTGCAGAGCCTCAGTTCCCTGAGCTAAAGCTCCAGCTTCCCCCCCCCCCGCCCCATCCCATCCTTGGTAGGTTGCCCACATCCTGTCAGGTCCAGTGCGGTGTCCCGGGTACTCACGTCCATGGTGCTGCTGTTGAGGGGGACGGCGCTGTCCACGGCAACACGGGAGATGGTGTTCACTGTGGTCAGTAGAACCAGGAGGTCCAAGGTGGTGCTCACACGGCCCCGCCCAGGCTGAGTCTCCATCCTCATCCACTCAATCAGCTGTGTCAGCTCACTCCTGGGAGTGCCCAGGCCGGCCAGGAGCAGCTGGCGTGTGAGGAGAGAGGGGGAGACGGTCAGCCACTGTGGGTGTGGGAGGGACTGAGATTTAATAGGCTGAGGGACCTGGATGGACTCCGGGACCGATGTCACGGAGCCTCCCACTTCCAAGCTGACCCAGGACTGGTCTGCAGGGCCCAATCCCCCAGCCATGCAGGAGAGGAAACAAGGCAGTCAACAATGGGGTGCAGGGAAAGGAGGGGTGGGCCCCAGAGGTCTCGGTCCTGCCCCTTTCTGCAAGATTGGAGCTGGCTACACTTTGCACTGATGGGTGCAATGGACGTCTGGGTTTCTGGAAGCCAGGCTGTGAATTTCCAGGCCCTCGTGTGAAAACCACGAATGTTTCCTGCACCCCAGAAAAGGGGCAGCTTGAGGATCCCAGTAGAGACTCCCTTCTCCTCTGAGCAACAGGAAACATCAAGAAGACTGTGGCTCGTAGGAGCCGACCTGTGCAGCCTCATGATCCATGCAGGCTGGAAATCAGGGATAAAGGCTGCACCATGAGACTTTTTACAGTGAGGCTGGTTATCCATTGGAGCAACTTTTCGAGGGACATGGTGGACTGTCCAGCACTCAGTGTCTTTAGACCAAGCCTGGATGTCTCTTTCTGAAAGCGCCACCCTCACTCAGATTGGCTTTAGGCCGAGATTTTGGACCCCTAGCCTGGGATTCAGCAGATCAGCATTACAGTCCTGGCTGCGCTGCTTGGTGACCTTGGCCAAGTCACTTCATTTCTCCTCTCTGTGCCTCAGTTTCCCCTCACCATGCCTCAGTTTCCCTATCTGTAATAAAGGAGGAATGATCCTGGCCTCCTTAGTAAAGTACTGTGATAGCAAATGATGCTAAGAGCGAGGTGTTATTATTAGAAGGGCAGAATTCAGACCTTGGCAAACAGAAAAACTTTGGGGCTTTGTGCATTATTGGGAAGGATGTTCCTCCATTTCTGTCCCGAGTGACACTAGAGTATCGTAGAGTCAAAGGAGATGAGGGTGGGAAGAGCCCCCAGAGGTATCTCATCCAACCCCCTGCTCACAGACGACCAGCCCTAGCTAAACCATCCCAAGCAGGGCTTTGGTAAGCCGGGCCTTAAAAACTTCTAAGGATGGAGATTCCAAACCCCAGGTAACCTATTTCAGTGCTTCACCCCCCTCCTAGGGACAACGTTCTTCCTAATAGCCAACCTCGACCTCCTCCACTGCAACTTGAGACCATCGCTTCTTGTTCTGTCCTCTGCCACCACTGAGACCAGCCTGGCTCCCTCCTCCCTGGAACCCCCTTCAGGTAATTAAAGGTGCTGTCAAATCCCCCTCACTCCTCTCTTCTGCAGGTTAAACAAGCCCAGTTCCCCCAGCTTCTCCTCATAAGTCATGTGCTCCAGGCCCTCATCATTTTCATTGCCCTCCGCTGGACTCTCTCCAATTTGTCCACATCCTTCCTCTAGCTGAGGGGCCCCAAACTGGACACAGTTCTCCACCTGCGGCCTCACCAGTGCTGAATAGAGAGGAATCACTTCTCTGGATGTGCTGGCAACGCTCCTAATAATGCAGCCCAATATGCCATCAGCTTTCTCGGCAATAAGGGCGCACCTCCGGGGAGGGTATTAGCTGTGGGGAGAGTGAGCCCTGAGGCTGGGATGCAGACAGCTGTGTGGAAGGCAGGTAGGTGAGGATCCTAGATCTAGGAGTAAAAGGATGGTGGGAAGCCATCCCTCACCTGAGCACTGCGCAGTCCAGCCAGGAGCTGCCGGTCGCTGCACAGGTTTGTCACCTCTCCCCAGAGTCCTTCAGACGAGCAACTCCTCTGCATTATCCCAGTTCTGTTCTCTGGGCAGGAGATCTCGGCCACATGCCCTGCTTTGGTGGCATCCCACATGCCTTGCGAGTAGTCGCTGGGACAGAAGGGGTCTCCAGCTGGGAGCACAGAGAGGGAGGGAGAAGAACACAGTGTGAGGGCAAGGCCCACGGGACAGTGACACCATCAGTAAATGGTGATCCACTGCCGTGGAAAGAGGATCGGAGATGTAAAACATGGTCCAATTGTCAGCGAATGTCCTCTGCGCATCTCTGGGGCCGTCTGAGCAGACAGGCAGCTGGGAGACGCTCACCCCACAGGGCCACGCCTGAGCGCAGAGAACCAGAAGCACGGACAGCCCCTGAGAGTTAGGGTGGCTGGACCCAACTGCAGTGTCTTCCGGCCAGAGGGGCTGAGTGTGACGGGCCCCCATCAGATGGGGGAGAGCACTGCGCCGCCCCCAGGGAGACAAGCAGAATTCTTGGGACTCGCGTAGCGCTCCTCACCTCGTATTCCAGACACAGTCACCGCCGTCTGGACCATGCCCAGCTGCTTGCTCTCGAACACACACTGGTAGGGGGTATCCTGGGCGGGGCAGCTCTCCAGGACCAGGGAATGGCAGAGAGGGTCCGTGTCACCGACCAGATCAACTGACAGAGGAAAGGGGACACGGGAAGGTGCAGAGCGCACGAGCTAACGAGCTGATGGGTCTGCGGCTCCGGGGTCGCTCGGTCTGGACGTGGCTGACCTCAAAGCGCTTTGCCCAAGGGCATTGGTCAATTAGTGTTAGCCACAGGGCAGGGATGGGGACCCGCAACACAGAGAGCGAGGCGTGACTTCTGAAGGTCACACAGCCACCCAGCGAGTGCCAGGAAAGGCCGGCTTCCGGCTCTAACCACCAGACGGCACTGCCCGCGGTACCGAGAGGAGATTCCCTCTTGTGCAGTCAGCCCGCGGGGCTCCCTCCGGCTGGCAGTGGGTGAATGAAAGCCCATGGCCACGTGTTCTTTTATACAACCCCTAGTGACTATCGGGGGAGGCCCGTGGTGCAGACAGCAGGGTCCTAGCGACCTGGGTTGTGTGCTACTCCCCCCACTTGGCCCCACACGCACCTGGAGCTGTGGGGCCGGGGCTCCAGAACACGGTGTAGGCTTCACCTCTGTTCCTGATGCAGCATTGCAGGTTTATCCCCCCGGAGGAGCTGCAGTCCATGGACACCAGGGCCGGGGCCTGGACGATGTCATCGGGGCCCAGAGAGACGATGACGCGCTGGCTGAGCTGCACGAGGGAATTCTCCTGGACGTACTGGCAGACGTACTCCCCTGCGGGACACCAGACCAGCGTCACGCCTGCTCGTGGAGCCCTGTGGGCTCACTCCTCCCCACGGCCTGCCTCAGGAGGATGAGGAAGACAGAAAGGGAGGGGCACCATCTGCAGCCCCACCACTGGGGGCTGGATCTCTCCAGCCATCACCCGAGGCTGGCTCGGTGCTCCGCTGGGGGTCATCTGCTGCTGCAGGGAGTTCCGTGAGTGAACCAGTAAGGGAGCTGGCTGCGGTACTCCAGGTCAGCGCTAGGGAGTGCTGCTTGGCCATCATGGGTGATAGATTCCTCTGCTAAAGGCCTCAGGGGCTGGGCCCGAGGGAGAGTGAGCCGCACTGGCCTGGCTGAGCGCTAACCTGAGACATTAGGTTTTACCTCCTGGGTTCCCTCCCTGGTGCCCACTGGAGACGTTTTCATTCCACTCCAAATGCAGCCATGGCCTGTCACCCGGTGCCCAATTTCTGCTCTGTCCCAGCCTGCAGGGGAGCGATGGGCTGTGGGCATCTCGTGGGCTCACACGCCAGAGTCCTAGCAGGGGAACGGACTCCTGCCTTGTCCTTAACTAATGCACCTGCACGGCTTCAGCAAAGAGGCCACAAGTGGCCGTCAGCCAGTGTCACGCCTTGCCCTGGGGTGGGCAGGACAGATCTGATGTCTACAGGGTTCTGCAAAATGAGTGCAGGGCAACAGAGTAGGTGCCAACGTTTGCCAAGGTCCCCATGGCGCCAGCTGGACTTGGTCTGGCTGCCCTGCGCGTTAGCCGTGTTAATGCAGCTATGGAGACTATGAGAAGTGTTTAGACCTGGCTGTCTGCATTAACCTTATTTATAACAGCTGCATCCCATGGTGTACGATACTCGCTGAGCAGTTGTGCGACTGTATAAATCACCAGTCAGGAGAGAGACATAGACTAGTGCGAAAGTTGGAGGTCCAAGAGAAGTGTGCCATCATGCCAAGAGGAAAGGTCCATTCACCCCAGAAGGGCAATTGAGGGAAGTTAAAGAGGACAAAAGGCGAGAAGTGTCATGCAGATGGATTCCTCCTATCAGCTGAGTTTGCAGCTCAGAACACAGGGGAGGAGAAGGATAAAAACAAGAGAGAACAGGACCTAACTAGAGGGAACAGGATCTCCTTGCTGCTTACTAGACATAAGTGAAAGAGCCCAAGTTGCTTAGCTTGAGTCAGCCCTAAAGGAACTTGCTTATTACAGAAGCTTCTATTATCTTTTGCAACTTAGGATTTTAACTCATTTGTCTATCTTTGTTTACCTGCTTTAACTTTGTAAATAGCTCTGTGGTTTCCTTTTCCTGCTTAATAAATCTTTATATAGTTTATTTTAGGACTGGCTGCTAGCATAGAGTTTGGTGTGGATCAAAGGTACAAATGGCCTGGTGTGAATGACTGATCCTTTGGGGCTGGGAGTAAGTTTGAATCAATACAGTTTGAATCAATACAACCTGTTTGATTTGCTGAAGTAATCTGACCTGATCCTGTGTTTACACTTACTTCACTGCATTTATCCCGCCACCCTATATTTTTTTTCCATTTTCAAACATCTGACTAAGTGGGATTTTCTCCCATGAAAGCTCATGCGATAAATAAATTTGTTAGTCTTTAAAAGTGACCCAGACTCCTTGTTAGTTTTGCTGAACTAGACTAACATGACTAGCCCTTTGGAAGCTGAATATTGCTGTGACTCTTGGTGTAAGGGACCATCGTGGTGAGAGAGATCGGGGTCGGTCTCTGACTCTGGGGTTAGGCTGTCATAGTGCCTGAGGAGTTTACAGTTGGTAAATGGCAGAACTAGGAGCGATGGTCTCAGGTTGCAGTGGGGGAGGTCGAGGTTGGATATCAGGAAAAGCTTTTTCCTGGGTGGTGAAGCACTGGAATGGGTTCCTTAGGGAAGTGGTGGAGTCTCCATCTTCAGAGGTATTCAAGGTCTGGTTGGACAAAGCCCTGGCTGGGATGGTTAGTTGGGGTTGGCCCTGCTTTGAGCAGGGGGTGGGACTAGATACCTCCTGAGGTCCCTTCCAGCCCTCATCTTCCATGGTTCTATGGGTTTCCCTCCCACTGTGGGGGCTCCAAAGGATCGTGCATCTTTCCTGGACTGGGCAACGAAAGGGGGGTACCTTCCCAGTCCAGGGAGATGGAAGTGACTCTCAGGATGGCCTCGGAGCCGCTGGTTACCAGTGTCACCTGCGTCCCATTGCGGAGCATCGCCACGCCCCAGTCGGCGCTGAGCAGGTACCACGTCACGTCAGTGGCCCCTGCCGGCAGGTTGAAGGACAGGGTGAAGTCGCCCTCGGCTGGGATCAGCAGAGGGGCTGGTGTTGGGCTCGCGGCGCCTGGAGAGAGAAGCAGGGGATCACGTCCTGGGTGCTGAAAGTCGCCCTCACTGGCACCGCCCATCTGGTGAGCCCAGGGAGGAGTCGCTGCCACAGACCAGGGGCCACGGGGGCTTTCAGACAGGCGGGCGGGACGCCGGGGAGCAGTGCGGAGCCCACAACCCGTACGAGCCCCTGGAGAGGCAAGTCAGCACCGCGAGGGCAGGAAGGGGAGGGGCCCCTTTCCAATGCAGCACCGACTTTGGGGGCCTCTTTTCTGGGCACCGCAAATGTCCTGCTTGCCTCTGACACTCAGGTCTGACCCCCCCGTGTGTCTGAGGCTCTTTGGAGGTCGAACCCCCCAATCGAAATGGGAACCCAGGAGTCCTGTCTGGCGGCGATCACGTCACCTGGCACCTGGAAGAGCAGCCTGCAGCCCAGCCCCAAGGCCAGGGCAGGGGCAGGGCGGGGCAGCTGGCCAGTGCTTGCCTGTGCTTCTGGGGAGCAGTGGCTGGCAGTACCCAGGGCTGTCGGCCGTCCAGCGGAGACAACTGCACGGGGAGAGGAGGTCCCCGCAGGCTGCGTACTGGCTGCAGAGGACGCTGCTCCACTCGTAGCCGGACAGGCAGCGGCATTCCCGGCTGGCACCCTGCACCGGGCCGCACTCTGATGGGAGGGGAGAGGAGATGGTGAGGAGGGGGTGGGAGTTGGCTTGGCCTGAGACCTGCTCTGGGACACCCTGGGGGCTGCCGAGCCGGCCAGAGTTTCTTTTGGCAGGACTCCACGGACAGGGCTCTGGGGGGAGACGGACAGGCAGCCTGGGGGTTGGGGGAGAGGGATATGGGTCAAGCAGTCTGCAGGGGATGGACAGCTGTGTGACAGATGCTCCTGGGGGTTGGGGACACACCAGGGGATCTAGGGGGAGGACGCAGTGCAGGGTCTCAGGGGCGGGTAGGATGGACGTGTGTCAGGTGGTCGGGGGGCGGCTGCAGGTGAGGAGGCTGGAGGCGCTGGATGTAATGTGGCCGGTCAGGGGAAAGGACATAGTTGGGCCGTCTGGGGGTGTGTGCAGAGGAGGAGAAATGCTCTGGTTGTGTGGGGGGGAGGGTCCTCGCCATCACCGGGGGCCGCGTGCACTCACCGGTGGTGATGCCAAGGGCCGTGATGTTGCTCACAGAGGCTGTGATTGGCCGGGGTGCCGGCAGAGCCCCGAGAAGCGGCTGGATCTGGGCAGTGTCCATCGTCCCTGGGAGCAGCGGGGTCAGCGTCACGTAGGCGGCGACACTGAGCAGCCCTGAAATGCCAGATCGAGTCTGTCTGGGCAGGGGACCGGGAGCTGTGCCAAGATCTCTGTTTCCCCCTCCCCCATGGTTTGTGGGGCATCCTGCAGGGCCCAGCGTTCCCCACCTTTCCTGCCCCTCCCCTCTCTCTCTGCCCCCACCCCTTGTCCTCCCCAGTGCAGGAAAGACAGCTGAGACCCCAACTCCCACCTCACCCTGCTCACCAGCTGCTCTCCTGACTCGCTCCAGGGGGATCTGGGCATCGCTCTCCTGCACTGGGCGCCTGAGAGCCTGGGAGAGAGACTGGGCATTAACGAGAGCCGCGCAGGTCGGCAGAGCGACTTACAATCCTGCTGGGCCCAGATCCACCACATCTGTGTCCCTCCTGTCTCCTGGCAGCCAGCAGCCTGGGCCAGGCAGGGAAGATGCTACAGGATCCACTGATCTTCCCTCTCATGGCCACCTGCACCACCTGCCCTGCATCGCCATGTGCCATCTGCAACACTTGTGCAGTAAGGTCAGGATCCACGTGCCCCTGGTGTGCAGCATCCATGTGATACACGTGCACGGTGCCTGATCACTATGCCAGCACGTGTGGCCTTCGTCTTCCGACAAAGAGCCATGATGTCGCACTTGGTGGGCACTCGGGCCAATGGCCGTTCAACACGGGCTCCCCCCCCCTCCCCGAGAGAGATTTCATTGCCTCTCCAGAATAGGTCCTGCCGCAAGCTGGTCCATCTGCTGAGGACACAGCCTCCAAGCTGCGCAAACATCCCTTCCGAGAGCATTTACATGTTTCTGTTCCGGCTGCCGGGAGGGACAAGACCTCATCTGCATGAGACGGTCCCTGAGGAACCTCAGGCCGTCTGTGGGGCTGGGAGCTTAAAGGGACAGGTCTGGGCTAGTTCTTGATGCCAGGCATTTCTGAGGGGCCTGGAGGGGTTTCAGGGGGACGGAGGACGGCTCAGCTCATCCTGACGGAAGCAGCTTCTGCTTCATTTGGTAACTGAGATTCTCTCTCACAGCAGCTGACGTAGAAATAAACAAAATGGTGCCAGGGAATGTCGCTGGGATTTCACCACGGAAAAGCACCACCAGTGTGCGGCGGGGATCCAGGAGTTCCTGATGCAGAGAGGGTGCCTGCCTCAGTTTTCCTCTGTGAAATGAGGCTTTTCCAGTGGGAACGGAAGTAGACCCCAGACCTCACCGAACACAGGCCTCCGCACGCCCACTCCAGGCCTGGATGTGAACAGGTGACAAACTCCCCGTCACTGAGCCCTTGGGACTCTGACCACTGTGCGATGCTACCCCACTGCATTGCGGGGATGGCACAAGTGAGGTGTGGCGGATCCCATGGTGCTGGGTGTGGCGGATCCCATGGTGCTGGGAGCAACATGGAAGCTTAGACAGATTAGAACGTATTGCTCCCACGCCAGCCCCGTTTGCCAGTGAGCAGCTGTCCCTGGGGCGATTCCAATCCCCCTTTTTTTCTCTAGGGTCTCTGGTTCTGCCTTCTCCATTCTCCATCCTATCAGCTATCCCCCGCCAGCTGCTCTGGCTGCTATGCTATATGGATGGGCCAAGTTCCCACGGGGAAATCTGGTAGCCAAGAATAAAGGCAGAACTCACCACAGCTGGAGCTTCCACTCCCAGGGGTTCCTGAGCGTGTAGCTGAAGGCTGGCACCCAGGACCAGCAGGCAGGGCAGTGGGATGTCAGCACGGCCCATGGTGAGGCTGCGGCTGAGCATCCTTGGCAGACTGACCTCTGGGCAGCGAGGGCTGCAGCTTCTGGCTCAGAAATGCAAATTTTCTTGGGGCGAGTCCAAGATCCAAACAGGATACGATGCGCAGGGGCCAGTTTACACAGAAATCAGGTGTGAGCTGGTGTTGGGAACCAGGGATGAACCCTCGCCCGACTGAGCACCAGGGCAGAATTCCTATTGGCCATGGAGGAATAACGCTTCCTTGCCACTGGAATTTCCTCTGCTGCTGGAGTGGGGGGCCAGCGCTGGCCATTAACCAGGTACAGCTGAGGGGGGCAGGTGGTCCCTGTATACCAGGCTCTCATTTAAGGCTGGAGAGCAGGCACGGCTGGGGAGGCATCTCGGGTAAGGTCTGTGAAACCAGAAAGGCCTGGGAACCTGTAACCCCCTGAGTGGCCCAGGAAAGGGCCAGCGGAGCCTGGAAAGAACAGATCACTGTGGGTGTGATGATTGCACCGGGCTTTGAGCTGTGTATGCCCTGTGGGTGGGGTGGGTCAGGACCATTTACAGTGTGTAGGACAGTAAACCAGCCCCAGGCAGGAGTAAGAATGGCCATTAACAAACGTATGCTGGTGTCTAGGAAGCCTGAGGTGGAAACTGAGGCAAGTGCACCTGTCATGTGGTGGTGCTGCCACCAGAGGGCGCCCCATCAAACGAGGCCCCTGCCCAGACTCCAGTCCTCCCAGACGCTATACCACAGGGGTTCCCAACCCCTTTGTCTCGAGGGCCACAAATGTAATTTTTACCACCACGAAGGGCCGCCAGCCTGTTTAATTAAAATTTAATCAATCAAGTTTAGATTCAGCTTCATTTATAATTAATTAAATCAATTAACTGAAATGTAATTGATTACATTGATATTACATTTTAATTAAATGGACCTGTGGCCCTTCAGGGTTGTAAAAATTACATTTGTGGCCCTCGAGCCAAAAGCGTTTTTTAAAAGTTTGTTTTTGTTTTTGATTAAAAAGGGCAGGTGCCCATGAACACCTAGAACCTCCCCCACCTCCGGGCTGGACCCAGACGGGCCCCCAAGGAACCGGGCCGGGCTTTCTCCCCCAGCAGCGATGCTGCGGGTTGGACACAACCGGCCCTGGCTGGATGTGATCCCCCACCGCTCTGCTCTGTGGGTAAAGGGGGCCGCGCCGGCCCCGCTCAGCCTGAACCGGCCCCAGGGCATCACTCCCCATGTGCCAGCTCCTGTCCAGGTCCCTCCCCTCCAGGGTGTCCTGACCTGCTCGAGAACCGGGACGGGGTGTCCCTGCTGGGCCCTCACATGGGTAGCATCTGCCCGGCCATGGCCCCTGCCCAGCTCTCTCCAGCGGGCTCCGCTCCTGGCTCCTCCCGGCTGGCTGGCGCCTCCCTCCCTCCTCTCCAGCGATCCCCGCCACTGCTGCTGCCGGAGAGCGCCCAGCCTGGGAGAGAGGCAGGCAGCCGCAAGCTGGGACCGGGGACCGGGCAGTAGCTGCCCAGCTACTATCCAGTGGCAGGGGAGTGCAGCCCATTTCAAAAAGCCCGTGGACCATAACATATGAGCAGTGCCCCATGTTCTCAGCCACGAACAACTTCCCGGGAGCATTCGTTCATTATGGGTTGCAGAAGAGTTTGTGTGAACAAACCCTCGAGGGAGAGAAGAGGCTCGGGGTAGCAAACGGCAGTGGGGCTGGTTGAGTGGGGGAACAAGGGGCAAGGAGGTGCTGGGGGGCAGCATGAACACAGCCTCTCTGACCCCTACCCTTCTGGCCATGGTCACTGCTCCTGCCCGCGTGAGTGCAGCTGGGCACAGCCAGACCGTCAGCACGGGAAGACGGCACCCAGCGGCTAGGCTGGGTCTCCTTCCCCAGGTGTGCCAAGGCCAGACCCGCTGGCCCTGGGCAGCCTCCTGTCTGCGGTGGGATCCTGCCTGCCCCCCGAGGAAACTACAGTTCCCAGAATGGCTTGAGGCACAGTAGTTCTCTGCAGCCCTGGGGTGTGCACGGCCAGGGAGCAAAAGACATGGAGTGCAGGTGGTTCTGTCTTAGGCCAGGAGAGCTTTATTTCGGCCCCCGGCAGCCACCTCTTCACACCAAGCATTTTCTTCAGCACAAGGTGGCTGCTTTATTGTTAGACCTCCTTTTCCTGCTGGCTCTGAGGAGCGGCCATCACACCTGGCCCATCCAATTTGTGGAAGTCAAAAAGAAAGTATATGCGTGTTGTTGAAGGTCTGTGTAAAGTTTGTATTATTTGAGTGAAAGCAGAGTGCTAAGTTACACATGTCATATTATGGAACTCAAAAGGTAATAAGTTCATTTGTGACCGCTCTCCTTAACTTGTTATGTTCCTGCTAACTTGTTTGTAATTCAAAGTGGAGTTTTACATGAAACCAATATGGATTCCACCTTGAGTGACATAGAAGTTTCTGGAGTGTTCTGTTCTGTTACTAATTTGTTGCAATTTGCTGTCTCTGGGCAGATATTCAAATGACCCATGAATATGTAACACCTTAGTTTATATAGCATCTGGGCTACTGGTAAGGCGGGCTGGCTAGTTCAGACCCTAGCCCCCTGCTGCAGCAGAGTTTAATAAAGCTGGATGTTTGGTTTGAAATCTGAGTCTGAAGACTGATGATTTGAGTCATCGACAAATTAAAGGCTGCGAGCAGAGACTCGCTCTGTCGCTCGCTGTCAGGCCTGGGGCATGCATTTTCGTGTCCCAGGCCTGGTGTGAGCAATGGAGCAAGAGTTCGCTCAGATCCTGGGGCTCAGGTGGATGTGTAGGTCCCGCTCTGCCCTGGGGTCTCCCCTCTCCACAGGCTCTGCTACCGCAGCTCCACCCATCACCACCAACGGTGCCGAGGGCAGCGAAGGAAACTGCTTTTCAGAGCCGGGGCAAGGTGTTTGCTTGGCAGGTCTAGGGAGAGAGACGAGAGACGTGAGCAGAGGCCTGCCCAGCACAGGAACCTAGAGAGTTTAGATGGGGAGGATGTGGGGCCCAGACCCCCAACTGGAGGAGATTCTGGGGAAATGGATGGTGCTGCACAGATTTAAACCAGCTGCAGATCAGGCCCCATCCATCCAGCTGCCCCAAATCCCTTAAATCTCTCCTTCTCCAGCTTCTAAACCACCCAGTAAGAAAGCAAAGCCCCATCAAGACAGTTCACAGCCCCTGGACACACACTTCCCTTACTAGTATTTGGAGCCATGGGCGGGTGGTGGAGCTTCCCCTGGGGAAGGCTGCTCTACAGCTGAACCAGGTTCTTTCCTGGCCTCTCCCCATGCACCACTCCACTACGCCCTCCCAGCCACACCCCTTCTCCACCCCAAGTCCTGCCCCCCTCCTGCCTCACACCCCTCCCCAGCCATGCTCCCCATCACAGCAGCAGCTGCAGGGCCTTCCCTGAGGGCCTTTCCCAGCAGAGTTGGGGGAGGCTGGAAGGGCAGAGAAAGGTGTAGCCAGCCCAGTTGGGAGGTGGAGAGAGCAGGGAAAGGCAGAGCCAGCATGAAGAAGAGTTCTTCAAAGCGTCTGACGAAGTGGGATTTTCTCCCACGAAAGCTCATGCGATAAATAAATGTGTTAGTCTTTAAAAGAGTCACTTTTTTGCTTTTCTGCAATAGACTAACATGGCTACCCTCTGGAACCTAGCTACAGAATGGAGGTGATGTGCACATTTGGGCATCTGAAAGACCATTCATGATTTCTCCAGCCCCCTCTGGAGACCAATGAGGCCAATACCATTGGATGCGTCTACACTTACAAATTAAGTCTACTTAAGGAGGCTTAAGTTGACTTAATTTACTCTGCGTCTACATTGTTCTTTCTTTAATTCAACTTAAGCTGCTCCTTCAGTTGAATTAAGGAAAAGTTAGTTCGAATTAATAACACCTTGTTTTAATTTGAACTAGCTTTTAAGTCGACTTTATTAAGTCGAATTAAGCCAGTGGAGAAGCGGAGTAGTGCCTATGTGGACCTTTTTAAGTCAACTTAAAACATTAAAAACAGTGAGAGTCCTGTGGCACCTTATAGACTAACAGATTTTCTTTGGCATAAACTTTCGTGGGCTATAACCCACTTTGTCAGATTTGTTAGTCTACAAGGTGCCACAGGACTCTCGTTGTTTTTGCTGTACACAGACTAACACAGCTCCCCTCTGGAAATTTTTAAAACATTAAGTCAACTTAATAAGGTCGAAAAGGGACCACATCTACACTTGAAAAGTTAAGTCGACTTTTGTTAAGTCGACTTAATAAGCCTTTCAGAGTATCGTGGCTTGTGCTTTGTATAATGTATGCGAGGCTCAGGAGGAATATTTCCATAGCAAGTGGGCACAGGGCAGAACTGCTTTGCAAAGACTGTACAGTCAAAGGAACCTCACCCTGGTGCATGCTGCTCCTGGGTCCTGGTGGGTCAGGCAAGTTTGCAATGCAGTGTTTTCATACATAATGGAACAGCAGGGAGCAGAAGGCGAACTGGGTCAGTGCCAAGTTACAGTATTGTGAGCCTATGGGGCTGCTCACCAAGCTCTGTAGGACATAGTGAGATATTTCTGTCCCCAGATCCTCGGTGGGTTTCAGTTCCCTGCAGTGGTGCTGTAAATGAATGCAGCGACTTGTGGGAGACCGCACAGGTTAACTGATTTGACTTTGGCTTTGTGCTGTGGAGATATTTAACTCACTTAAATGGAATCACTGAGTAATTTGTAATAAAGCTAAAAAGAAAAACAAACCTGGGCCCCCTGTTTCAATAAGAGATGGCCATCTCGCTGTAACTGCACCCTGGGTGATACAAGCAAATGAAACCTGCTAAAAGTGAAACCGGACTATCTGCCATACGGCACTGGGCCACACCTAGTTATGTTAGTGAAGAAATGCATAGTGCCGGAGTGGACAGGCTCTGCCGGACCTTATAGAAAACTATCACTTAATTTAGGTAACGAGAACCTGATAATGGGGCACATCACAGCATAAAGCACACAATGGACTCACCTGTGTAAAGAAAAAGAGACAACATCTCTGACTATATTTTGCACCTGCATGTATTTGCTTATCTCTTATAGGTATGCATGACTGCATTCGTGAGATAATGGCATTTGTCTTGCCTTGCCAGAAATAATTATGTTCATTCCTTATAAATGAGAATGTATTGTAGTAATTCTCAATACAGAATTAATATCTAAAAATTTTTTTTTATCTGAGATCATTTTTTAAAGCTTCAGGGTTTGCACTGAATTGTGTGGCCTTTGAATGATGGCTGACCTGTTGGGTCTTATGTTTCTTCCTCTTTTCCCTTCAGGCTGATCAGGTCTGGTTTCCTTTGACTGTTTCTAGGATGATTTGGATTTGGTCCAGGACCAAGGTTAGAGTTGTTTCTCAGTTTTCTTTTTATGTATACCCCAGTAGGACGTGGACTGTCCTGAAATGGGAGTGGACTGCCCTGAAATGATGTGCAAAAGTCTGTCTCTTGGGGTGCGGTTGTCCTTTTTTCTGTGATAAAACCAGGTTAGCTTGGTTGAGACAATTAGGGCTATATTTTCAGAGTGTGCGACATTACCCAGAATACAATCTGGGCTGTTGCCGTATCCCCATAGTTTGCCAGTCTGGCTGGGGTTCCTTTTACACTGCTTCATTGTGGACACAGCCACTCCTGTTAGCTCCCACACAGCCTCCAGCATGTAACTTGCTCCCAGTTATGCAGTGAGTGAGATAACCAGTCAGTCAAGGATTACACTGCAGACGAACACCAGCAAACTCTCCAGTCCCAACCTTTCCCCCAGAAATGTGCCAGAACAATGCAAACCCATAATTCTCTCCTTTCATTCCTGGGAAATGATACGCACAAAAGCCTTGTTATCCCAGGTGGGGTTCCCCACACACTAATCCAAACACACTGGTCAAATAAAACAAGTGGATTAACTAGAGAAAGATTTTGAATGATTAAAAGCACTGAGCCATAAAAGTCAGAAAGGTTACAAAGTCAATAAAAGATAAAATGCATCAAATACATAATTCAATAAGCTCAAAGAATTCAAAGCAAAGGTTTTTCTCACCACACACTTTTGCAGGTTTGTGTCAAGCTTTATCCTCTTAAGGGGGAAGGGTGCTTAAACAAATACCTGGTCCTTTTAAATGCGGATGTTGGGAAGCTCTCGGAGCCCCTAGGCAAAGACTACCACTAACAATGAATTTGTCTATTTACTATGCATGTAACATTTATTAAAGCACTATGATTACAATTACACAGGTTATGGCAGTGATTAGCAGTACAATAAACATCCAATATCCACAAATACTCTAAGCTGCAACGCTGCTTATTGCATGAATGCAGATTCAGGGTTTTGCATCAATTATGGCTTTAAATACATTACATAGAGAGTATAACAGAGCCCAATACACACAAACCAGAGCAATCAAGAACACAAGTCCATATGTAAGAAACAATCACACAGGACTCTTTGTGCTATTGCATAGGGATCTCATTCACACCCGTTGGGTCACGAGGCTCACCTGTGCACTTTTGCACACAGGATTTAGTCCCAGGCCTGGTCAACGGTTATCTCCCATTCACACTTTCCTCCCCCCTGCAGCAGAGTTAGAGCAGCACGGACGCCAAGCACAGAGGGTGCCCGTTTATGCACTCACACAAGAAGGGGATTCAGTGAGTCACAAGGTTTCACCTGTGCACCCTTGCTTTCAAAGCCTTGGGAGGCGTTGGGGCAGCTGTACACAGGATATAGTCTCAGACTTGGTCACCGGTTACAGTTTCCTCACACACACTCTCTAATACAACTTTGTAATTGATAAAAATAAGAGCAAACACACACACACAGAAGCAGAAATGCTAACACAATTATACCCAAAGCAAATCCTATACCTACTCCAATTCCTACATCAACCCCAAAGCCAAGGCTGATGCTGCTATTGGTCATTTACCTAAGAGTCTCAGCATAAAGCTGGGAAAACCTTAAAACTTTTTGTGTTATTTTTTGTTTAGGAGCCAGTTGCTACTCTGAGCCCCTTTACTTTAATTACCTTTCCTTTGTTATCAGATTCGCTGGTCTGACATTCCCGTTAGCTGGCCAGGCTTCCGGTATTTGCACCCACTCCATCTGCGTCCCATGGAGAGCCAGATGGGGAGTGCTCATGGGGTTGATCAAGTCCCAGAGCCCTTTTTGCCTCAGAGTTAACTGAGACAAATAACACTGAATTCGCCCCCCCCACAAGCCTCCTTTTATTGCTCAAAAACCACGGTGACGTGGTGTTTTTCCAACTCCTAAGGTCCAGCTGTTTTTTCTTGATTGTCAGGAGGCCTCTCTGAACCTCCTCCTCTTTTTGTGGTTATCTAGCCAGAGTACTGGGGGTCTGTTAATCTCCCCCTCCTCTCTGTGGCTAGTTTACCCCGCTCTCTGTTTGCACTTTTGTACTGGTCAGTCAGTGTTATCTAATTTAACAGTTTTGTGGTCTCTCCCATCTTTATGCCTTTGACTCTTTTTTTTTTCTCTTCTCAAACTCCTGATCCTGTGGCCTAAGTTTTGGACAGCTTAAGCCTCAGCATTACCTGACAGTTTGCTGGCTAGATGCCTCTCAGTCAGGACTTCCCCCTTCCCCTAGTTCAGTTCCTCAGGGGTGGTTGTTGTGAGCAGAAGGAAAGAGAGTCATGCTCTAGGGTGTTTCTCCCCCTCTCTTATATTTCAATCTCTTGGGCCAGAGCTATCTCCCAATGTTGTGTAAGACCCATTTCCAGCTGAGTTTTATCAGAGAAAAGTCTGTTTGGTGGGAACTTCAAGCTGTTCCTTTGATGGGATGCAGATTTCTTGCTCACACCCTCCACCCTGCTGGAGAATGGCAATTTACCCAGGTGATGGTCCATCAGGTCTTGTTGACACATGGCTGAGGCCTGAGGCACCAGTCTGCTTAGAGGAACTGGTCCGTGGGTATTCCCCAGCACTACAAAGTGTTTCAGTAATGCCATACAATAGATTCTTATAACATTACACACATATTTTAACAGGACAGTAATGTTTGTTGTATTGTGAGTTTTCCAATGATACCTCACAAGGCATACTTCGTACAGAATTTATCGTACACTTAGAAGAGTGAACATGAGGGTATAGACGGTCACAATACATCTGTACAAAATCCTGTGCATGCGTACATGCCCTCAGACTTTGCCGATGCAACACCGCATGCACCAGTGCTTGCTCACACACTTTGAATAGTCAGCACCTGTGCGTCCACTTCCTGGGACCTTGGGTGATCTTGGGAAGTCATTTAGGCCCAGATTTTTAAAGCTTGGTGTTGCTGTGCTTTAGTGCCATAACATCTAACAATTTAGGAGCCCAAATCTCATTTTCAAAAGGCCTTTAAGCACTTCGGACTGATAATGTTATTTTGGCTTCTAAGGCTACGTCTACACTAGAAAAAGTTAAGTCGACTCTCTTAAGTCGACTTAACAAGGTCAACTTCGACTTAAAGTTGACCTTGTTAAGTCAACTTAACAGTAGACATAGCTGTCCACTCTGGCTTTAAGTTGACTTAATAAGGTTGACTTAGCGCTATTCCCCGTCCGCACTGGCTTTAAGTCAACTTAATAAGGTCAATTTAGCACTATTCCCCATCCACACTGGCTTTAAGTTGACTTAAAAAGTCGATTTAAGGCTTAAGTCAAACTAAAGAGGGGAAGCGTTTAAGTCGACTTAATAAAAGCCCAGTGTGGATGCTGCTTTGTGTAGGTTGACTTAAGCGTCCTTAAGTTGACCTAAGTTTCAAGTGTAGATGCAGCCTAAATGCCTCCTTTGTAAAAAGGAGGTATATGATATTTAATGCATATACTGGCTTAGCGTGTGAGACCGAGTTGATTAATTAGATACTACGGTGCCAATCACCATAGAAAAGCCTGTTTTCAAAATAATAGTAATTTGAATTTGCAAAACCCATGCATGTATTCAGTGAGTGTACATCCTAATATTGGCCATGTCTACACTGGCAAGTTAGGTCGACTTAAGGACCCTTAAGTCGACCTAAATAAAGCCGCGTCCACACCTGACTTTCATTAAGTCGACTTAATAACTACCGCTCTTTAGGTTGACTTAATGCCTAAGTCGATTTGTTAAGTTAACCTAAAGCTGGTATGGCTGCCCTAAGTCGACTTAATTCCATAAGTTGACTTAGGGCTGGGGACAAGGGAGCTGCGGTTCCCTTTGGCCAGGGATCTGCAGCTTCCTAGTTCCTGGGGGAAGCCCCAGCTCCTTTCTCCCTGGGAACCCTGGCTCCCCAGCAAGAAGGGAGCTGTGGCTCCCTGCCGAAAAGGGAGCCGCAGCTCCCCGGGGAGAAGGGAACCGCAGCTCCCTGGGTTAAGGGAGCTGTGGATTGTGGTGAGCCACAGCTTCCCTGCAAGAAGGGAGCCACGGCTCGTTTCTCTTCGAGACCCGCGGGTCCTAGGCAAGAAGGGAGCCATGGTTTCCTGCGGAGAGAGGCGCCATGGCTCCAGGGACAAGGGAGTCATGGCTCCCCCAGGAGAAGGGAGCGTCAGCTCCCCGGAGAGAAGGGAGAGGTGGCTCCCTGGGACAAGGGAGCAGTGGCTCTCTGGTACAAGGGAGCCCAAGCCATGGGTCTCTTCTCCCTGGGAGCTGTGGCTCCTGGAGCTGCAGCTCCGAAGTCGACTTGGCACCTGTGTCTATGGAAGCAGGCAGTAAACTTAAGTTTCTAATGTGGACTCTTTAGGTCGACTTAATAATGTCAACCTTGTTAAGTCAACTTAACAGAGTCGACTTAGCTTTTTAAGTGCAGACATAGCCATTCAGACCTGTAGTGCTTGCACCTGGAAAACGGAGTTCAGGTAAAAAACCTTCTGAAAATGTACCCCTTAATCATGGATCTGTCCCCTACTATTAAAATAAGATTTGTTTTTTCTTAGGTACAAAACTACAGGATCGTCTTGATTTATGTCTTGTAGTACTTGATTTTATCTGTATGTTGAAGGAATAGTTACACTCATTTTCTCATGAAACTTCACAATTATTTTTAAAGAATAACAAAATTTACAAAATTTTTGTATGAACTTTTGTGGGTAAAATC
>ML688340.1:0-13311 GCA_007922175.1 Pelusios castaneus | reverse complement strand
CCTGGGCTAAGCTGGAGTGAAAGCAGAGCCCACAGCCTTCAACAGGGTCCCTCTAACTTTACATTGTCTGGGTCATGCCACCATGCTCTGTCTCAGACAGCAGTGGGGTCCCTCTGCGTTTACACTGGGGGGAAGGAGACCAGACCAGGCCGATCCGCTTTAGTGGGACAGCTTCCTTTGCATTTACATCACGGCGCGCGCAGGCTGGGCTGGTTTCCCACTGTCTCGTGATGGGTACCATTCAACCGGCTTCCTGTTGGCGAGGGCACGGAATTCAGCCTGCGTTTCCCAATCCTCCTCTGCACACTTAACACTTTCCTTTGGCTGGGAGGCTGGGCCAACCGAGCTGGGGTTCAGCTGGGGGCGCGTTGGTTTGTCTCTCCATGGAGAGGGACCATACCCCGGCAGAAAGATGATCACAGCTGGTGTTCACTTTAGAAATTCAGGTCTCACCTCCACTCAGAGGGACCTGGCCAGTCTGATGGCAGGCCGGCCCCTGCCTCGCTTTCCCCTCTCAGCCATAATCCACAGGCTGGCAAGGTGCTGTGGTGGTCTCATGCAGGAGCTCTAGTGCACTGAGGAGACTTGGCCAAATCACAGAGATCACCCCAAACAGAGGGAATTGAAGTCCAAAGGAAAACCCCAAACCCATCTTCCAGCCCAGCCCTTCCTCCGAGGGCCTGTCCTGTTCCCCAGCTGGCCTCAGCCCCCCAGAGGGCAGCAGCATTGATCACTTCTGCACTCATTTTGCCCTTGTTGGGGGTGGCTGCCCCTCCGCACACAGGGGAACTCCCACTCATCCACTTTCTACTACAGGCCTGGGGGATGCAGGTGCTAAATGTAGTTCAAAAAAAAAACAACCTGGAAATCGCTCACAGGTGCAGGCCATTAAATCTACAAAAGGCTCTAGTTTACAGAGTCCCCCTTCCTTCCCCGTGAAGCAGGGTTGCTGAGCAAGCTAAGACAAGCGCCCAGTCCCGGAGTCTCCTCCTGCTTCCACAGGCAGTGAGTGGCCCACTCGCTTGCTTCGCTTCCCTTCTCTTGCTGCCCCCACCCCAGGAAATTAGTGGCCACTTTAGCTCCGGGCTGCGGGTGCAGGAGTAAGCAGCTCCCAGCCGCAGCCGTAGCAGCAGCAGCCCGACTCCCGGCTCCGCCCATGCACCACTGCCCCTCCCCACACCGCCAGGAAGTAAGGGGCTGCTCCGGGCTGCCTGTAGGACCTGGCTCCCAGCTGGTAGGCGCAGCCTCGCCCCCGGTGCGCCGGTACCTGGCAGGGAGCGGGCGGCTGTAGACGAGCTCACTGACAGTGGCAGGGGAGCGTGGGCCACTTGAAAAAGCCCCGCAGGCCAGAGGTTGAGAACCCCTGATCTACACAAAAACCAGGTTATGAATAAGTTACTGCGTGGGCAAAGAGATAAAATGGAAAAGAAAGATTTTTGACTGAGCTCTGGGACTCTGTGCTTTTAAATATAGTTTTTGTAGAAAGTTTTATGGTGTTTAGATATAAATCAGTTTGTGACAATGAGTGTAGCAGCCTCAAAAGAATCAAAGAAAGGGAAGTCGGAGGACTGTGAAGCTGGTAATGAACAGGTTAGCTTCTGGTCTTCAGCCCCAGAAAACACATGAGACTAGAGTTGCCTTAAATGAACTATTTTTATGAATTTGATCTTTTTTCAATTGTAAAATTTTAATTTAAAGCTGTTTTTAATATTAAAAAACTTCCTTTCCACTAAATAAATATTTTAAAATGTTAAATAAATGTTTTAAATTAACAATTACATTTAAATGTAATTAAATAAAGTATTTTAAGTTAATCACTTGATATTTATTGAAATTTAATAGAAATGTAATTAATTCAATTTTAATTGAATTTTGAGTAAATAGACTGATGGCTCTTCAGGGCTCTAAAACTTATATTTGTGGCCCTCTAGGGAAAAACTTTGGGAACCGCTGGTGTAGAAGGTCAGCCTAAATTCACAGATCAGAGCTTATCTTATCTAATTTACTATTTGCTGAATTGTTTTGTAACTTCCCTAATCTTCCCAGCACCTGGGTGTCTCTATTTGATATTAGCCTTGGTGCTATGACTCTGGTTAGGGGCAGTCCTGAGGTGGGGCCGCCTTAGTAGCAACAGCAGCATAGCATTTTTTCTTAATTTCACTGGTGAAATTCCTCTGTTTCACTCCAGGCTGGTCACGCCTCCTTTATTCTGGAGGTGGGTTAAGCCCCAGGCCTATATCACCTACCACTGACATCTCCTTCCTGGAGAGTTGGACCCTGAGGAAGAGTGAGAAGGCCAGAGGGTGTGATGCTGGCATGGATGCTCCCAGGAGAAGCTGTGGGAGTCCTACTGGGAAGAGAGAGGTTGCCCCCTCGAAGGAAGGGCTGGGGCAGCTGTCCTGGCAGAGGGACCAAAGAGGATGAATGAAGAGGTCCCCTGTGACTGAAGGCGCTGGGACCTGATGAGGTCAAGGAGTATCTGGGTGATACAGACTGTGTTTGGGGACTCCTGTTGCAGACCATTTGCACCAGCTTTTTGTAATAGACCTGTTGCAGGAGGGGAAATGGGGTCACCCCAGGAGAAGACGAGGGGGTCACTTCCAAGGCTTATCTGAGGTCATGATGGGACTCCTGGGTGGAGGCCGCTTCTCTCCCATTGCTCTTTCTGCGCATGCTGTAGTTCACAACAGAGTCCTGTGGCACTTTTAAAGACTAACAGATTTATTTATTGCATGAGCTTTCGTGGGAGAAAATCCCACTTCGTCAGATGCTTTGAAGATGGGAAACTTACAGAATAGGAGGAAATTAAATGCAGGGGAGTGTAGGACATAGGATCAGGTCAGGCTGTAACAGCAAATCAAAATAGGTGTTAGGATTCAAACACTGGGGAACAGCACATAGAGGAAGGTGAGGTCAAATCACCTGTTGTAATGAGAGAAAAATCCGTAGTCCCTGTTTAACCCCAGGACAACTAAGTCAAATTTGCATATAAGTTCGAGTTCTGCAGTTTCTCCTTGAAGCTGTGATTTGTTATTCACTTGTTATTTGTTATTCAACACAGCTATGTTGAAACAGATGAATAACAAATCACGGCTTCAAGGAGAAACTGCAGAACTTGAATTTGAATTCTCCCACGAAAGCTCATGCGATAAATAAATCTGTTAGTCTTTAAAAGTGCCACAGGACTCTGTTGTCTTTCTACAATAGATTAACACAGCTACCCCTTTGGAATTTGTAGTTCACAAGTAATCCAGCTACGAGAACCGAAAGTGAAACATCTGCACTCTAGCCTGGCAGAGTGATTGTAAGAAAATGGTCATGAAACACTTTTCAGTTTTTATTGTGGTGCTATCCAGCCTCCCTTCATCTCCCCGCCCCCTCTCCTCCACCTCATTGGCCCTCCCACACCCCCTGTAAATTCAAACATCCCCCCTAATTTTAATTCCAGGGGAAAATACTGCCCTCAAGATCATTGCAGCATCTCAGTGAGCTCCAGTTTAAAATACATGTGATTGCTAGTGGTGACGTTGCTCCCCGCGCAATCTGGACTCGAGTGTAGCTGTGTCACACTGATTATCCAGTCATGGGCCCCGACTTACCCCCCTTTAGTGGATGAAGGCCTGGGTCAGCTTACGCCCAGCTTGCTGTGTGTAATTGGTTCCTGACCTAGTGAAGGAGCACTCTGTCCAGCCACTCATGGGACAGACTCCCAGCTGACATCCCCAGTCCCCGACGCACCTGTGGGAACTACTGCCTGCAGCACTCAGTGCTGTAAACGGCACCCTGCGAGCTCATTTACACTTGTCCATCACTTTAGTAAAGAAAGTGATATGCGCTAGTCCTGTCACTCTAAGTGAGGTCTCTGCACACCCTCTCATTCCCCATGCACCGCTTCCGATGAAACAAACAAGCTTTTTGACAATAGGATGATTATAAGTGAATATAAATCAGATTCTTACATCAAGGAGTTAATTGCAATTTTACCTAAAGTTACTGTACATTGTACGCTAAACTAAGATTAATATTCCAGTCTCTTTCCCTCTATGACCTTAGCTCACCGCACAGGTTGGCTGTGACGTGTCTTGTGTCCAGATTCTCTCTCCCTGAGGGCAGGCGCCAGTCCTTGATGTTGCTTGGGAGCAAGATTCCAGGGGAGACTCTTTAGACAAGGGTGCCTCTTTCTTAACAAGTTTCCTCCACACACCCTGGGCTCAGGTGATCGAGCATGTCCAGCAATGGGTGTTGTTGCAGGCAGGGACGCCCGGAGACGGGCCAGGGCCAGGGCCAGGGCCAGGGCCAGCAACAGTGGGTTCGTTGCCCGGAGTGCGTAGCACCAATAATGACACCGGGGCGGAGAAGCACTCTAAGGTTTATTTGAGATCTCAAGCAGGCACACGGAGACAGGCACGTCTCAAATCATGCGCACCCCACCCCCGTTGCAGTCACCCTTATATAGACAGGTGGTTTACGTCAATACTTTTCTCCTTGTAAACAGTGGAAGTTCTCTCCCCCTTCTCTTAGAGAGCAAACTTTGACCGATTTCCACTGGTACTTTCAAGGCTTGTTATCTGCTTTACTTCCTGGAATTGAGCGATCTCCCTATATGGTCACTGGCTGTGTCTGAGTCTGGAGCAAAGGGGCTTCATCGGCACTCATGGCCTTCCACCCCCTCGAGTTACCCAATGACAGATACTCAGATGCAGCCAGGGGCACCCACTCTAGGTCAGGTCACCAACAATTCCCCCCTTTGAGAAGACTCAGATTCTAGAAGTCTGAGTCCTCTCATATTCATTAGACAGCAGAATATTAAGTCCAGAGGAAGATTTGGTGTTTGCATACAAGGTCGGAAAGGTTGGGGGTGGGGGAGGAACAAAGTCGAGTTAGCACAGCCTTACAACATACCAATAGCAAGAGGGAGCAGACACAAAGAACCAGCCCCGTAAGAAAAAGGCGAACTATGCCTGACCCTATGTTACCCAGGCCCAAGTTGGGGAGCCAACCCCAAAGGGTGTCAGATAAAGTGGGTTCCCGCTTCTCTGCTTTCCATTGATCTAGGGCCTTCTGAGCTGAAAGAATATGAGTGTTTGTCAGCCGAGTTATCCGGCACATAAGTGCAGCATTCCTGCCTGATAAGAGCACAATCAAGAGCCTGCCTGTTTTGCAGAGCCAGGAGCTGAAGTTGGTAAAGCTCAGCATTGAGACCTGTCCCTATTTTTAAGGTGTCATTAGCAAACTGGGTGAGGAATAAAGACAGCTTTCGATACAGTTGGGCTAAGCGGGCCACCCCATACTGGGGAAGGACCATCATACCAAAGCGATCACCCTCCCCAATTGGCTCCAGGGTACTAGGCGGAGCTCTTTGCCACTGAGGGCGCCCAACAGGGGCATGGGGCAGTACCCGTAAGGGAGGGGCCAAAACCCCCAGGTAACAACTTCCATGCCACCCGTGGGGAAGCCACTGATAAGCATTGTGGCCACAAATAAAAAAGAATTGGTACTAGCAACCAAACCATTCATGAAGGCAGAGTCTGGGGATCCAGGGTACCAAGTTAAAAGACCTTCCCCTTTATCATTCCCCGAAGCGTCAAGGATAGAAATGGACAAATTGCCCCAGGGGGAAAGGTAATAGCAGCAGGTACTATTTCCTGCAAACCAAACAATATTTGAAGCTTTGTTAATATAAGGACAATAACATATCAAGCCTAAGGGGGTGGGGGGTTCTTAACCTGATGGGCATGGGCTTTTTGTCCGGGTTATAATCGGGTTTCCAAACGTAATCAATGGGCCTTTCACCCAGGACACAATAGTCAATAAGAGAATAATTGGCCTCTAAAGTACAATTGTGGTGGAAATTAACAAGCTTGTTGCCCTTCCAGGTAAAATCCCACCTTCCTGCGATGGCACTTTGGCAGAAATCAGACCAATTAAAGGCTATAGACCTCCAGGGCAACCCAGAAGCATGAAAAGGGATCTGAGCACAGATCCAACAATTGGTAAGATTAAAAGAGTAGGCAAATTGCCGTTTTAAGGCCTCAAAGGTGTTGGTATTGATCTTTAGGAATGGCAGATCTTTTTCCCAGCCTGCATGGTCGGGGGGTGCCACCGCAACCTCCGGTGTCCAGAGGATGACCAGGAGCAACGCTGCCACCCTGGACATAGTGGAGGCCTTGGGTTCCCCCCCTTGTAACACTTGCGATTGTGATCGGGGCCCTAATCCCGTGCAGTTAACAGGGGTGCCGTTTTGAACAATAATTTAAATCCAAAGTCTGTTTGTTCCGAATCCCCAACAGGCTGCACAGTCCATGTATCTGGGGCTGGAGACTGGGGCACCGGCTTTAGTCGGGAGTAGTGGATCCAGTTCTTGTGTCCTTGGACCTTCGCTGCGGTGTGTGTAACCAGGAGCACTGTAAAGGGCCCTTTCCACAGTTCTTGGAGGGGTTCGTCTTTCCAGCTCCGGACGAGGATGGAGTCTCCGGGTGGGAGGGACTGAGCCGGGGTATCTAGCGGTACTGGTTGAGCGTCTTTCACAATCCTGTGAAGAGAAGAGAGAACAGCAGACAACGAGGACAAATACTCAGATAATATTGCCTCCCCTATAACCCACTCCCCTAATGGAACCGGGGCACCATTCATTGGCTAGGGCTGTCCAAAAAGGATCTCAAACGGACTTAGACCCAACCTTCCCTTGGGCAGGGCCCGGATCCGAAGCAGGGCCAGCGGCAGGGCGTCTGGCCATTTAAGGGCGGTCTCTTGACAGATTTTGGAGAGATGTCGTTTAAGAGTCTGATTAATCCATTCCACAGCCCCGCTGGCCTGGGGCCTCCAGGGGGAGGGCAGCTTCCATTGTAGTTGCAGAGCCTCTGCGACTGTTTTTACAACCTTAGAAGTGAAGTGAGTTCCGTTGTCGGATTCAATCCATTGGGGCAGTCCAAACCTGGGAATCAATTCCTTCGTTAACTTCACAGCCACCATCCTGGCAGTGCAATTTCGGCAAGGGAATGCCTCCGGCCATCCAGTGAAACAATCCACCAGTACTAATAGGTACCGATACCCCTGGGTACGTGGCAACTCGGTGAAGTCGATCTGCCATAAAATGCCGGGTCCGGGGGTTTGCTCCAGTGATGCTGGCAGGTGGGGCTCCCCCGGAACGCAGGTTGTTCTTCTGGCAAACAAGGCACCCCGACATGATCCGGGAGCCTGAGGGCAGAGGTTACTGGCAAGAAAGTAGTTAGTAGCCAGCTGGATTAGGGCCTCCCTCCCTGCGTGGGTTGCTAGGTGTAGCTGATTTAGGACACTATGCACAAGAGTGCCCTGGAGAAGAACCCTCCCTTCCGGTGTATGCCACCACCCATTGGTCTCCTGAAGCTGGAGGGTCTTAACCAGGTCTTGCTCACTCCGTGAGTAGACCGGATGGGGGAGATCTTTTAGGGCTGGGATGAGAGCGCCCACAAGGGCAGTTTCTTCTGAAAGAGAACCGGAGGCCACATGCTTGGCTTCCTGGTCCGCTTGAGCATTGCCCCGAGTTGTGTCCTGATCCTCCCTCTGCCACCTCGGCTGGTAATTGTACAGCTGCCCGGAGGATTTGTGGGCCGTATTTAACGGGGTTTCCCTGGGCTGTTAACATTCCCCGCTGCTTCCATAGCCCTTCATGGGCATGCAGTACCCCAAAGGCATACCTGGAATCGGTGAAGATGTTAACCCGCTTATTGGCGGCCACCTCAAGTGCTCGGGTAAGTGCGATCAGTTCCGCCAGCTGTGCGGAGGTCCCAGGCGGCAGGGTCTGTGCCTCAATGGTATCGTATAGGGAGACCACAGCATATCCTGCCTTTCGTTGGCCACTGACCACCATGCTACTCCCATCCGTATACCATTCAAGGTCCGGGTTTAGCAGGGGCCGGTCTTGGAGGTCTGCCCTGCTGGAGTGTTGCAAATTCACGGTCTCCAGGCAATCATGTTCTATACCCTCAGAGTCGGGAAGGAGGGTGGCCGGATTAAGAGTTGAGCAGGTCTGTCACTTCACCTCCGGGTTCTCAAGGAGTTTAGCCTGGTATCGGGCTAGTCGAGCCTGAGTTAGCCACAGACCCCTCTTGCTATCTAGGAGGGCCTGAACCATGTGGGAAGTATAGACCATTATGCTACCCGCTAGGGTTAACTTCTCCGCCTCTTCGATTATCAATGCCGTAGCGGCTACTGCCTACAGGCATCCCGGCCATCCCGTAGCCACTTGATCCAGCTGCTTAAAGAAATAGGCCACCAGGCGCTGCCAGGTTCCCAGATATTGGGTGAGAACCCCGAGGGCCACCCCACTCCTATCATGGACAAAGAGCTGGAATGGCCTGGATAAATCCAGGAGCCCGAGAGCCGGGGCCTCCAGCAGCTTTTGCTTCAGAGCCTTGAAAGCAGCCTCTGCCACTGGGGACCAGTGGAATGGCTCCTGGTCCGTACCCTGAAGGCAATCATAAAGGGGCTTAGCTATAAGTCCGAACTCTGGGATCCAGATACGGTAGAACCCCGCCATTCCGAGTGTTGCAGGTGGGATGCCCGAGGACGGGCTGGGGCTAGCAACAGTTCATTTAGGTTCGTTGCCCGGAGTGCGCAGCACCAATAACCACACCGGGGTGGAGAAGCACACTAAGGTTTATTTGAGATCTCAAGCAGGCACCCGGAGACAGGCATGTCTCAAATCATGCGCACCCCACCCCCGTTGCAGTGACCCTTATATAGACAGGTTGTTTGCTTCAATACTTTTCTCCTTGTAAACGGTGGAAGTTCTCTCCCCCTTCTCTTAGAGAGCAAACTTTGACCGATTTCCACTGGTACTTTCAAGGCTTGTTATCTACTTTGCTTCCTGAAACCGGGCGAACATCCTTATATGGTTGGTGTTATTGTGTCCCAGCTGCCTCTGAGTCTGGAGCAAAGGAGCTTCATCGGCGCTATGGCCTTCCCCCCCCCCCCCCCCCCGAGTTACCCAGTGAGCAACCCCAGATGCAGCCAGGGGCATCAGCATGTTTATAATGACAGACAGTTAACATTTCTTTCTCATTAGGTGTAAGTGGAAGGTTACAAACTGGTTAAAACAGAAAAACTGTTCAGAGCCCGCTTATCTTATTTATAGCACTTTAACCTTGAAAGGACAGTTGTTTTTCTTTCCCTTCTCAGACTATTTCATTCTTATCTTTACACTTTCCCATATTCTTCTCTAAGTCATGCTGTTGCTGAGCAAATTTGAGGCCTGCAAGGTTTGCTTCTACAGTGGCGGCAAGCCACGGAAGAGGAGTTGGTCCAGGCGGCTTCTTTCTGTGGAGCCACTCTGGGAGGCTTTTTTCCTTGGGCTTCCTGGAGACACATTCATAGGCATGCTGCCAAGAGGAGCTGCTCCCGGCAGCTTCTTTCCAGGTTGTTCCTGGGGACCCCCACACTAGCCCTCCCCGAAAGAAGCTACCTGGAGTGGCTTTTGATGGCAGGAGAAGCCATTTCATTGGCACAGCAGAGGGCACCCCGTGCCACTCCAAATGGGCTCACATGCCGCTGTTGCCTCCAGGGCCGGCCTTAGAGGATTGGCGGCCCTAGGCAAATTTATTCTTGGTTGTCCCCAAGGGGGCCCGCCCTACTGTCCCCTCATTGATCCCCCACCACCAAACCCTTAGGACCCCTTCCCCGCCGGCTCCCCTATCCTCTCTCACCACCCGCCCCTCTCCTGCTCTCTCCCTGCCCCAATGACCCGTTCCGCACCCGCCCATCTCCCCGACTGCCCCAAACTCTTCCCCGATACTCCCAACCCTGAGCCCCTCCCCCCCGTGGCATTCTTTGTCACCTCCCTCCATCCCCACCTGAAACCCTGGGCGTGCCCAGAACCAGCTGCCCCGGATCCCGAGTTGGGCCTCGGGGATTGTAGCTGGAGACAGGGGAAGGCAGCAGCTGTGCATATTTCCCGCCCTGCTCCACCCTAGGCTATGTGTCTGGGAGTGAAGCAGGGCAGGAAATTTAAAATGGCCCCACCGGCTGCAGCATTGGGGAAATTAGGCGGCCCCCTACAATCGGCACTCCTAGGCTGCTGCCTGGCTTGCCTACTGCTAAGGCCGGCCCTGGTTGGCACACGTGCCAGGGGTTGCTTACCCCTGGATTAAGCTGTAACTGGCAGTATTCTGTGGAAACTAAGGTTTCAGCCCTGTATTCCACATTTCTAATAAACACTTCTGCATTTTACATGCTGGCAGAGAGGCATTCCAAATTAAGGAAGCTGTGGGTGCAGTAAGACTCCCATAGGTGTCCAGCTTAGGAGAACTTGTTGAGGAGAGCTCACGGTGAGGCCCAAGGGTTGATGGTGAGGTGCAGAGGAGTGTGACTCTAAGAGGGCTGAGTCACTGAACGAGTCCTCCCAGGGACAGTTCCAGAGGTGTTCAAGAGCAATGGGCCTGTGAATCCTTGACATCTCCCCCCCACTGATTAGGAAACCTTCAATAAGGGTTGTGACAGACAGAAAAAAATTAATAGCAGTCCATGGAAGAGATCAGACGACAGCTCACGGGTTCTGGGCTTATAGATGACCCCACCTTCTCTTATGCTACAGGGCAGAAGGTGGAAATGATATGTGGGTGATAATAAGGACCTCTTCCAAATCAATTTCCCCACTGATTGTATGCCGTGTCTGTGTTTGAGATACATAGAAGCTTGCAAGATTATCCCACAGTTGCAATGGGACTCCTGGGACGAGGCCACTCCTCTCCAATTGCTCTTTCTGCAAATATTGTAATTTACAAGAAATCAGGGGAAGATATGATACAACTATGAAAACTGAAACTGGTGCACAAGAGGCTGGCAGAATGCCTGTTCCGGATATGAATCAACAGTGTGTCCTTATTGCCAAAAAAGGCCAATGGCATATTAGGCTGCATCAGTAGAAGTGTTGCCAGCAGATCGAGGGACTGGTGATAATTCCCCTCTATTCGACACTGGTCAGGCCGCATCTGGAGTACTGTGTCCAGTTTTGGGCTCCCCACTACAGAAAGGATGTGGACAAATTAGAAAGAGTCCAGCGGAGGGCAATGAAAATGATTAGGGGGCTGGGGCACATGACTTACGAGGAGAGACTGAAGGAACTAGGCTTATTTAGTCTGCAGAAGAGAAGACTGAGAGGGGATTTGATAGCAACCTTCAACTACTTGAAGGGGTGCTCCAAAGAGGAGGGAGCTAGGCTGTTCTCGAGGGTAACAGAGCAAAGGCACTTCATCGGCACTATGGCCTTCCACCCCCTCGAGTTACCCAGTGCGCGACCCCAGATGCAGCCAGGGGCATCAACAATTCTCTGCTCAGCCCTGATCAGCTCAATCAGCCTTGTGATCACCCTTCCCCTGTGTGCTTAACGAGGGGCAAGGGCTGACCCAGGCAGAGAAGGCCTTAAAAGCCAGTGGCTGAGCGACCAGGGGGAGCTTGTGAACAGGGACTGCAAACAGGGGAGTTTGCGAGGGAGTTTGTGTGAAGTTTGTGGTTTGTGTAGCCACTATGGTGAAGAAGAGCCGCGCCGCTTGTGCCAGCACTGCTACTGTCTCCTCCTCCTGCGCCTGTATCCAGACAGACATACTGACCATGGATATCTCTACCCAGATCCTGGCGTGGACTTGCAAGGACTGTGGCCTGCATTTCCCACTCTCAGACGGTCAGGCTGGGGAGATCATTCAATGTGACAGGTGTCTCCTGGTGGAATCTCTCAGGAAGCAGGTGGGGGAGTTACAGGAGGAGGTGGCCAGGCTCAGGAGTATCCATGCCCTGGAGAAGTTCCTGGATAGCATCCATGAGGAAACATGCAAGGATGAAGAAACTATCCAGAGGCAAAGGACTGCTGCCACACCCTCGGAGAAGGATGAGATGGCTCAAGCAGAGGGTGGACACTGGCAGCTGGTTACTTCTGGTTACTTGTGTTCCTGTATGAATTGTTGTGAAATTTGTTAAAACCATGAAACGAGTAAAAAAAAATTGGGCACTTTATGAAGAGGAAGGAAAAAGGCTGGTATCAGTGAATGCTTGTGTGTGAATTGAGGATTTGTCCTTTGGGACCAGTGTGAATTGAGGTTTGTGTCAGACTCATCAGAGTCCAGGAGACACTTTATTACTTTCCCTCCCCCTCTCCCTGCTCTGGCGATTTATGAGCCTGAAGGACTAAGGAAGGTTGGTTTCGGTTCATGGGTTTTAAACGCTGGAGTCTCATACAGTGAATTAGCTGCTGCTCTCCTCACAAATTGAGGAACGGCAGAGTGCTTTTTCTGTGAGTTAGCTGGTTTTTCTTCCCTGGCCAAGCTCCCCTTAAAGATCCAGGAAGGACTTCCCAAGCCGTCTTTCCTAAGTGTGAAAGCCCGTGCGAATTGAGGACTAGAGAAATGGGAGGTAGAGGATCAAAGGAGAATCCAGTACCACCCAAGGGGACACCAGCCTATTATATGTTTATAATAAGTATGGCCATAAAAGTTGTAAGTTTCTGGGAAAATGATCTGGGTATACCAAAGGTGATATATCAATGCAGTTTCCTTTAGAAGGAACCTTTAAGGTTGTTTATTTACAAGGGGTTTTAGAGTCTAGGGGTAGTAGGACCCCATAAGAACAGAGGGATGTATATTTTGATTGATATGAGGAGTTGCCTAAAAGGCGCCAGGAATCAGTTGTCAGGAGCCTAAAGGACTCCCAGGACAAACTGAAGAACCAAAATAAAGAATTGAAATGTTATTATATTCCCAACAAATACGATCAACACCTCACTTAGTCCAGCAAACTCAGAATTAGAAAGCTCTGCTGAACTAATCCAGACAGGAGCAGAGAAATTATAGGGAAGTGCTCAGTCGCTCCGGATGACTGAGCACCTTACTAGAAGTAAAGGACCTGTTACTTCTGCTTCATTGCAGCTTTTTTCCTTTTGAAAACTGCCCGGCCCAGAGGATATTGAAAAAATTCATGCCCCTTGGTCCCCCACTAATTTAAGAAATCTAGTCAGGGAGTTTCCTAACATACATGAAGAACCACAAAATTCATATGTATGTATGCACTGTATTAATTGTTACAAACCCAATTGGACAGACTTAAATTAACTTATCACAGCCACCCTGCCTGCCGAAGTCAGACAGCGATTTGAAGTAAAAAGTAGGTGGCCTGGAGCCGAGCCAGATAATCAGGTCATATGCAGAAAGCATGTAAGAAGTTGGCTCAGGCCAGTATTTTGAAATATACTCTTACTAAGAATTCCAAAGGGGTAGCCGTGTTAGTCTATTGTAGAAAGACAACAGAGTCTTGTGGCACTTTTAAAGACTAACAGATTTATTAATC
>ML688337.1:1403-11984 GCA_007922175.1 Pelusios castaneus | reverse complement strand
TTGGGCACCTGAGCTGTGTCTTGCAGGAAATGCAGGGGCAAAGGGGGGGGGGTGTGATTCTGCCCCCCCTTTAATATCACGAGGGCCAGTGCTGCTAAAGTTCTGGCTAAGACAGCTTCCTGTTCACAGCTGGACTCTTCTCCGCGCTGTCAAATCCACACGATTACTCGACTGCCATGGGCTTGGCTGAGACTCATGGGATGTGCTGCTTTTTAAAAAAAGAAAAATTGACACACACACATACTTGTTTGAAGTGGAGAAGAAATTTCTCTCCACTCTATAGACTGCAAACTCTTTGGGGCAGATATGTCAGCTGCCAGCACAGATCTGAGTATCTCGTGTCTCTTTCCTTGGAACAGGGAGCTGGGCCTGCTGTCTTTTTTCTACCTGCCGTGCACACAAATCCCCCAGCTGGGGAGAAGT
Source organism: Pelusios castaneus (assembly GCA_007922175.1). NCBI lineage: Eukaryota > Metazoa > Chordata > Testudines > Pelomedusidae > Pelusios > Pelusios castaneus. The sequence continues at coordinate 11,561 of ML688337.1, read as the reverse complement.
GGATGAGGACCCCAGAGAGGTAGATCTTGGAGTAAACTCTCCACTGCCATCTATGGAGCAGTGTCCTCCTCTCAGAGCTGTCGGTTCAGGCTCTCTGCAGACTCAGGCACACGTCGCTGTATCACCAACCCTTGGTCACACTTTCCAGCCATTCTTTTCAGGCACATGGGCTAGAAAGTGACTCTTTGGTTGCTGTATTTTTTTTTATTATGAGACCTGAGGGTGTGTTTAATCACGGGACCCCAGCGATGGGTTGCTAAGGAAGAGCACATAGAACCTGTACTTAAACTCATGTCTGTATCTATGTCCCATGGAGCAGAGTCAGGGCTGCTGGGTCCATGAGGAATGTGAATGCCTTGTTGGTCGTGCCTGGGCCATCGGGGATGTGCTGGGAGCAGCTCGTTCCTTCCATACTTGACTTGAAGAGGGATTTTCTCCCATGAAAGCTCATGCGACAAGGTAAATTCAAACAGATCTGGAGGGCGATTGCTAGCCTAGCTCTAGTGAATAAGATGTTTAGATTCACACAGTGGACTAGGGAGGCAGGAGCGGAGAAGGAAGATTAAGGGAAATTACAGTGGTACAGGGAAGGAGTGGTAAACTGAGGCACCACCAAATTTGCTCCTGGCAGCAGGTTTCTCAGCCCTCCACTGCCAAGTGCCGCTGCAGAGCACACTGCTGCTCTCAGCCGCCCCTCAGGGCTCCAGCATGAGAAACTGACATTTGCCGCGGCAGGAGCAGCACTTCGGGGGTGTGGCAGAGGGTCGTGTGCTGACACCTGAATCTACAGTTCTGTGCAGACCAGGCCTATGAGGGGTTTCCCTGGAGCTGGCTGAAATCACAGGGGCGGCGGGATTAGCTGGCAGCTGTGTGTGCAGGCGAAAGCCAAGTTAAGCCGCCGTGAGTGTGATCCTGGCAGGAAACAGAGATGGAGCGTGCTTCAGGCACAGGATTCCTGGGAAGGCAGACGGGGTTTCTGAGTAGGGAAATAGGCGGCTGCTCTTTGTTTCTCCTGGGCCCAGGACACAGGAATGTGTGGACATTGTTTGTAAATAATAACTCCACCCAAAAATGCCTGACTCGAGCGATCAATTTCTCCTCCCAGTAGAAGAACCTAGCAAGGCCCAAATGCTGGCTAACTGCTGGGGTCACAGGAGCAATGGTATGACCCGAGTCGGGATCTCGACCTACAGCAGCTAATGCCTTAGTGGGAAATATATGCGGGAGTCGCTCAGTAAAGAGCTGGTGTAGAGGAGCAGATGGCTGCTCAGCATCTCTGGCTTTTTGAGCTGACCAGACCTCATTGTACCTTCACTCTGAGCTGATGTTCCTCCCCAGAGCCAGACAAACCCACATATGGATTGGCTGGAGAAAAACAAGGGGAAGAGACTGGGGCAGCTTGAAGGGGAATTGTTACTTTTCCTTTTGTGTGTGGAGCTGTACGAAGTTGGAACCAGAATCTTCTTTCCAGCTCTGAGCTGGTCTTGTGAAGGGCTGGGCTGGAACCTTGAGACTGTAAAGTCATAAAGCTTAGAAGATTTGTCATAAAATCATCCTGCCACCAGCAGCCACCGCACACAGGCACTTTACTGGTGCTTGATAGGCCGGCTGTGTGCAGGGAGGGGAACGTCACACCCCAACTCCCCCAACACCCCCTCCCACACACAGAATTCCTCCTGACCAGTTACACTGAGGGGAAATCACCCCTTGTCCTGTGTAAACACACAGAGAATGAGAGAGAGAAACCTGCACCCAATGAGACAGACGCCCAGAGACTGTCAGAGCTCCTCCAATACCAATAACACCTCCCTGGAGCCACTGTAATTGCTGAGGGGCAGAAGAAATGTGAAGAACAGATTTCATGTCTCTTTAGCCACCTCTGAGTAAATTCAATACCCCTGGGAACAAAGAATTAGCACCATGTATTCAGCCACCTCCCGCAAAACTCAGCTGAGGAGTTCCCGATTTACATGGCTATAGACTCCACAAGAGACAGAGCATGGGCTGGATAGCGACATAGCACAGGAAAACCCCAGCTCCCATCACAGGGACCTGCCGGGATATTCCCTGTTGGTGCTGGAGGGACACAGACAAGTAGGGAAGCAAACCCACCACTCTCCCCACAACAACTGAGGCTGGGAAATTAAAACACAGGAAGGAAGGAAGGAAGGAAGGAAGGAAGGAAGGAAGGTATATTGTCTTGTTTGCTTTACTGTAATGTAATTCACTGGGAATACCTGCCAGATTGGAAAGGAGTTAAGCAGGAGATTCAATGCCCAGCCATGGAAAAGACACAGATTTTGGGAATATTTTTTTTTAGTGACCCTAAAATGACAACACAGTGAAATCCATGAATTACACTCTCAGCTTCAGTGATGGTTTATAAATCTCTGTCCTTTTGTGTTTACTTTTCTCCTCCCTTTTGACACTGTTGCTTTTACTCACCATTATTTTAGCCCTCATTTCCCATCCCTGTTTATTGCTCTGTGTCTCTGCCACTCTCCCTGATCCCTCTCCCAGATCGTCCCCCTCATGTTTTCCATCTTTCCCTGAGTTTATCCTTTCCTCTCTCACTGCCTCTGGCTGGGTCCCCTCTTCAGCATGTTTCTTCACAGTTTTTCCACAGCTATTTTACAGCCTTTATCCAGGACTCCTGGCTATTTGGTTTTACTTTATTTTTCCCTTTTCTTTCCTCTATTCGCTCTGGTCCATCTCACCCTGGCCCCAGTGACTCGGGGTAGATCAGAGTCCTCCAGGGTCATGGGGTGTATGAAGCTAGATGTTCCTCTTTCCCCCTCCCCCCTTGTTGTCTCAGGGACACAGTCGGAGGCGGGTGTTTGTGTCCCACACAAAGAGCCAGGGTCGGATTCTCTCCCCGGGGACAGAGCCCGGCGGGAAAGTGAAGATCAGGGCCTCGTCACCAGCACCAAAAAACGTCACCAGCCCCCGGTCACAGTCCAGACACACCTGGATCCTGCTGGGGACCCGGCTCTGGGGCAGGGGGGTGTTGGGGGAGGTGAGAGCCCGGAACTTACCCCACCATTGCCCCATAGCCCAGATCCCCTCCTCAGGGCTAAGGATAATCCCTCCCTTCCTCCGCACAGACTCTCTGGCCACCCCCACAGCCCAGCATAGCCCACCCCCCACCTCCACCTCCCAGCAATGTCTCCCCGAGGTGAATCCCTCACGGTCCAGCACACAGAGCACAGTGTCAAATCTCTCAGGGGTGTTGGGCAGATCCTGCCGTGTGTGTCCCCGTCTCACACGTTTCCCATCCTCAGACAGGACGAGTTCGGGATGAGCCGTGTCTGGATCCAGAGTCACAGTCACTGGGGGAGAATCAGAGCATTAGGGGCAGAGCTCAGCCCTGGGGGGGGGCTGGAATTAGGGGCATCACTGGTCAAGGGAACACGAGCCGGGCAGTGTCCCGAGCCGCGCCTGGGAGCTGGGGCCAACAGCGACTTTTTAAACCTCCCGCCCAGCTGAGCTCGGAGACCCTGGCCCAGGGATGTGCTGCAGGGCAGGTGGCCTCAGAAGCTCAGTGTGGGATGGGCCAGGGGAAGATTAGGGTGGGGGCCCCAGGAGCCAGTCGTGCAGGGCCCCCGGGCACACCAGGAACCAGCAGCAGCACTGGGCTTGGCCTGCCTGGATCAGAGCGAGATGTGGGGCGTGGAGTCTCTCGGGGGGGAATGTCAGGCCAGGCGTGTGGGCCTCTGACCCAAATCTCTTTTTTTGGAGCAATGCTCCTGGCTGGGACCGTTTCTTCCACTCCAGCAGCTCTGCTCTGGCTGGGACACTCCTGGGCACTGGGAGGTGTCTCTGTCCTGGGCACCTGAGGCCGAGCAGAGCGGTCACTGCCCCTCCTCAGCCTGTTTCTCATTCCCTCCTAGAGGCTCCAGCTCCCGGCTCCCCAGGCTGGGGCTGCTCCATTTGCTGCAGCAGAGACACAGCCGGGGAGGGGACAGAAGCCTGTAGAGAGGGGGGAGCAGAAAAGGCAGGTACCAGCTGCCTTTAGGGAGGCTCCTGCCCCTAATGCAGCCTCAGCTTTCAGGCCAGGGACAGAGAAGATCCAACATTTGGACAGAGAAATAAAGCCCATAGAGTCGGGGGTGGCACTGGGTGGGGGGAGCCCGTCCCCAGCCCAGAGAGAAGGGAGGGGCCCAGCACCAGAGGACCAACATTTCCTCAATCCAGGGAGCAGCTCCAGGGGGATCGCAGCCCTGTCCAGAGGAAAGGGGGAGCGCTTGAGAAGAGCGATGGGAAGACCCGTGCAACGGCGTAAAGGAGAGGGACGTGTCAGCCCTCAGGGCAGAGCTCTGGGTGGGGGCTGCTCCACGTGTCGGGTTCTGTCACCAGCTGGGCAGGAGTAGAGGACGCAGGGTGCTGTCAGGATTCATTTCACAATGGGCCTCCTTAGCCTGTTGTGGGTTTATTTCAGGGCTGGGTCTGTTACAGCCGGGATGGGGCTGGGTTTGAACTGCATCAACAATGTCATGAAAATATTCTCAGGGGAATATTAGGATATGAAAAATAATCTTCACCAGAAAACTCACCCTGTGGGAATGATCCTTGGGATATCTGTACTTTTTCCTCCAGTGCAGACGGCAGAGTGTCTGGAGGGGAAAGGAGAAAAGAGATGAAATTTCAGGGTTTTCTCATTATAACACATTCCCACTCTTTTCTATATGTATATCAGGACACACTCAGGGATTTAATATAAACTAATCTGAAACCACCTCTTTCTTCTCTCCTTCAGGCATCTCCCACCAATGGAATCAACATCCCTGATGCCTCACAACCATCCCAGGCCAGACAGTCTGTAAGGTTTGTCTCCTTTATTTATTGCCTTTTGTCAAACCAAGAGCCCCAGACCCAGATCACACAAACACTGACATAAACTTAACTTTCCCCTCTTTGGTCCCTGTGACACTAACGGGATATTAAGAAAATCCAGACTTGACCTGTAAGTTGTTGGGTCTCTTTGCTCAGCATCTCCACAGGCAGGAGAGCAATGGGGCCTCATCCGCCAGAGGCAGGAATGTGAATAATAAGAAAAATAATTTTATCAGTGTGGGAACTGAGGCAAGGGAAGGTTGGCTCAATGGGTCAGATTCCCCCTGTGCTGGCATGAGAGAGGGGAGGCGATTTGCGACTCTGCTGTCCAGTGACACAGTTTGGCTGCTTAAGCCCACTTTATTAGGTCGACCTAAGTCCCCATTCAGGGAAACCGCTTTGTTAAGTCGACCTAACTTTTTATAGTGTAGACATAGCCAAAATGCCTTACAATGGAACCGGGCCTTAAAAAGGACATTCCACCATCTCCCAGGTACCCCATTCCAGTGCTTCACCACCACCCTAGTGAGTAGGATTTTCCTAATATCCAACCTCGACCTCCCGCACTGCAACTTGAAACCATTGCTCCTAGTTCTGTCCTCTGCCACCCATGAGAACAGCCTGTCTGTCCTCCCTGGAACCCCCTTCAGGTAGTGGAAAACTGCTAACAAACCCTCCTCACTCTTCTATAGATTAAATAAATCTAGTTCTCTCAGCCTCATCTCATAAAACATGTCCTTCAGCCATCTAATCATGTTCCTCGCCCTCCACTGGCTTCCCTCTATTTTGTCCATACTCCTTCTGTAGTGAGGGCCCAAAATTGGACACAGTACCTGAGATGTGGCCTCACTAGTGACAAATAGAGGGGAGTGATCCCTTCCCTCCATCTGCTGGTAATCCTCCTACTAATGCTCCCAATACGCAGATAGCCTTCTTAGTAATAAGGACACACTGTTGACTCATCTCCAGCTTCTTCTCCACTGTTACACCAACAACCTTTTCTGCAGAGCTGCTGCCCGGCCAGTCGGTCCCCGTCTGTAGCAGTGCCTGGGATTCTTCCGTTCTAAGAGCAGGACCCTGCCCTTGGCCTTGCTGAACATCGCGAGAGCTCTTTTGGCCCAGTGCTCCAACTCGTCTACGTCTGCATCTTATCCCTTCCCTCCAGAGTATCTACCGCTCCCCCAGCTTCCTCTCATCTGCAAACTCACTGAGTTTGCTTGGTCTAAGGGAAATGGTGGCTTGAGTGACCTTTGTATTAAGTGTCGTGTTCATATCTTTCTGTGTGGTACAAAGATATTTTGATCACGTGGAGCGTTAACAGACACCCAAAATGTCCTGACAAGGAGCAGTTAGCAAAATCCCAAATCCCCTATGTTATGTGGAGACAAGCGTTAACGTGACCTATGCACAATACGTGGTAATTGACCAATCAGAAAAAAGAACCATAAGATGAAACCAGAGGGATAGACTGTTAGTCTGTGTACAGCAAAAACAACGAAAGTCCTGTGGCACCTTAAAAATTAACACATTTCTTCAGGCTTAAGCTTTGGTGGGCTCCAAGCCATGTTGTCCGATGCAGGAATCGATTTGCAAACTTGACCCAATCAGGCTGGGTCTGAACAGAGACTAGGAATGGTTAACACATTACAAAAAGTGATTGTCCCTGTTCACACATTCTCCCCTTCCAATCACCTGGAGTGAATGGGCCTCATCCACCCCAACTGAACTGACTTTGCTGGCACTTGCCCTCCTTCACCCCGGCCTGTGTATACACCTCTCAACTCTACTTTCCTCTGCATGCATCTGACAAAGGTTTTTTGCATGTGTATTGTGTGAGTTATGGAAGATACTTAATACTCACAACATGCCATGATGATTGGAAAAGAACTAATAAATGTATCACTTGGCTGTTTATTATAATATGTCAGATATTGTAAGGGACTGATGGAGCTTCATCAGTGAAACCCACCGTGACCACCACTAATTATTGTGGGGGTGAATATCCCCACTGTCCTCTTTGAGTCAGTGATGTGTCCTCACCAAGAGTCTCTCGACTGACCTAAGGGGGATGTGTGAGGGCTGAGACACCGGCCCCTCGGCTCCACTGGCAGGTACTTTATGGACCCACAGGTCCTTTCCCAGTACCTTTGAATGTCCTCACAGTCTCTATTAGAGCGACAGTTTTCTGGGAGACATCGCTGAGTTCCTTTTCTAGTCCAGGAGAGATCTCCTTGGGCCACTGGAAATTCCCCTTCTCACACCTGGAGAGAAACAATTTCACGTGGTTATATTTCACTTAGTGACACTTTTTAAGTTCTTCCTAATGATTCACTTCTCTAATGGGCCTGGAGTTAGCATTTCCCTACTTCTCCCAGCCACTGAGAAAGTGCAACACAGGCCATGGCCGTGCAACCTTCTCTTTGAGATATATCATGTTCTTCAACAGTGTCCTGGACAGATCAGCGCTGGGGAAAAAGGTGGAATTGAGTCTCTGTGTCCAGTTTCCTCCTTGGCCTCTGTGCTCTGGAGGATAGAGCCCTGTGTGGGGACATATAGAAGATATCCAGGGCCATCCAGGAAGCCAGCCTAAGGGAGAGATGTAGGCACAGAGTCTGGCCTCTGGGCTGGCCCACTCTATTCCTCCTCTGCGCTGGGTGGGGGCCAGAGGCCCCCCAGGATAATTGGCCCTAGACCCTGCCTTTCCCCAACACTCCCTCCTCCCCCCACTCCCTAGGCTAGGCCCTGCCATATCCAAGGATCTGCTGGGCTCTACTGATGGACAGAAGACTCCCATGTTAATTATTGTAGAAATCTGCTACTAGGAAGTAAACTGGTACAGAAACTTCTGTGTCCCTAGCTTCTTCCAAACATCCTCAGAGAGAAAAGAGTCTTGATCACCACTGCCCTGGGCCGCATGGTAACAACCCCCCAGCAGGCCTATATTCCCATCCCCATAATAAGGAGGCAGCCAGTCCCCCAGGATGTGACATCTCTTCAAAATGTTGTAGGTCAGTCTTTCCCACTGAATGGATAATTCCAGAGTTTTCTAGAGAAGGCTGAGAAACTCAGGAGGAAATTCATCATGGAGAATTTTATCCAAAATGTGACTTTTCCCACACTTTTTGCTGTAGAGGTTTGGGGAGATACAATGCTAACATCAACTTTAAGCTTTCTCAGAATTGTGATTTGTGAGGGAGAGAGACAGTGAGCCATGTACCTGCTCAAGGTGCTTCTGACACCCTAGAGGAGAAAGAGAAAAAAGAATTTCAATCCTAATCTGACATCCACAGGAAAATCAAAGGATGGGATATTGCGAAGGTGAAGAAAAGAGGCCAGGCCTGACCCCAGGACTATGGATTTATTGAGCTAATGGGGCTTTTCCATCTCTAGTATCAAAGGCTATGTCTACACTTCCAAGTTAGGTCGACATAAGGAGGCTTACGTCGACCTAACTTAGTCCCTGTCCACACCAGGCTTTCATTAAGTCGACTTAAGAAATTCCTTACGTTAACTTAGTGAAAGCTTGGGTTGACTTAATAAGAACCGCCAGTTAGGTCGAACTAACTCTTAAGTCAACTCCTTAGGTCCACCTAAGCACAGTGTGGACGCTTAAGTCCACTTTCTAAGGTCGACCTAAGGGCAGTTAGGTCGACTTACTAAGTCCCCATTCAGGGAAACCACTTTGTTAAGTCGACCTAACTTTTTGTAGTGTGGACATGGCCAGAGTGCCTGAGACTCTGCAAAGGACCGTACTCTTTCACATGCCAGGAATTCACCCATTGAGTTACACTGAGATCTCTGACTGCTGGACTTCTGTGCCCATATTTTTGGAGCTGTCCTGTCTCTGTGCTGGGGTCTGAAGTATTTCTAACTCAGTCTCACCTGCAGGAATTCATTTGTTGGCTTCTGACACTTCCCTTCCACCTCACTGATCAGCTCACTGAGACGGGAAATTTCCTCAGAAAGTGTGGTGATATTATCAGTATGAAACATCACCATCTCCTTCTCCAGCTTTTCCAGCTGGGCGAGCAGGAGTCGCTCTTGTTCCTCTAGGTGCTGCCGCAGTTGCTGAAATTCAGACACAATCTTCTGCCTCTCGGTTTGTGTTTTTCTCTGTAAAAGTAATAAAAATAGGGAAAGAGCTGGTCAGGGAAATGGATGGAGCCAAAAGCCTTTCATGGAGCTCTCAATGTGCAAGAGGGAGAATAGCTTTACAAACTGTAAGTTATAGAGCACTGAACAATACGCTGTGGTTACTCAATGGGGATTCTCTCACACCCTTTCCACTTGATGTCAGAATCCCATACAAGGATATTCCCATGTGTGACATGGTTCGGACAGTGACTGTCGCTGGCCTGGGGGACGCAAATCCAAATCTGGATAGTCAGGGCTCAGCACTAGAGCTGACATTTTCTACACTACACTTTTTTTCAGGCAAACTGCAGGTTTGTCAGCTCTGAGATGCTGAACCAACCTGCATCAGACTCGTTACTAACTCAGGTTAATAACGATGGTCACCTACCAAATTCTCCTGGTTCCTCTTCTCTCTGCTCACTTTCCATTCCCGGAGTTTTTCTCTCTCTTCCCTCAGTGTCTTCAAATAGGCCTGAATCATTTCCTGAAGAAATAGAAAATGTTTTGAGTGTTGGTATTTTTATGTAACGACTCAGAGCGGTGGGTGGGGAATATGGGGATGTCCTCTCCAACATAAACACATTACTGATGATTGGAAATCCCAGTAGGTTTATGGTGTCAGATTTGTTTCTCCATTGATTTACACTAACAAGAAACTGAGTCAGAGCCTGGGATTTTTCTTTCCCCAGGTGAAATATCCTGTTTCAGGGAAGGTTTAACCAACAAAGAGATACAAATCCCAGATGCCACCAGGGCTCAAAATACAGGTGGGGATTCTCAGTGGAGCAGAACTCCCTCTGAATATCAGCCCTGACCAGCAGGGAGTGGCACTGGTTGGTCAGAACTGGGCTGAGCATTTGGAGAAACCCCATTAGACATGTTGGCTTTTGGCAAGAACTTTTGGTGTTTGCCCTGGGGCTGGCCCGGCCCCTTCCAGGGGCAATGCTGTCTGGGTAGCTATTCCCAGCTCCACCAAAGCCCCAGGAAGCCGTGGAGATTTCAAAATCCCACCCCATGGAGAGCAGCCTACGGATGCTGGAACCACTTTGGCTGGTTCTTCACTTGACACAGCCCAGCAGTAATCCACCCCTGCTGGTTCTGATTCTGGCCAATCCCACCACTATTTGCTGCCCTTCTCCGCCCTGCCTCCATCATGATTTGGTGGCAGCCCACACCCCATCCCTGCCCTAT
>VOCT01084768.1:0-13178 GCA_007922175.1 Pelusios castaneus | reverse complement strand
AGCAAGAGAGGCTCTCAGATTCCTAACCTTGCTTACATCCTTACATCCTCCCCCCAGTCGAGAATTTGTCGTCCCGGCAAATCATGCTCCAGATTATTCCATCCACATGGGTTCTTCCCAAAGGGTCTGAGGAAACCTACAATAGCTGCCACAAGTCGGTGTGCTAGGTGTATTACTTCCTCACTATTTACCCCAGGAGCCTCATAAGTTAACCTGCTGACCGGTTTTATAACTCTGTCTCGCCTATTGAGAATAGGTTGTTCAGGGGCTGTGGGAACATCCTCTGGGGCCAATGCTGGTGAGGGTTCCTTGTTGGGTCCCTCAGCTGTCGGCACCACCCCCTGCATTTCTTGCTCTAGTTCTGGAAGATCCAAAGTACTAGTGACACCAGCTGCTTGGGTGTCAGTACTGTCCGATAGCCTAGCTGTATCATCAGCTGTCTGTTGAGCATTCTCAAGGTCAGGGAATGCTGGTGGGGTCAATGTCATATCCCATCCTGGCTCTGTTGTCAGTGGGGGTGCCTCAGCAACAGGCCTGAATGCCTCAGCCATGGGGTTCAGAGCTGAGAAAGTGGAAGTCCCACCGAGTTCCTTTGATCGGGCCTGTGATCTGGTCTCCATCCTAGAGTATACTGCTGGAGTATCCTCTTCTTCCGACTCACTCTCAGATGCACCCAGTAAAGGCAGGTTAGCCCCTGAGGATCTACAGCTCATGTTGGGTGGTGGAACCGGCCCAGAGTCTCTGTTTTGCCGTAGTTCCGCATTATGGTCCATTCCATCAGGGGGACCCACCAACTCTCCCACAGGGAGCAAGAGGTTCCTATGGACCGTCTTCACTTGTCCTGGCCCTGCCTCAGGTCTGATCTTGTAGACAGGTAAATCTCTTAGCTTTTCCACTACGAGGTAAGGCATTGCCTTCCATCTGTCAGCTATCTTATGTTTGCCAACAACACCCAGGTTGCGTAGTAGTACTCTGTCTCCTGGCTGGAGGTCTTGTGACCGCACCCTAGCATCATATCGATGTTTGTTTCTATCTGAGTTCTTACGTGCAGCTGCTGTAGCTAGACGATAGGCATTCTGCAGCTTCTCTTTCAGTCGTGAAAGATATTGTTGATGTGTTTCATAGCTTTCTCCATCCTCAGACACACCGAAACACAAGTCTATGGGCAATCTGGGTTCTCGTCCAAACATCAAGAGATAGGGTGTGACACCTGTAGCATCATTTTTTGTAGAGTTGTAGGCATGCACCAAGAATGCTACATGCTGACTCCAGTTTGCTTTTTGCTCTGGTCGCAAAGTTCCCAGCATATCCAACAGAGTTCGATTAAATCTCTCTGGCTGAGGGTCACCTTGTGGGTGGTAAGGTGTTGTCCTGGATTTTTTAATCCCAGCCATTCTCAGCACTTCCCTCAGGAGATGACTCTCAAAGTCCCGTCCCTGGTCAGAGTGTAGCCGAGCCGGGAAGCCATATACTGAAAAATATTTCTCCCACAACACTCTGGCAACCGTAGTAGCTTTCTGATCACGCGTGGGGTAGGCCTGCGCATAGCGTGTGAAGTGGTCTGTCACCACCAAGATGTTCCCCATATTCTTCCTGTCTACTTCCAAAGACAGGAAGTCAATGCATACCAGCTCCAAGGGTTTGCTGCTGGTGATATTCTTCAGGTAGGCACAAGACTCACACTTTTGGTGAACGTTTTCTGCCATCCGAGGCCAATAGAACCTGCTGCGAATGAGCTCCAAGGTTCTTTCCATTCCCAGATGCCCAAAGTCATCATGTAAGGCCCTCATAGCCAGGACTCTGAAGTCTTTGGGTAACACTAAGTGTATCCGCTGCTTTTGCAACGGGTCCATGGTGACCCGGTGAAGTACTCCCTGAATCAGCTTAAGTTTGCCCCATTCTCTCAACAACAGTTTGCAGTCAGAGGTAGATGGAACCACTGTGGCAGGGTTTCGCCCCTCTCTTTTGGCAAGTAGTATGTTGCAAATGTCAACATCTTTCAGCTGTTCTTTTTGCCAATCACCAGCATTGAGATTCGGCAATGAGGACTGGTCTAGCACAATATAGTTCACTGAGACAGGTGGCACGCTTTCAGGGGGCAAGCCCAGAGTTTCTGCCATACAGCCATGCATGCTCCCCTGGTCCTCAGGTTCTTGATAATTTCCACTGCAGATCGCTCTCACCCCCTCCACAGGAATTACTGTAGGGTCCAATGCTTGTGGACGCCGCGATAATGCATCTGCATCTACATTGCTTTTCCCCGATCTGTATTGGATACTGAACTCATAGTCAGCCAAGGCTGCTACCCATCTTTGTCCGGTAGCATCCAGTTTGGCACTTGTCAACACGTAAGTCAATGGATTGTTGTCTGTCCACACCACAAATTGAGCACCATACAAGTAGTCTCGAAACTTCTCAGTGATGGCCCATTTCAGAGCCAAGAATTCCAGCTTGTGAGCAGGATAGCGGGTCTCACTATCTGATAGACCTCGACTGGCAAAGGCCACAGGTTTCTTTTGGCCTTCAGCTTCCTGGTACAGTACGGCCCCTAACCCCTCCAAACTAGCATCGGTGTGTAGGATAAATGGTTGGCCTGGGTCAGCAAAGGTGAGAACTGGAGCATGCGTTAGACAATCGATGATTTCCCGAAATGCCCTTTCACATTTCTCATCCCATCGTGGTCCAAATGGTTCTGAGGGGCCATAGAGTCTCGGGGCAGGAGCCCTTGTAGCTACCCTTCTACTCTTAGCCTTTGCTTTATACTTACTAGATGGGTATCCCCTGGTAAGGTCGTTCAAAGGTTTTATAATGGCAGCATAATTCTTCACAAATCTGCGATAGTAGCCACTAAATCCTAGAAATGTCTTGAGCTCACGGTAATTCCTTGGGCACGGCCATGTAGTGAGTGCATTTATTTTATCTGGATCAGTACTTACACCCTCTTGGGATACAATGTGACCCACATACTTCACTGATGTCCTACAGAACTGGCATTTGTCAATTGACAATTTTAGTCCATAAGCTTCCAACCTGTCCAACACTTTAAAAAGTCTTTCTTCATGTTCTTCCAAAGTTCTTCCAAACACAATAAGGTCATCCAAATAAACTAGGACCTGCAGCAGGTTCATGTCTCCTACAACCTTTTCCATTAGTCGCTGAAACGTGGCCGGGGCCCCTGAAATCCCTTGTGGCATACGTTCAAACTGATAAAAGCCTAATGGACATATGAAAGCTGTCTTCTCTTTATCCTCCTCCTCTAGTGGGATCTGATAGTATCCACTCCGGAGATCCAAAACTGAGAACCATTGACTCCCCAACAAACAGTCTAGGGCATCTTGAATCCGAGGCATGGTGTACTGGTCAGCTATGGTGCGTCGGTTTAGGGTACGATAGTCAATGCACATTCGGATTTTTCCACTCTTTTTACGTACTACCACAATAGGAGATGCATATGGGCTACGGGATTCTGTAATGATGCCATTCGCCAATAGCTCCTGGAGATGGCGTCGTACATCCTCCATTTCTGAAAGAGCAATCTTCCTAGATCTCTCTCTGAAGGGTCGAGAGTCTTGGAGCCTGATATGATGTTTTGCTCCTTTGGCACGCCCGACATCCCACTCATCAAGTGAGAAAACTCTGGATCTCTCACAAAGCTTCTTCCTTAAGCGATCCTTCCATTCTTCAGGCAGGGGTGAGTCTCCAAAGTCAAATCTTGCAGGATCTATTTCAGTGACTTCAGTTCCACCTTGGGGTTTCATGATAGCTTCAGGCTCAAAAAGATCTGCTATCTTCTGCCCTTGCTTCACGACAACATCATGGCTAGTTTCATTAGTCAACAATATAACCATCCTCTCCTGCGCGTTTGCAGGCAAAGTTATGACTCCACTGGGGACCAGTACACCTTCAGGAGGACCACCCTCAGTTGGGTGCTCTACCAGTGCTAATGTTCCCTTGTTGTCTCTCAGGCAAGAACTCATGACAGGTACTTCCCTTTCTGCTTTGGCAGGCAACACCAGAGGGGTTGCATCTGCGTACTTCAGCACTCCCATTGGCAGCTCAGACGTCTCCTTTCTAGTGTTCTCAACTTTCCTGTAAGCCTCAGCGCAAAGTGAATGGATCATCAGTGTGTTTAGGTACTGGTCTCCAGCATGTTGTCTGCAGTACTCAGCGAGGATTCTGAAGAGACTAGAGTTGGTCCCTATTAGGACGGACGCCTCTAGAGTCCCTTTCGGGTCAGGACATATCAAAGCAGCAGTGTCCACCTCTTCTCTTACCCCGGCAACATCCTCTGGGAACTCCAGATGCACTATGACATATCCCTCATATGGGTACTCATCCATGCTAAGACCACACAAGCCAAGCCCTGTCAGGGGCTGTATAGGTAGGTGTGCAAGCTTCTCTTGATAGAATGACTTAAATATAATGGTCACCTGGGACCCCGTATCCAGAATCGCTCTGCATTCCATCCCCTCGATCCTTACCATGACCTCTGCTCGGGGCCCTATCAGCCCTGGTGGAATTCTGGGTGGACAGGCTTTTCCAACGGGGACTTCAGGTCCTGAGAACCTGGGTGGTTCCCTTCCCCAAACTCTGCGTCTGTTTCCTGGCTTTCCTCGAGTGGCCTGTCGCTTTTGATATACTAATGTGGGATTTCCATCATTTTGACATCTCGCTGCAATATGGCCTTCCTGGCCACACCGGTAGCAGAACAAGGGTTGTCGTCCCGTTGTATCTCGTATTCCATATTTGGTCTTCTGAACCATGGCAGTCATGGCCTCTGTGTGTCCACAAGCTCCTGCTGTCCAGTGTGTGTTCAGCAGCTCAGCCACCTCATCTGTCAGAATCTGCACCTGTTGAGCCAGTTCCTCTGCACCATTGACCATCAACGCACCGGGCAATCCAGTAAATGCTGCACTTGTGGCCTCACAGGGTTGACTTCCATTCTCATGGGTACCCTGCCTTTCCTCCTCCTCTCGAATCTCTTTAATCAGCTGAGAATAGCCTGGTGGGCTTTTCTGTCGCTCCCTAAGCCGAAGGTGGAGTGGGATGAAGTCCTGATATTGAACTCCTCGCAGAACTTGAGCTAACCTAGTCTGATCCATTTTCTCAACAGCCACAGCTCCTCTCATGACAGCTCTCTGTAATAGTTTCTCCAGTCTTTGTACATAGTGAGAAACCTTCTCACCCCTTTCCTGTTTGACGCTGAGGAATTTGCAATAGGCATCCTCTGAGCTCTCAGTTTCTCCAAAAGCATGAGTGAGGGCCTCTAGGCAATCTTTCACGCTGACATCCGGGTCAATGAGTTTTAGGGTACGGATCACGTCTAGAGCCGGGCCCTTGAGCCCCTCTATCAGGCATCTCCGCTTCTCACAATCAGGGGCGGCCCACTGCAGTAGCATTTCTGTGGCGTGTTCCAACCAAGGTTCAAACTCCTCCTCCCCAGGTAGTGGGGTGGAGCTCCCAGAGAATAACCTTAGTTTATGGTATGCATATGAGTCAGGGCGGGGCTGCACAGCCTTGTCCAGTACTTTCTCTAAAACCTTTTCCCATACCCCTGCTGGAGAGGGGGTCTCTTGGTCTGGGGCTGATGGGCTAAGACCCAGTAAATCTGGTATATCAGCCATAGTCTTTCCTTCTCTTTTCAGGAAAGCAGTCATCTTCTTCAAGAACCCTATATCTGAAGCTGGAGCCTTCAGGGACTGACTCCCCACAGTTACAATCTTCCATTTGTTGCATACAACCTCTAACTCTTTTGGCACCGACAAGGGTTCCATCACCTTGTCAAACTCACATAGTACTACATAGGTCCCCTCTCCCCTCTGAAACATGCGTCCACGCACTACGCACTTAGCTATGTGTTCCTCTAAGGTGGACTCAATAGTACCTTCATCAAATCCCTCAGGTACCCCTTGTACCAATATGCAGCTCTTAGGGTTAACATTCATTCCCTTACACCAGTCCTCTAGTAGCTGTGAGGCCATTATTCAATTTTTGCTTAAATCCATGTACAACAGATTAAATCTCACCTTAATCACTCAGGTGTGCTTGCGAGAGGTACTGACCCAGAGATCCCGGACGAGCCCCCAAAAATGTAACCCGTTTGCCGAGCCATGATGGCAGCAGCAAAGGACCGGGTTCTGTTTCTAGGGGTTCCCAAATAATGTTACACCAACAATTGGCTCGAGCCCCCACCCAGTCTTCTGGGAAATTACACATCACCCCCTGGGCGCCCTAAAAGGGCAATACTTCCCCACTCGCAAGCACCAGTCTGAGTGTAGCACATAAAAGGTTTAATAAAGACTATATAAAGGCAACATCAAAATGCAGCACTGGTTGGGATACAGTGCAAAGATTCCCACAAAACCCAATAGACAGAACTCATTCCACCAGTAAGGGGAGGAGGGGGAGTCAGCCCTCAGTCCTTCCCTCCAATTGTCCTCTGCAACCTCAAGGTCTGCTCACACCACCCACTGGCCACTCACACCCGCTGTCCGCAGACGCTGTCTGGGTCCGCCGGCTCTGCCGCTGGCCTCTGGTCACACCTGCTGTCCGCTGGCTCCACTACACCGCCCGCTGGTCACACCTGCTGTCCACTGGCTCTGCCTGCTGTTCGCTGGCTCCGCCGCACCGCCTGCTGGTCACACCTCATGTCCGTTGGCTCCGCCCGCTGCTCACACCTGCTGTCCGCTGGTTCCACCTGCTGTCAGCTCTTGGTGATTTCAGCTTGCTGGGAAGTGTCTGCTTCCCTAGTGATTTCAGCTCGCTGGGAAGTGTCTGTTTCCCTGGTGATTCCAGCTCAATCAAAGTAACAATAGAGCCTCTACAAGGAATCTTTAGGTCTATTCTTTAACAATGGGTGGGGAAATAGGTGTTGACTTAAGGCACAGCTCCAGCAGAGCTAGTGCTCACACCCCTCCCCACCTGGTTTTACAATTCTGAAAACTAGGGTTGCTCACTTTTCCAAGTTCTCTATTGCTGATGGTGACGTTTCCATCAGCTGCTTGGTCAATAACAGATATACAATCAAAGAGTAGCATATCATGAAAGAACAATATTTCCTTTCCCCCTTCTGATAAAACACCAGATTTAGAGGATTTGAACCAGTCACACATACCAACTCCCATCATGCCCAGCCTCTGGGTGAAATTATGCTGAGTGTCATGCAAATACCAAGCACAGGTAAATCAGTGACCCCCCTCCCTACTTAGCTGCTAAGCAAGAGAGGCTCTCAGATTCCTAACCTTGCTTACATCCTTACATCATCTCCTACAATATGTGGTGGGTTTCTTAAGGACACAGTTTCATGTGACCAATAAGATTCTCATCCTTTTTAAAAATGTAACTTTCTGTCCCTAATGGTTGCAGAGAAAAATTTGAAAATATGATCCAAATGAACCTTACAGGCTTAAAACCCAGATGGAGAATAAAAACATGTACAAAAACAATTTGTTAAAGAACATGTTAGTTTTAAGCCAGTTTCATTATTTGGGGGGCGGAGGGGAGCACTGATTAATACATTTTAAGCACTTGGATGGCAGTACTGCAAACCTCTATCATCAAGCTTCTGTTATTTGAGAAAGGGTTCTGCGACATAAACACAGCTCCCCCATACACAGTCACTGCTGAGAGAGGGCACTGCACATAGAACACTATATCTCTGCCCAATTAAAAGCTGCCACATGAAGTCCCATCATAGCCCCCCCCCCCCTCTCATTTTTTCAAGCACTGCTCAATTCTGGGACAAAGTTTCACACACAATTATAGTAAAATCTTCCTCTCCTCAGCACACATAGGAAAACCTCCCTGCAGCAGTTTTATGAGTTTTTAATTGTTTATTAACATTTTGTGGTAAGAAATAAAGCAAACATCCCAATCAAAAAGAATAGTGTAATAAATATACATGTTTCATATATGCTGTGAGAGAAAAAACCAATACGGCACAGTGCTACACTATTGCACCCATTGGAAACTGGTGCTCAGAGCAACTGGCTTTCTTACCAGCCCCTAAAACCAATTCTGCAAAGGAGGCAGCACTAGAGTTGCTTTCACGCACCGAGGATTAGAGAATCCATTTTGTTTCTCTTGACCAGAAAGGACAGCAGCATGGGGAAGGGCTCTTCTGCAACAGAAGTCAGCCAAAGCTTGAGGCCACTTGGGACTCAGTCCAGCCAAAAGGGAGAACTACCCTCTTCCCAGCAAGACACCAGCCTTTCACATCCAACTCCAACTTTCTCCACATAGGCCTTCCATAGCTACTGTTTTGTGAATCTCTCCAATTATATTAATTTAATTTGTGGGCTTTCAATATTTCTTTCTGTGATATGTGTTAATCCCTCATTTATTTGATACTCTTGACTCCTCTGTCAGTTCTCATCCCCTGCTTTTAATTTACCCCATCATTTCTGGGAAGAAAATGTTTATCTTTAATGGTTGGCCCTTGCTTGTCTATATAAAATTACAACAACCCATATTAAAGCAGTGGTTTTCAACTGTTTTCCATTTGCAGACCCCTAAAAAATTTAGTTAATTTGTGGCCCTCCTGCAGAGGTGATTAATTTAAGCACCACCCACTAGGTGGAAGCACTGCCCACAAAGTACCCAGGGTCCATTAATCCTAATATGGGTCACCAAACACTTGAATAAGGGACTCTAACACCCTTGGGAGTCAGAGGTGCCCCAGAAGAGGGTTACAATAATGAAAACATACTACAGTAGTTTTGCTATATATTAATGACCCAATTTTTCTTTCAGCCCAGAGACATGGCAAAATATTCTTCACCTCAGGAACTAAAATCCACCAGACTCTTTCTATATATACGCAGCTCAGTTAGACCTATACTTTTTGGTCAAGCGTGGAGTTGAATGTGACCCCTCAGACTGTGTCTGAAGAAAAACACTGACCCATTAAGATGCACAGTCATTGCCATACAGAAATAGAGAAATCGATTCCTTGTTTTTCAATGAGTCATATTTATAAATAATTTCTTAATACTATAAGACAAAAATAGCATGACAAAAGTAAATTGCACAAAGTTGTAATACCAAATATGTCAGTGTTACAGATAAAAGTAAGTTTTTTCCTTGTAAGTGAAAAGTAAAACATGTACAATTTATAATTACAATTTACAATAAATCATTACAACTTGCAATACATAAAGCTATAGCTATAAAAGATATATGGTTAATATTAAATTAAAATATAGTCATTACTAAACATTACAGGTGAAATCCTAACCAACTGAAGCTCATGATAAAACTCACACTGACTTATATGGGACAAGATTTCACCTCAAGCAATTGCTTTCCCTCACATAGTCCAATGGAGAATAAGGAATGTTTGTCATGAAATCCCTTTTACATAAAAAAGCTGAGGAATGGAGTATCACCTAACAAAGCGATGACATATTTGTTGGTGCTACTAAGACTTTCCATTCAGGCATACTGCGGGGAGGCCACATCTGGGATACTGTGTCCAGTTTTGGGCTCCCCATTACAGAAAGGATGTAGACAAATTAGAAAGAGTCCAGCGGAGGGCAACAACAATGATTAGGGAGCTGGGGCACATGATTTACAAGGAGAGACTGAAGGAACTAGGCTTATTTAGTCTACAGAAGAGAAGACTGGGGGGGGGGGATTTGATAGCAACCTTCAACTACTTGAAGGGGTGCTCCAAAGAGGAGGGAGCTAGGCTGTTCTCAGTAGTAATAGAGGATAGAAAAAGGAGCAATGGTTTCAAGTTACAGCTGGGGAGTTCGAGGTTGGATATTAGGAAAATTTTTCTCATTAGGATGGTGGTGAAGCATTGGAATGGGTTTCCTAAGGAGGTGGTGGAATCTCCGTCTTTGGAGATATTTAAGGTCTGGTTAAACAAAACCCTGGGTGGGATGATTTAGTGGGAGTGGTCCTGCTTTTAGCAAAGGATTGGACTTGATGACCTCATGAGGTCCCTTCCAGCCCTAAGGTTCCATGATTCTATGATTACACACTAAACTCCATTAAATGATGGCACAGCTGCTACTCTGGCATTAGTCTGGACTCTCCCTCATGGTGCCAGAGCCAGTGTGGCTATGTTGGCTAAAAGCTCTTGGAAATTACTTTTGTTGCACAGACTCTCTGAGTCACTCTACTGCAGTTTGAAAGTCATAATATAGTAGTAATTTAGGATCAGACACACCTTGGTCCCAATGAAGGTGTGAAGGGAATGAAAATAACACAGTCTCTCCCATCCCATTTGCATGTCCCTCTGCTTGGAGTACTAGAGTATACTACCTCCCAGCACAAACCCAGGATGCAAGTGATCCCAAATCTCTGTGTAGTAGCTGATGCACCTAGCATATTATTCAATGACAGCAGGTTCCACTGTCAATGATGTGCCATGCACACATCCCCTACAGACCAGAGAACTGAGGAAAGGATTGTGCTTCTTGAGGAATGAAACTAGTCTGACAGTTCTCGGGGTCCTAGCACTGTGAATCATCTTGTTAACATCCCTCCCCATAGCAGTCTTGCTTGAACTGAATTTATTTTCCTCTGTACAGGTGCCCTGTTGACTTTGTATGTAATCATTGTTTTTGCTTACAATGCTTAATTTACATGATGAGAGAGGGACAAGTGAATAAACATCTTTTGTTTGACAGAAAATCTCTTTGTCAACTATGCCTTGATACAGACTTAAAAAAAAAAAAAAAACACATCAGAGTACATACATACTACCTTACAAAGTATCTGTACATACATTTCACAACAATATTAAGGACCAGCATGCCCCTGCTTTCATTTAAGAACTCACATGATGTTCTTTGGTGAACCAAAATGTACATACCAGACTCAGGATATTCTTGTAACCCACTTGCCAGCTGGCATCAAAGGATCTTTGGGTCATACTCAGCTACTTGTGCCTTTCAATCTTCGCAATAAATTTGCATTTTTACAAATAAAAGCTCTACAAACAATAATTTCTTTATATGATGGCTCAGATACTCCTTTATGGAACCATGTTAAAGGATAGTTCAGTTACTAAGGAGCCCATATGAGCCCCATCCTCTGATATTAAGTAATGTAAACTGGTATAATTTTTTTAAAAGGGGGGATAGGGGGACAGAAAAATCAAACATAAGCACAGTCAGCAAAGTTTTTAAATTAGGGAATAACTTCTATTAAAAAAATCAAAATAAGATAACATAAACAAAAAAAGATGTAACAAAACTTCTAGGGAGGAAAGCTCTCTCTCTACTCTGTCTTCCAAGAAGTCACTTTTATAGTTCAGTCTCTGAGCATGTTTACAAGGAGAAGGAGAAACTGAGCTGAAGTTATGCAGCAGTACCCCTGCACTCTTTCATGTGTGGTCTTTACATCTGTTTATAAAGGTATATTGAATTACGGTTGATCCCACTTATGCAGTTCTTATGTGTTCCTAATGGTATTGGTCCATTACTAGATGGAAATGGTACAATTATTGATAAAAATGCAGAGGAGGCATAAGTGTTCAAATAAATATTTCTGTTCCATAAAGAAAAAAGTAGTCTCATCATTCTGCTAGTATCTCTTGAGGATGTTAAATAGAAGCTGCTGAAAAATTAGACATTTTAAAACCAGCAGGTCCAGATAACTTGCATCTAAGAGTTTTAAGGAGAGCTGTCTGGGGAGCTCACTGGACTCTTAATGTTGACTTTCAATGAGTTTGGAGCACTGTGGAAGGTCCAGAAGAGTGGATGAAAGCTAATACTGTGCCAATTTTGAAAAGCATAAACAGGATGACCTGGTTAATTATTGGCCCATCAGCCTGACATCAAACTGGGGCAAGAAAATGGAACCGCTGATACAGGACTCAATTAATAAAGAATTAAAGAAGGGTAATCTAATGAATACCAATCACCATAGGTTTTTGTATTCTGTCATCAAACTAGATATCTTTTGTGACGATTTACATGAGTGATGAAGATAACATTGTAATGTTGATAAAATATATTTTGACTTAGTACTACAGAACATGTTGATTAAAAACTAGAATGATAAAAATTAACCCTAGCTGGGGGGCGGAAGCTAGCAGGGAGTGGGCTGGAGGGCCACAGCCCCGGATCTTTTTTCTATCCAGCAACGTCCCTGCACGTGATTACCATTCTTCAATTTGCGATTCTTTAAAGAATCGGAGGTTTACTGGTTAGAGAGAGTTCAGAGAAGAGCCACAAGGATGAGCTCCTTGAACTTATCACCATAAGTCATGTTTTCTAATCCTTTAATCAATCTATTTAGCTTCACAATGCAAAGACTAAAAAGTGACTTGATTATAGTTTACATGCAACTACATGGGGAACAAATATTTGATAAACAGACTCTTCAGTCTGATAAAGTATAACATGATTCAACATGCTGAAGTTGGAGATAAACAAATTCAGATGCATTTTTAACAGTAAGGGTAATTAACTGTTGGAACAATTTACAAAGGGTCATGGTGGATTTTCTATAACTGAAAATTTTTAAATCAAGACTGGAAGTTTTTCCTAAAGATAAGCTCTAGGAATTATTTTGGAGAAGTTCAATGGCCTGTGTTCTACAGGAGGCCACACTAGATTATCACAATGGTCCCTTCTGGACTTGGAATCTGAACCTTTGGTTTTTCTTGGCAAAACCATAGACATTTCATGCCAGAATGGCACCAGCCACTCTCTTCCACTTATGAAGTGCTTGTTTATTAGACGGTACATCTTCTCTAGAAATGCATTTAGAGAGACTGGAGGTTTTTTTGCTTGTCACTTTTAGATAAAATACTATGGTGAATATGGTTAGCAGTTTTTCCTACTAATTTTTATATAAAATTTCCTAAGGCCAAGTATCACAAATACAATTTATTTCCTTGTTACAAATATGTTACTATTTGTATTCCTACAGTTTCTCTGTGTTTTGGGACAGTATTTCTTTCAGAGGTTTTTTTTTTTTTTTTTTTAAAAGAGGTAGGCGAATGGTATTTTTGTTGCTTCTGTAATTCTTCAGGACTAGCTCTTGCTTGACATTACGTTATGTTTTATGTAACATTAGAAAACACAACAAATGTTAGTGTATTGTGCTTAAAATATCTTCCTAAGATATATTTTCATCTTTAGTTTATTCCTTCAGAATGTTGACTTTTGAAACTGACTGGAGAATTAGCAGGTATAGAGAGAGATTGTAACATTGCCCAA
>ML688336.1:0-14000 GCA_007922175.1 Pelusios castaneus | reverse complement strand
CCTGAGTTAGTATCGAGTCTGATGCAGGTTGGCTCAGCATCTCAGAGCTGACAAACCTGCAGTTTGCCTGAAAAAAAGTGTAGTGTAGAAAATGTCAGCTCTAGTGCTGAGCCCTGACTATCCAGATTTGGATTTGCGTCCCCCAGGCCAGCGACAGTCACTATCCGAACCATGTCAGACACGGGAATATCCTTGTATGGGATTCTGACACCAAGTGGAAAGGGTGTGAGAGAATCCCCGTTGAGTAACCACAGCGTATTGTTCAGTGCTCTATACAAATTTACAGTTTGTAAAGCTATTCTCCCTCTTGCACACTGAGAGCTCCATGAAAGGCTTTTGGCTCCATCCATTTCCCTGACCAGCTCTTTCCCTATTTTTATTACTTTTACAGAGAAAAACACAAACCGAGAGGCAGAAGATTGTGTCTGAATTTCAGCAACTGCGGCAGTTCCTGGAGGAACAAGAGCGACTCCTGCTCGCCCAGCTGGAGAAGCTGGAGAAGGAGATGGTGATGTTTCATACTGATAATATCACCACACTTTCTGAGGAGATTTCCCGTCTCAGTAAGCTGATCAGTGAGGTGGAACGGAAGTGTCAGAAGCCAACAAATGAATTCCTGCAGGTGAGACTGAGTTAGAAACACTTCGGACCCTAGCACAGAGACAGGACAGCTCCAAAAATATGGGCACAGGAGTCCATCAGTCAGAGATCTCAGTGTAACTCAATGGGTGAATTCCTGGCATGTGAAAGAGTACGGTCCTTTGCAGAGTCTCAGGCACTCTGGCCATGTCTACACTACAAAAAGTTAGGTCGACTTAACAAAGTGGTTTCCCTGAATGGGGACTTAGTAAGTCGACCTAACTGCCCTTAGGTCGACCTTAGAAAGTGGACTTAAGCATCCACACTGTGCTTAGGTGGACCTAAGGAATTGACTTAAGGGTTAGTTCGACCTAACCGGCGGTTCTTATTAAGTCGACCTAAGCTTTCATTAAGTTGACGTAAGGAATTTCTTAAGTCGACTTAATGAAAGCCTGGTGTGGACAGGGACTAAGTTAGGTCGACGTAAGCCTCCTTATGTCGACCTAACTTGGAAGTGTAGACACAGCCTTTGATACTAGAGATGGAAAAGCCCCATTAGCTCAATGAATCCATAATCCTGGGGTCAGGCCTGGCCTCTTTTCTCCACCTTCGCAATATCCCATCCCTGGATTTTCCTGTGGATGTCAGATTAGGATTGAAATTCTTTTTTCTCTCTCTCCTCTAGGGTGTCAGAAGCACGTTGAGCAGGTACGTGGCTCACTGTCTCTCTCCCTCACCAATCACAATTCTGAGAAAGCTTAAAGATGATGTTAGCATTGTATCTCCCCAAAGCTCTACAGCAAAATGTGTGGGAAAGTCAAATTTTGGATAAAATACTCCATGATGAATTTCCTCCTGAGTTTCTCAGCCTTCTCTAGAAAACTCTGGAATTATCCATTCAGTGGAAAGACTGACCTACAACATTTTGAAGAGATGTCACATCCTGGGGGACTGGCTGCCTCCTTATTATGGGGATGGGAATATAGGCCTGCTGGGGGGTTGTTACCATGCGGCCCAGGGCAGTGGTGATCAAGACTCTTTTCTCTCTGAGGATGTTTGGAATAAGCTAGGGACAGGGAAGT
Organism: Pelusios castaneus; assembly: GCA_007922175.1. Classification (NCBI taxonomy): domain Eukaryota; kingdom Metazoa; phylum Chordata; order Testudines; family Pelomedusidae; genus Pelusios; species Pelusios castaneus. The sequence goes on along the minus strand of ML688336.1, from coordinate 12,339 downwards.
TGCTGTACCAGTTTAGTTCCTAGTAGCAGATTTCTACAATAATTAACATGGGAGCCTTCTGTCCATCAGTAGAGCCCAGCAGATCCTTGGATATGGCAGGGCCTAGCCTAGGGAGTGGGGGGAGGAGGGAGTGTTGGGGAAAGGCAGAGTCTAGGGCCAATTATCCTGGGGGGCCTCTGGCCCCCACCCAGCGCAGAGGAGGAATAGAGTGGGCCAGCCCAGAGGCCAGACTCTGTGCCTACATCTCTCCCTTAGGCTGGCTTCCTGGATGGCCCTGGATATCTTCTATATGTCCCCACACAGGGCTCTATCCTCCAGAGCACAGAGGCCAAGGAGGAACCTGGACACAGACACTCAATTCCACATTTTTCCCAGAGCTGATCAGTCCAGGACACCGTTGAAGAACATGAGATATCTCAAAGAGAAGGTTGCACGGCCATGGCCTGTGTTGCACTTTCTCAGTGGCTGGGAGAAGTAGGGAAATGCTAACTCCAGGCCCATTAGAGAAGTGAATCATTAGGAACAACTTAAAAAGTGTCACTAAGTGAAATATAACCACGTGAAATTGTTTCTCTCCAGGTGTGAGAAGGGGAAGTTCCAGGGGCCGAAGGAGATCTCTCCTGGACTAGAAAAGGAACTCAGCGATGTCTCCCAGAAAACTGTCGCTCTAATAGAGACTGTGAGGACATTCAAAGGTACTGGGAAAGGACCTGTGGGTCCATAAAGTAGCTGCTAGCGGAGCCGAGGGGCCGGTGTCTCAGCCCTCACACATCCCCCTTAGGTCAGTCGAGAGACTCTTGGTGAGGACACATCACTGACTCAAAGAGGACAGCGGGGATATTCACCCCCATAGTAATTACTGTGTTGGATGTAGGTTGACCTAACATAGGTCAATTTCCCGTTCTAGTGTAGAGAAGGGAGGAGATTATGGGAGGAGAAAGACTCTGGCCAATTGGTTCATAATTTAATAATGCTTCTATTTAATTGTTGCGTGAGAATGTCACACAGGGTCCAAGTCTGTCCAGTGGATAAATTCAAACCTTTCTTTGCCCCAAAGGGATGCAGTTACTATTAAAGTAAGAAATGACGGATAGACAGACAGACAGACAGATGTACTGGCCAGTGACCTTCTCCTGGGGCACTGGTGGTCACGGTGGGTTTCACTGATGAAGCTCCATCAGTCCCTTACAATATCTGACATATTATAATACACAGCCAAGTGATACATTTATTAGTTCTTTTCCAATCATCTTGGCGTGTTGTGAATATTAAGTATCTTCCATAACTCACACAACACACATGCAAAAAACCTTTGTCAGATGCATGCAGAGGAAAGTAGAGTTGAGAGGTGTATACACAGGCCGGGGTGAAGGAGAGCAAAAGTCAGTTCCGTTGGGGTGGATGAGGCCCATTCACTCCAGGTGATTGGAAGGGGAGAATGTGTGAACAGGGACAATCACTTTTTGTAATGTGTTAACCATTCCTAGTCCCTGTTCAGACCCAGCCTGATTGGGTCAAGTTTGCAAATCGGTTCCTGCATCGGACAACACGGCTTGAAGCCCACCAAAACTTAAGCCTGAAGAAATGTGTTAATTTTTAAGGTGCCACAGGACTCTCGTTGTTTTTGCTGTACACAGACTAACAGGCTATCCCACTGGATAGTTTCATCTTATGGTTCTTTTTTCTCATTGGTCAATTACCACGTATTGTGCATAGGTCACGTTAACGCTTGTCTCCACATAACATAGGGGATTTGGAATTTTGCTAACTGCTCCTTGTCAGGACATTTTGGGTGTCTGTTAACACCCCATGTGATCAAAATATCTTTGTACCACACAGAAAGATATGAATACGACACTTAATACAAAGGTCACTCAAGCCACCATTTCCCTTAGACCAAGCAAACTCAGCGAGTTTGCAGATGAGAGGAAGCTGCGGGAGCAATAGATGCTCTGGAGGGAAGGGATAAGATGCAGACGTAGACGAGTTGGAGCATTGGGCCAAAAGAGCTCTCGCGATGTTCAGCAAGGCCAAGGGCAGGATCCTGCTCTTAGAACGGAAGAATCCCAGGTGCTGCTACAGACGGGGACCAACTGGCCGGGCAGCAGCTCTGCAGAAAAGGTGGTTGGGGTAACAGTGGAGAAGAAGCTGGAGATGAGTCAATAGTGTGTCCTTATTACCAAGAAGGCTATCTGCGTATTGGGAGCATTAGTAGGAGGATTGCCAGCAGATGGAGGGAAGGGATCATTCCCCTCTATTTGTCACTAGTGAGGCCACATCTCAGGCACTGTGTCCAATTTTGGGCCCTCACTACAGAAGGAGTATGGACAAAATGGAGGGAAGCCAGTGGAGGGCGAGGAACATGATTAGACGGCTGAAGGACATGTTTTATGAGATGAGGCTGAGAGAACTAGATTTGTTTAATCTATAGAAGAGTGAGGAGGGTTTGTTAGCAGCTCTCCACTACCTGAAGGGGGTTTCAGGGAGGACAGACCGAGGCTGTTCTCATGGGTGTCAGAGGACAGAACTAGAAGCAACGGTCTCAAGTTGCAGTGGGGGAGGTCGAAGTTGGATATTAGTGAGTCTCTTACAGACTGTCTGGCCTGGGATGGTTGTGAGGCTTCAGGGATGTTGATTCCATTGGTGGGAGATGCCTGAAGGAGAGAGGAAAGAGGTAGTTTCAAATTAGTTTATATTAAATCCCCGAGTGTGTCTTTGGGCCTCTGTCTGTTTCTCTGTCCCGATGAAAACACTGTTAACTGATATACACATAGAAAAGAGTGGGAATGTGTTATAATGAGAAAACCCTGAAATTTCATCTCTTTTCTCCTTTCCCCCTCCAGACACTCTGCCGTCTGCACTGGAGGAAAAAGTACAGATTTCCCAAGGATCATTCCCACGGGGTGAGATTTCTGGTGAAGATTATTTTCCATATCCTAATATTCCCCTGAGAATATTTTTATGACATTGTTGATGCAGTTAAAACCCAGCCCCACCCTGGCCGTGACAGACCCAGCCCTGAAATAAACCCACGACAGGCTAAGGAGGCCCATTGTGAAATGAATCCTGACAGCACCCTGCGTGCTCTACTCCTGCCCAGCTGGTGACAGAACCCGTCACATGGAGCGGCCCCCGCCCAGAGCTCTCTGCCCCGAGGACTGACACGTCCCTCTCCTTTACCCCGGTGCAGGGGTCTCCCCATCGCTCTTCTCCAGCGCCCCCCCTTTCCTCTGGGCATGGCCGGGCTCTCCCACTGGAGCTGCTCCCTACTCCCTGGATTGGGAAGATGTTGGTCCTCTGGTGCTCGGCCCCTCCCTTCTCTCTGGGCTGGGGATGGGCGCCCCTCACCCAGTGCCACCCCCGACTCTCTGGGCTTTATTTCTCTGTCTTGTCTACACGATCACTGTATTGCGCCTTAAAACTCATTAAGGCGCGATAACAAGCACGGTGTACATACGTGCAAGGGTGATGTTGCGCGTCAAGCGCCTTGTTGTAGCGCAATCCAAGAACCACTCGGACGAGAGTGGTAACAGCTGTTACGGATCAACTGTTGCGCGTTTGAGCTCCTGTGTATGCTTACCGCGCAATGATTGGCCTCCGGAAATGTCCCAGGGTGCCAATCAACGCCACTCTGGGACATCGGAGCTGTCAAGTATGTCAAATAGTGTTGGTGTGTACACTGCAGTCACCCTCTGCTGACAGAATCGCCCTGTTTCTTCAGCAAAATAAAACCACCTTGTCAAGCGGTGTAGGCCTTATGTCAGCATGGCTAAGGTGATCCAGGGTCAATGCAGATGCCGCATCCTATTACATTGGTGCTGGGGCTGTCATTCTGCTTTCTGTTTTGCTGTGAGTCTTGACATTGGCAGCTGGAGCCTGGCTGTGAGCTGGGACTGGGTGAGCTGAGGGCAGCTTCCTCCAGGGCCCATTTGGGAAAGGTGAGGAGGAGAATCCCCTGCACTTTCTCCCAGCTCCTGGCTGGGACTGGGGACTGGGAGAGCAGCCCACAGGGCACCCAGGAGCCAAGACACTGTGCTCTCAGTTCCCCGTACTGCCCCTTAGGTCGGTGGAAGTGCTCCTGATGAGGATGCGCTCCACTGACCCTGGGATGGTAGTGTGGACATCAGCTGTCGCTGTAGCTGTGATTAAAGCAGCGGCTGTAGTTGACCTAATATAGGTTGACTTATTTTGTAAGTATAGACGAGGCCTCAGTCCTTTGTCCTCATGCAGGTCTGTGCTGAGCTTCCCTGTCATGTGGTGGGAGGAAAACCTCCTTGGTGTCCTCCTTTGCTTGGTGTCTGTTTTGGTGGGTGAGGGTTTTTTTCATTATCTCTTTGGGTCCTTTGTAGACCTGGCTTGGTTTCATCAATTCCTTAATGACCCTGTTCATTACAGGCCACACATCAAGGCGCCATCCACTCCTCATTGGCTTTACTGTCCCCAAAAGAAGACTTAACCCTTACTCTTCCATAACAATGCAGAGTATAGAGGGAAACTGAGGCAGGTGTAGGATTAAAAAATATTACTGAAAATTTTCACCTTGTCACAGGTGGACATTCCTTGGTGGGCGGTTTCCATAACAGGTTGGGTCTCTGAAGCCTGTTGAGGGGTTGGTGGGATTTAAGGTGGTCATCACATCAGCTCTGGCAGGGGGTTGGGCTGCAGGGTGGGAAATGAGAAATGACGAATGAACCACCTCACCTATCCCTAAATTGTCCTGCTTGGTCCATCTTGGCTTTCAGATTGGTTGGAGAGTCCGGAGCAGAGAGCAGGCATCAACATCTCTGCCCCCAGCTTGTCTTCATTGCTGCTACATCGAAGAGGAGCTGTTCCTCATCCTGCGTGTGCAGCAGCGTCTTCAGCCTGTGTTACTGAGAGAGAGAAACGATGGAGGCAGAACTGGGGGCTGTTTACAGCAAGATGCCAATGCAGGAGCCTGGTAATGACAATGGCCATCTGGAGACAAGAGGGCAGCCTGGTAAGGGGGCATCGCTGGCTGGGAACAGGCTGGAGAGAGACACTGAGACTGCCCCAAATGGGGCTGTGTTCTCAGTGGTGTCAGCAGCTGCCCCATGCCCTGTGGCTGTGGTATTCTGAGGGTCTCCAATGCCCAGGGGCCAAGCCTACATTTATCCCCTCCCCCCCTGCCCTGCAACCCCCCCACTCAGAGCAGGAAGTGTCCTGGCACCGCCCCCCAGTTGCCCTGTTCAGTGGGTGGGGGGAGGCTTAGGGGTGCAAATGCAGACTTGGCTACACTGCCCCCTTGCTATTATCCAGTGTGCAGTGCCTTCCTATCCCCATGCAACCTGGCACTGGCTTTCATAGGGCAGCCTCACCCCCCAGCCTCCGGGGCGGGGCAGGCTGGTTGACCTTTCATGATGCATGGGGGGGGAGGCAGCACCTCCTTTGCCCCCTGCCCCTGAAAAGTGCTGGGCCAAATGCCTCCCACCCCACCCCTCACTTAACCTACTGCTCCAGCCCCACAATCTGATTCCTCGGCTGCCATGTGGCAGCTTCTCCTCTACCCCCAGCATCCCCATCGGATGTGATTTAAAAATCTGGACTCAACATCAACTTGGCCTTGCCAAAGGGGAGTCTGATCTCCCTAGAGAGGGCATGAGATGAGTCTTGGGAAGTAGGGGCAGGCAGGTCTATGGGACACTTGGTAGGTGGGGTGAATCAGGAGGAATTTTCCAGCTACGATGGACCCAGGGAGTGATCTGATGAGCCATTAAGAACATAAGGAATACAACCATTGTGTCCTTAATGGCTCATCAGTTTACTCCCTGGGCCCATTGTAGCTGGAAAATTCGTAAACATTAAGGACACAATGGTTTGACACACCCGCCTCTCTCAGCCATTTCAATAAAATAACATAAATTAAAGTATAGATAGGAATATGGTGTTCTAACTTCTAATCAAAATAGAATTCCTAGACATAAACTATATAATCATTCCCAGCAAATTACTACCTTTCTATTGATACCAAACATGACATAGTTCCTATGGATTATAGCATTTATGAGATATCCATTGAAAATAATATCATAAATGCTTCCCTAAATCCAGACAGCATCACACACAGGGCTCTGCCCTGCCAGGGTCCCTGTCCCCCTTTGCCCCATTGCACACAAGGGATGTCCCCCCGCCACCATGGACCTTCCCAAGGTCCCCCTAGCCCCACAAAGTCGACCTAGAGCATCCAGTGTGGACGCTCTAGGTCGACTTTGTAAGTTCCCCTTTAAATCGACTTTAATTTTAAGTGTAGACACACTAAGTCGACTGAGTTAAAGTGGACTTAAAAGTGCAAGTGTAGACAGCCTTAGAACAGTGGTTCTCAACCTGTGGGTCGGGACCCCTTTGGGGGTCGAACGACCCTTTCACAGGGGTTGCCTAAGACCATCGGAAAACACATATATAAATAATTTTATGGTTGGGGGTCACCACAACATGAGGAACTGTATTAAAGGGTCACGGCATTAGGAAGGTTGAGAACCACTGCCTTAGAGGCTAGCTACGTAAAGTGCTGTACAGACCTACCCAGCCAGTCCTGTCCCTGAAGAGCTTCAACTCTGACCAAGCCCAGGGTCCCCCCCGCACCATACAAAGAGCCAGGTGTATAGAGACAGTGTGAAATTCCTGCCTTCTATTGAAGAGGCCAGTGCCCACCACAGAAGTTCAAGTGGGATTTTTCCCCTCTCTGCCCCCCAGGGCCTTGTGAAATGCCAGCCGGGTGAGAGCCCGGTAGCTTGGTGAGGTTTGGAGAGGTTGGTTGGTCTCTGGGCGGTTTTCATTAATGCCTGTCCCTGTGCCAGGTGCTACGCACATTCAAGCGATATTAGTGAGGCCGGTCTGTGGGAGCTCCGATGCTGATGGAATTAACGCTGGCCGTCCAGCCCCTTTCTGTGCAGCAGCCCTGGGAGCATGTCTGGCTTCTCTTTCAGATTCTCGAATTCCTTCCAGGGCCCCACCAGTCTGTAGAGCCCTGATCTGTTTCATAGCTGAAGTTCTGATCATCCTCATCATTGGTCTGGCACCAGCTCTGGCAGGTGAGTTCCCTGCCCCTTCTGTGTTGCCTGTTTGCCCCGGCACTGTCACAATGGCATGATCTCTCCTCCCAGCCTGTCTGGTTTCACCGTTTCGGTCCTGGAAGGATTCACATGAGATGCCTGTCACACCCTGTGTGCAGTTCTCACACACCCTGTGTGCACACATCTGAATCAATGGACTGAAATTAATTTTCACCGCAAGATCTCTAACTCATCAGCACACTGTCGCTTTGGGGACATCAGTCTTCCTGCATCCCCGCTTGCAGGTCACCCCCAGGGCAGGGCTGGCAGGTGCCACAGTGTCTTTGAGACCAGCTTTGCCAGTCAGTGCCAGGGGCTCTCACTGCAACATGACGGCTGGGGATTAGACCTGCCAATTGAGTCTGAACAGAGACGGGAGGTTTCCAGGGCAGCTGTTCACTGCCCTCGTTGGCACACACCAGATGCTGTTCACACTGCTTGTTGCAGAGTCACCCACACAAACCATCATCTCAGCTGGAGTTAAGGCTGCAAGAACATCCCCTTACTGTGATGGTGGTTCAAAGTGGTGTCCTTCAGGCAGCCAATTTTTCCCTCTGTTACTAAGCCCAGTTGCAGGGAGTCTAAATTATCCAACTTCCCCTGCCCAGGCCGTCCCCCTGGAACGCAGCTGTGGCCAGGAGACCCTGCTCCCCTCACTTGGTCTCAGATGCACACGTAGGAATTGCACACAGTTCAGTTCCCTGCTCAGCAGGTGACTGGGCCCGGAAAGTGCCCCTGCAAAGGGGCAGAGTTAAGGTGCACCTAGAAATGGGCTGTATCACAGGATGTCCCCTTGTGGCCTGAGGTGGCCCTGCACCCTCCTGTGTGTCCTCATAGAGCCGACTCACAGAACTGTAGGGCCGAGTCCAGTCCCCTGCACTCATGGCAGGAGCAAGTACCCCCCCCCCCCCAGGCCATCCCTCACAGGTGGTTTTCCAACCTGCTCTTAAAAACATCCGGTGACGGAGATTCCACAACTTGCCCAGGCAAATTATTCCACTTGTTAATCACCCTGACAGGTAGGAACATATCCTAATGTCCAACATAAACCCAGCGCCGTCCCTAGGAGGAAGGGGGTGTGTGAATGGGACAATTGCCCCGGGCCCCGCAATTACGTGGGTCCCGCGCTGTCCCGCTCCCAGCGGGGCAGAACGGGGCCCATGCACGCCGCAGCACCCACTCCTATGGCCACACTTCCTCCTGTTTCCCGCTGCTTTCGGCAGCTAGCTGAAAGCGGCAGGGTGGGCCAGGCTGGGAACGCTATGCCCGACCCCTGGGCTGGCCCTCCCTGCCACCCGAGTGGAGCAGGCAGGCCTAGGGGCAGAGGATGTGTGTGGGGCCCAGCCTCTGGGCCAGCCTGCCCCACACGGCTGCATGTCGCCAGCTCCACCCCACCCTGCTTGGGGGGGGGGGGCGGGGTAGGAGTGAGGGGGGCCCCACCTAGGCCAATTGGCCCAGGACCCCGCTCCCTGCAAGGGATGGCCCTGCCTAAACCTCCCTTGCTGTAATTTAAGCCTATTGCTTCTTGTCCTATCATCAGCGGTTAAGGAGAATAATTTTTCTCCCTTCTCCTTGTGACAACCTTTTAGATTCTTGAAAACTGGTATCATGTCCCCTCTCGGTCTTAGCCTTGTAAGGAGCTCACCTCAGGCCAAAATGTTCCTCCATTTTTATGTCACCTCATTAAGTTTCTTGAAGCAAATCAGACTGCTCCTTGGCCATCCGTCTAACCCCTGTGCCCCTGAGTTCAGGGATTCTGCATCTCTCCTGGGCCTGTGCAATACTTAGGTGGATTTCCCCTGGGGTAGGGTCGATGCCCACTGTGGATAGTTCTGGCCCTCAAGCTGGGCAGGACAGCTGATCTCACGGAACAGATTAATGGGACGCTGGTGCCACCGTATGGCTGAAAATTAAACTTCCTCTCTCTCAGAACCTCCTTAGTGCCACAGGCCGACTACACCCATGAAACAAGTCTCACTAAAGCGCAATAACTGACATTTGTCTCGGCCCCTCAGAGAAGGACTGGCCTCCAGGACTTGTCCCCCTGACACCTTGTGACCCTGAGCCAGTCCCTTCCCTCCTTTATTGCCGGTCCTCTCTCCCCTCATGATAAAAACTGGTGCTGACCCATAGCCATGCGGCTTTGGGGGCGGGGAGTTCATTTCTCTTTGATCTCTCCAAGTGCTGTCCGGATATCACCTCTCTCCACCCCACGGATGGGCTGGAACAATTGTTCCCTTTTTAGAGAGGGCCGATCCAGGGCCCGGTCTGGCTCCGGGCTGTAGGGTCAGGGGATTAGAACCCAGGGGTCCTGCCCCCCAGGGTGTACTGAGGGTCAGTGCATGTCCCCACTGCACTCACTGGGGAGGGAGGGATCTGTCTCAGGGCCAGCGTTCCTGCTTGGGTGTGGGTCTCTGCTCAGGGTGGGGGGATCTGCACCCGAGTGGCTGCTCCCCTGGAGTGCAGATCATGCGAAGGGACACTTGTATCCTGTTTTACTCGCTCTCTTGCAGGGGGAGTGTCGAAGGGATCTGCAGCCGAGCAGGAGGTAGGAGGAGTGGCAGCATGCCCTGGTGAGAAGTGGGTCCCATTCCAAGGGAAATGCTACTATTTCTCAGAGGCCAACGAGACCTGGATCTACAGCCAGAAAACCTGCTCTTCACTCAATGCCTCCCTGGCTGGGATCGACACCCGGCAGGAGTGGGTGAGTCCCTGTAACAGAGACAGGCTGGGCTTGGCCTGGTAGCCTGTGCTAGACGGTGCCTTCCCTCGGACCCCGTCAGCTGGCCTGGGGATGGCTGGTGTGACGAGAGGCCAGGCCACCTCTCAGCCTGTGTAGATCTAACCGTCCCTCTGCCAGGCAGACGTCCAGCTCCGTGGGAACAGTTCCCTCTCCTGTGGTTTTTATCAGCCTCTATTTCGCTTGTGATTCTGGTGTCGACCAGAGGCCCTGCCAAAAAATCCGTTCTGGCTATGTCTCTGCTTCAGAATAATCTCCTTCAAGCCACGTGTTGGACGCAGCTTGTGGCGCACTCTGCACAGGACACGTTTCCTGGCCGGGGTGCAGGGCTGCCCTTTAAATCAACCTGTGGACTGAGACCAGCCCTGGGCTCTGTCAGGTGTGTCATGTACGGCTTCCTGCTGTTCTTGTTAAAGGATTTCATGCTGCAATACAGAGGCCTCCATGACCACTGGCTCGGCCTCTGGAGAGAAACGGGCCCCCGCTGGAGGTGGGTAAACGGCACCGAATTCAACAACTGGTGAGTCCTCGCCTCTCCCGAGTCTTTGTTTGGGTAGGGGACGCCTGCTGTGCTGGACTTGGATCGAGCCAGGACTCGTGGCTGGCACAGGAAACCTGAGTCTTGTAGGAGAAAGTGACGTCAGCGTGTCCCCGTGGTCTCTATCATTTATGTGCTCCTGTTTCTGATATGCCCCCAGTGCTACCTCTAGGGGAAATATCCCAGTCCTGTGCGGTGCTGATTCCTCTCTTTGGAGATCTCAACTTCCTGCCCCTGGGGCTTCATGGGGTGGGCAGCCCCTGCTATGTCTGTGCTAGGATTTAACAGAGCTGTTTTTGCTGTCTGTTTCTCTCTCTCTCCCCACATCCCAAACAGCACAGCAGCTAGCCAGCAGCTCCCGTGTGCTAAGGTGACCTCTCTCCCCTGGACTCTCTTTCCTCTCACCTGCTGCTTTTCTCTCTCTCTGGTTCCTGGTGAAGGCATCTGCAGGCTCTGAGGTTCACCCTGGGGGAGCTGGTGCTGACCTGACTTTGTCTGGCCCGTGGCAGGAGGAGAGCTGGCGGCTGTGACTGACCCATGCTGGAGGAACTGCTGCTGGCTTTGCCGTCTGTCTGCTTCTGTCTGTCGCTCCTGCATCTCCCTGTCCCTGTGCGAGTACAGTCCGGGACCCCATGTACACTCTGGTGCGATGGCTCCTCTGCTGTTACGGCTCCCCTGATTCCACAGCAGGGTGTGGGGAGGAGGAACCAGTGAGATGTGATGCTCACCAGAGGCCACTGTGTCCATGGCTGGGGGTGGGGGGGAGCTGCTCTGGCTTCTGCCCCATCCAATGGGCGATTGACCGTTCAGCGTGTGACTGAAGAAGCCTCCCCTTGGGAGCCAGCGTGGCCCAGGGAGTAGAGCAGGGACTGGCTTCACTAGCTGCTGCACCAGCTGGCGTGGGTCGGTCTCTGGGTCATCTATGCTATGGGGGTAACTGTGGTTACTCCCCTGGCAGGTGGTCTTTGAGCTTTGCTGGGAGCCCTCTGCCTGGAAGACACCCCCCCTCCCCTTCTCTATTGCTGACAGTCTGTTTGTTCCCATCCCTGCAGGTTTGACATCGGCGGGGGAGGGGATTGTGCGTATTTGAAGAAAGACTCTAACATCAGCTCCTCGCCGTGCTCTGTGAAGAGACGCTGGATCTGCAGCAAAGACCAGCTGTAGCCTGGCAGCAGGTGGGGGCTGTAGCCTGGCCCTGAAGAGACAGGCCATCACTGATGCTGATGTGTCTGGATACCAAGATACTGACAGACTCCAGGACAGCACAGATTTCTGGTTTTGGTCTTGAAAAGAATGGGAAGCTGAGACGTGTCTCTGGAAATCCAGCCAACCATTGATTTCCTACCTCTGCACTTGTCTAGCTGCTGCAGAAAACTGTTCTTGTCTCATGGTGCTGATGGTCTGATCAACCTGAAGTGCAATAACGATTACCTAGCCCCCTTCTTCCCCTCTCAGTGACCACAGCTCTGCTCTGTCAGCTTCAGACCTCCCCTGCTGTCCACTCACACCGAGTGAAGTCTGTCAGCGGCATTCTGCCTTTGTAGACTGACTTTGACCATTTCTGATTGGCTGCTCTTTTAATCCTACCCCTTAGTATATCCACGTGACCAATTTAAGCTCTTCTAGTTTGGTTGTTTGTATGGACCAATTGCAGCTACTTAATTCAAGCCGGATCTGTTGGAGAACCTGCGCTTCTACTTGAAAAGCAGAATCACTGAGAGTCGGCATTCTAGGCACTGACGTCGGTAGTTGCAGACATGCACGCTTACCATCCGAGTTATATTCCTCAAACGCTGTCATTGAGTGTTGCACAAGTTTGTTTTGCACTTTCTGTAAACTGATTTACTGAAATGTACTACTGGTACGTATTTATACCTTTTTCTTAACTTTAACTGTAAAACTAGAACTGTAGCATTAAACTGTCTTAAGATGATCTGCTCAGCTAGCTGTTTGAGAAAACCACTACTCCTGTTTCCTCTCCTTCCTTTAAA
>VOCT01084762.1:0-10077 GCA_007922175.1 Pelusios castaneus | reverse complement strand
CTTTTAAAGACTAAATTCCCCATCTTCTAGTATTTGACGAAGTGGGATTTTTCTCCCATGAAAACTCAGGAGCTCTTGTGTTAGACCCCAATCCAGAAAAGTACATTAAGCATGTGAACAGAGCTTCCAGGGGAATGCCTAAGGGAGGAAAGGGTGCCGCCAAAGTCACCGAAAACCGCAAAGACGGTAGAGGTGCCATGAACTGACCAGCCATAGGGGTTGTCATGGTGATGACTGCCTTCTTATAGGATAGGCATGGAGCCTAGCTGAAGATGCCTCTTATTTCGGAGTGGATGAGAGATCCTGCACGGGGAGTGTCTGTGGGAGAGCTCGCCCTGCGCTATCGCTCCTTCCCAGACCTCTTCTTGGAGCAGAGAACTGTAGATTCACATCAGCACCTCTTCTCTGAGGCTGTCATCCATGCATCCGCTGATACCAGGAGCTGTGGGCAGAAGCACTCAGGCCTGGTCGGCTGCTGGGGTTGTGCTCAGCTGGGATGAGCCTTCATGTTCTTCCTTCTGGAGCAGCCCTTGGGGAAGGTGTTGCTGTGGGGCAGCACGTGGTAGTAGAAAGCTCAGTGCCCTGCATTTTGGAAGGGAGCCTGCAGGAGCTAGGGCATGAGTCCTTTTGTGGAGGGTGGCAGGGTGGGTGCTGCTATGGACTGTGTCTGGCCCAGTCGGCTGCAACTTCATGTGGCCACAACTGAGTGCGACGGGTACCCGGGGTGGGATTGGAGAGTCCCTTCCGCTCAGCTCTCCCCTGCATCAAAGGGAGAGGACAGAGATTTTCACCCACTGCTTTCACTTAATTCCCCTCCTTAAACCAGGGGAACTTGTCTTCCCTTCCCTCACCCTAGCATTGTACAAAGACTTTGTCCCTCTTCTGAAACCTGTCAGGTGCTAACTACAATTAAACAGCCACGGATGTACAATTTCTTTCCTTCCCTTCTCTGACTTTATCACACACAATTTCTTTCCTTCCCTTCCCTGACTTTATCACACACACTTTATCCTGTGCGCTGGGTGACATGATTTTGTTGTTATTGTGTTAGTTAATCGGTGTCGTGTGTTACACAAAGAACAAAGGCTAAGAGACCCTTTTAGTCGGAGATTTCTTTTCAGCTGGAATTAGTCATCCAAATCCCTTCTGTAGCGTTGACAAATCTCAGCCTGAACTATTCTGCAAACTGTTTATTGAAACGGATCCTATTTTTAAGAGGCAAAAAGCGAAACTTTGCTAATGAATTACTTTCCCGACTTTTCCCTGCGTGGCGAGGTCCCTTTTTGCCACGATGTTGAAGTGGCAATGTGACAGAGTGCTTGCATCTGTCCGTGGGGAAGGGAGATTTCTGGAAAGAAAACACAGTTGTTGCTTTCCCCTGCATTCTCCAATCTTGCCGCCTGAGTGAGTCTCTGATCTGGGTGACAGTATTTTATCAAAGGTACATTTTCACCTGCAAAGACAAATGGGATTGTATTTAATGTCAAACTTAGTCTAAAAGATGACATTTAATCTTCCCCATCAGGAGTATTACTAGGGGTAATATGCTTAGAAGTTGAATCACTTCTCAGCATGCAGATGCTTTCCAGCCATCAGGTAATGTAAACAAAAAAGACAGACGTGGCATGCCCTTACTATTATGTGTCAAACGCTTGACTCCTCTGATAAGGGACTTGTGTTCCTTAGGATGAAGATAGAGCTCTATTGCCTGATTTCTGCAGAAGAGAAACCCTACAACTTTAGGACAGTTTAATGTTCCAGTTTAGTTCCCAGGCTAACAATTTTAGGAGATCCGTCCAGGTGGAGCCACTACTGTGTGTGTGTGTTAGATGTCCCCCTTTGTGTCTGATCCACAAAGGAGATGAGCTGTAGCTCTCCCCGTTGGAGAAGTCTTGGCCTTTCAGCTTGAGCTGTAGCTTTTAGCTCTGGAGGTCTCCTGGTATATATGTGTGTTTGTGTATTTGTGTATACACACACACACGTGCAACGAGGAGTCTGTACCACCAAGGCCATCCCGCCTGGGTACTCAAGCAGTAGCTCCATTCTTCAGGCAGTGAGAGAGGAGCTGCGGGCCACTCTGATCTTGTAGGCTGGGAACCACTGCTGTAGTCTGAGATGCTCGGTTGCAGTAAGTTGAGACAAAGCCACAATTTATTCGGTGAGAACTGCAGGATGGGGGTGGGGGGGGAGTGCATACAAATGTCTAAATGTCACAGCAAAAGTGAAGGGCAGGTACAAGGGGACAGAATCGGATATGAGTCACACCATTGAAATTGCAATCAGCAGATAGTCCCAGATGGCTCGGAAGGAGAATCTGTATAGAAAAGAGCTGCAGGTTCAGAAGTTATCATTGTTGATTCCCTAGAAGAGAAGCAACGGACAGAATGCTTTGATAAGTAGGAGGATGAGCGGATGGAAGACTACTGTGATGAGGTGTAAATCTCAGACAAGGGAACGAAGACGGGGGAACACAGTTAGCTCACCTTCCTGCCCCTGACGGGCTTGATTTGTTATAAGACCCAACTGGGGTGGAGCTGGGTCTCCTTCAAGAAGGAAGGAAGTTAAAGCTACTTGGTGGGAGGATTCCAGACAGTGAGGGCCAGGAGAGAGAGGATTAGTGGTCCCTCTCTCTGGGAAAGGAACCAAAGGGAAGTGGTAGGAAAAGGGGGTGCTTCAGTGGTAGGCTCTGGGGGAGGGGAAGCAGCAGATGGGCTAAGAGGTCCACCACCATCATCTGCAGTCTCCCTCATCCAGCCAATGAAACTGTGGCATGCAAATTAGCTGTACAGGAACGGTCTTGATTGGCTGAGTTTACTCTGATCTCACAGTGGTTGTCAGCTCCACTCTCGCTGCAGCTGTACACGGGTGCAATTGATAACGTCCCATGGCTGAGGACTTCAGTTGAATGGTATCACATTGTGAAACCTGGGGAAGATTCAATGTGGAGATACTCTGAACAAAAAGAGCCTTAACGACATAGTGGGGCACGCAGAGGGGAATTGCAGTTATGACCTGTTGCCGCAGGTGATGATTTTGCAGCTGCACAGAACCAAATATCTCTGATTCCCTCCGCCCCCTATTTTTCATGATTTGCATGGAAATTTCTCCATTGCAATTCCAAGCACTCCTCCTGAGCAAGCAGGCTATCAAATCTGCAAGTCACTTTCAGTTACGGTGCCTTTTAGAATAATATTGCTAAAGGGAAGGTAGCTGGTTCACTTCTGTCTCCTGGTACACTAGATACTGATTTGAGACCCTAGATCTTCTGACATCCAATAAGTCACTCCAGTAAAATAGTTTAATGCAACCCATAGATTCAGAATTGTGAGCTGGCGTTTTGACTTACAATGTAAAAGAAATGATAACAGAGAAGCTGAGTGGGTTCATTCACCTATAAGGGTTAAATATTAAAAGGATAATGTGGGCTTCCAGCTGAGGCAGTGAAGTGGCCCTCTGTAGACATGGGTTCAAGACCTGACCTCCTCTGTGACTTTAGAACAGTCAATCACTCTCTGCTTCTTTTCTCCATCTGTAAAATGGAGATAACACTATTTCCTTTCTCCCACCACCCTTCTTCTGTCCTGCCTATTTAGGCTGCAAACTCTTGGGGACAGTGATTGAAAGGGAGAGATAAAGTGACTTTTCTAAAGTCACAGAACAGATCTAACAATAAAACCCAGGTTTGATTCACTATGTGATGCTCCATCCACTAGAGCAGCATTTCTCAGCTGTTTTGATACCACGGGTCAGCTGGCTGCCTTCCTAAACTGTCAGGAAGATCAAAGGGACTGATACTGGTCCATCGATTGGTTGTTGAAACGCTACCCTAGGACCACACTGACTCCCTTGCGTACACCTCAGGATATTAGAGCACTCACTAAGGGCTAGATTTTGATATCCTCAATTCTACTGAATAGCACCTTATTCCCTGAGTGGTCCCATTGACTCACAGACTGAGGAGCTGTTCGGTTTGAATAAACATATCAACCAAAAACCCAGCTTCATGTAGTTCTGGGATTATAATTTTGAGGGCTCTTGCACAGATGGCTAACATCTCCATTACTCTGACGATACTTTTCACTGGAATCCATTCCTAGAGTATCACAAGGATCAAAGTGGCTCAGTCAAGTGGAAATAAGAGAAATTCACTTGATTTGAACCACGTGCATTTATGACATCTCTCAAAACTGTTACTTGAGGGTTCTGATGTATATTGACCAGAGCACAACAGGACATGAATTGTT
The DNA here is from genome assembly GCA_007922175.1 of Pelusios castaneus. Classification (NCBI taxonomy): domain Eukaryota; kingdom Metazoa; phylum Chordata; order Testudines; family Pelomedusidae; genus Pelusios; species Pelusios castaneus. Next base: position 5,833 of record VOCT01084762.1, on the reverse strand, counting down.
TCTGTTCTACTGTTAACTTGTCTGTATGGTGGGTATGTTATTTCTCAAATTCTTTTCCTTTGCTTCCCCCCAAAACAGTGATGTAGTGGCTAAAATGAGAAGTGGGTGACCTCACCCTTTTGGTGTTCCAGTCTGGGTCGTGGCTGGGTAGGCACGAAGGGGACATAGAATCATAGAATAATAGGGTTGGAAGGGACCTCACGAGGTCATCTAGTCCAACCCCCTGCTAAAAAGCAGGACCACTCCCCCTAAATTATCCCAGCCAGAGTTTTGTCTAACCGAGCCTTAAAAATCTCCAAAGATGAAGATTCTACCACCTCCCTAGATAGCCCATTCCAATGCTTCACCACCCTCCTAGTGAGGAAGTTTTTCCTAATATCCAACCTTGACCTCCCCAGCTGTAATTTGAAACCATTGCTCCTTGTTCTGTCCTCTGTTACCCTCGAGAACAGCCTAGCTCCCTCCTCTTTGGAGCAACCCTTCAAGTAGTTGAAGGTTGCTATCAAATCTCCCCTCAGTCTTCTCTTCTGTAGACTAAATAAGCCTAGTTCCTTCAGTCTCTCCTCATAAGTCATGTGCCCCAGCCCCCTAATCATTTTTGTTGCCCTCCGCTGGACTCTTTCTAATTTGTCCACATCCTTTCTGTAGTGGGGAGCCCAAAACTGGACACAGTACTCCAGATGCGGCCTGACCAGTGTCGAATAGAGGGGAATTATCACATCCCTCGATCTGCTGGCAATACTCCTACTGATGCAGCCTAATATGCCATTGGCCTTTTTGGCAACAAGGGCACACTGTTGGCTCATATTCATCTTCCCGTCCACCATAACTCCCAGGTCCTTTTCTACAGCGCTGCTACTTAGCCGATCGGTCCCCAGCCTATAGCAATGCATGGGATTTTTCCGTCCTAAGTGCAGGACTTTGCACTTGTCTTTGTTGAACCTCATGAGGTTTCTTTCAGCCAAGTGTTCCAATTTGTCCAAGTCTCTCTGGATCCTGTCCCTGCCCTCCAGAGTATCTACCATTCCCCCCAACTTGGTGTCATCCGCAAACTTACTAAGCACGCAGTCTATTCCATCATCAAGATCATTAATGAAGATGTTGAATAGAACCGGCCCCAGGACTGACCCCTGGAGTGGCCAGGAACTCTGGGAGGGGCCAGTGATGCAGCTGAGCAAGATATCGTAGCAAGATACCGTATTGGGCGCTTATCGACTTAATAAACACCAACTCTGAAAGTCGACTTAAGGCTTAAGTCGACCTTATTAAATCGACTCAAGCCAGTGTAGACAGGGAATAGCCCTTAAGTCGACCTAATTGACCTCCAATATTAATTTGTTAATTAAATTTAAATTACTAATTAATTAAGTAATCAATCAGTCAATCAAATAAATAAATATTAATTTAGTATGGCTCGGGCTGGAGAGAAGAAAAAGAGCTGCGGCTATCAGGCTGGGGAGAGCCGCGGGCTGGGATGATCGGGCTGGGGAGAAAGGGAAAGCCAGCTTGATCTCCCCAGCTGCAGCTCTCCCCAGCCTGATCTCCCCAGTCACGGCTTCCTCATAGGTCAGAGTTTATAAATTTTTTACCATTTTTGTTTCTCTCCTCTGGATTCTCTCCAGTTTGTCTACATCATTCCTAAGGCATGGCACCAAAGACGGGACACTATACTCCAGTTGAGGATACATCAGTGCTGAGTAGTGTGGAACATTACCTCCCATGTCTTACACATGACACTCCTATTTATACACCCAACTTGATATTAGCCCTTTTTTTGCAACTGCTTCACATTTTGGATTCATAATCAGTTTGTGATTCATTGTAATCCCCAGATCCTTTTCGGCAGTTCCACCCCCTAGCCCAGCACCCCCCATTTAGCAGTGGTGCATTTGATTTTTCCTTTCTAAGTGTAGCATTTGCACTTTTCTTCTCATCTTATTGATTTCAGACCAGTTCTCTAATCTCTCAAGGTTGTTCTGAGCTCTAATTCTTTCCTTCAAAGGGCTTGAGTTGCAACCCCTCCTGGCTTGGTGACAGGAACTAATGCAGGGCTGGAGTGTTCCTAAGTTTCTGCAGAAAGCATGGGTGAAGGGAGACTCGAGGCAGGGCTGTCCCTAGCGGGGTGTGAACAGGGCGATTGCCCCGGACCCCATGCTGTCCCGCTCCCAGTGGGGCAGTGTGGGGCTTGCACCATGCCCTCCCCCCCACGGTCACACTCTTCCCTGCTCCCCACTGCCTTCGACAGGGAGCCAAATGCAGCAGAGCAGGCCGGGAGCACTAAGCTGGGGTTGGGGGGGAGGCTGAGGCCATTGATGGTTCCACCCAGAAACAGTGTGCAAGACCCTGCTGGAAGCCCTGGCATTTGCCAGTCTGAGGGGTCCCCATAGCCCTTCCAACTCTGCTGGCCAGTGTGTAAGAGAGCTGAGCCCAGCCGCCTTCTTTCAGCTGTAATATCACTCTGGACTCGAGAACCTCAATCAGTGTGGCTGCGTCTACACTGGTAAATTAAGTCGACTTAAGCTTGGCTTAAGTCGACTTAATGTGCCCTGTGTCTACACTACACTTCGCTTAAGTCGACTTAAGGAAAATAAAGTTGACTTAATGAAAATTAAGTCAACTTTATTAAACCACCTTTCTACTCGACCTAAGGCTTAATTCGACTTTTTAAAGTCGAATTAAGCCAGTGTAGCCCTGGGACCATTCTACCTGGAAAATTCCTAAACATTGAGGAGACAATGGTTATTCACATCCTCCCGTCTAAGGCATTGCTCCAGAATGACACAAGTTAAAGTATAGATATAACATCAAATTCCTAACTTCTAATCAAAATAGAATTCCTAGACATAAACTATATAATCATTCCCAGCAAATGACTACCTTTCTATTGATACCAAACATGACATAGTTCCTATGGATTATAGCATTTATGAGATAGCCATTGAAAATAATATCATAAATGCTTCCCTAAATCCAGACAGCATCACACACAGGGCTCTGCCCTACCAGGTTCCCTGTCCCCCTTTGCCCCATTGCACACAGGGGGTGCCCCCCCTTCCACCGTGGACCTGCCCAAGGTCCCCCTAGCCCCACAAAGTCGACCTAGAGCATCCAGTGTGGACACTCTAGGTCGACTTTGTAAGTTCCCCTTTAAGTCGACTTTAATTTTAAGTGTAGACTCACTAAGTTGACTTAACTAAGTCGACTTTAAGTCGACTTTTTAAAGTTGACTTAAAAGTGCAAGTGTAGACATAGCCTGTGTGCCTGGAATGCAAAGATTAGAACTGTGCCTGGTTCCTGTACAGGGACCAAGAAAAGGGAAGGCTCCTTTTTCCGCTTCATCATCCTTCTCTTGCACCCCTGTGCAGGGCTCGTCGGCATATCACTTAGCACTATACAGACAGCACAGCCGTCAGCTAAACTCGCCTCCCTCTCTGCATTATAAGACCCTTTCTTCAGTCGCTTACGACTTTACCATGCTTTTCCTGTCTGAGCAGAAATTTTGCACGCTGGGTGTCTGCCTGCAGCTGAATTCATAGAATCATAGAACTGGAAGGGACCATGAGAGATCATCGAGTCCAGTCCCCTGCACTCATGGCAGGAGAAAGTACCCTCTTAAACCCTCCTGACAGGTGTTTGTTGAACCTGCTCTTAAAAACTTCCAGTGATGGAATGAATTGTCTGGGAAAGTTTCAGCCAAAACACGTAGCCATTTCTGAGCATGAGAATATGGAAGAAATACATGGTTTTGCTGTGTTGAGAAGCGCTAGCGCTTCTGTGCTTTGCAATGGGGACCTGAACTGTGGTGAGGAGGTTGCCCTGGTGTCAGAGAGGAACTTGCCCTGAGACAAGCCTCTTAAAGGTGGCCACGCTGTAAGCCTCAGAGAAATTGCAGTTCACATGTCCTCCGTAGAAGTTTGTTCGGCTCTGGTAGAGACAGGAATCACTGGTCTCCAGCCATTTTCTGAGCACTGAGCATGGGGAAGCTGCTATACACTGACTGGACCTTGCATGCACCATCCCCACAGTGTGACTGAGTACATGCCCTGCAAAGGCTGCAGGGGCTGAGTAGGGCTTTTCCTGACATTGTTCCTCCTGGTTGTTGGAGACCATTGGGTACCAGAGTGGCGAGAAGGGAGATTGCCCTTTCTGTGCCCTCAGTGCTTCCTCACGCCCAGTTTAGTAGCCCCCAGTGAGGAGGAGAAGGAAAAGCAGCATGGGTGACTTGACTGCAGAGGAGTGAGATGGGAGGTGTGGAACAGGGCTAGAGGGAGAGTGGAGGATAGGCTGCAGGGATGTGGGAAGTAGGGTCTAATTCTTAGTGTATCATAGACATAGAAAACCCTACAAAAGAATTACTAATTGTGAATTCAGTGCAAGGTTTGAACAGTGTGTAGTAAAAATAGGGCCTGGGCTCACATATTGAAAGATGAGCATGAAAAGAAATATTGAATTATCTGTTCCCTGAGCCCCATGTGTCTTGTGCACCGAATGAGGCAGGGATCCTGTAGAACAGTGTTTCTCCGCCTTTTTGCTAACAGAGACCTGTTTGCTGCCTTCCTAAACTGTGTGAAGCTGTGCCAGGGAGATCGCACCCATCCATAGACCAGTTGTTGAGAAACCCTGCTGTGGAACACATGTAGTATGCAATTAAAGACCGTATCAGGGTGCGTACATGCAAAGGGCTGTGTGATGGTTGCGCAGGCGAGCTGAATTCTGATGTTTCCTAACTTTTGAGTTCTTGACTTTGCAATCTTTACCTTCTCCTAATGTAGCTTATTTTCAATGTAATAAATAGCAAGGCAGCGGGGCATGTGGAGATACACATGCCATCTCTTTGAAATGGAGTCAAATGATTTATACCATAATCAAATAACCGGAAAGGAAGCAATTTGTTATTACCTGTAGGAAGTGACTAGAAACCCACAGACCTCCATACACCAATTCCTATGAATGAGTTATTACTGCTCTAAATCTGAATAGTGCTATGCCCACCTCTCTGGAATTAGTGAACTCATGTTTTTTAGAGATTATGCTAACCAATGTGTCAATTCAATATTACACATGCATACTGTTCTGTCCACAAAGCTTGGTAATACTTGACATCTGATGTCAGACTGAATTGGAGGGACAGTGTCTGGGGAATTTCACATAAAGTACTACAGAACTGCAGATGGAAGCGTGGATTTGATGTGTTTATGGAGGAATCATATCTCGTGGGAGCTGGATGTTGATTATGCAGTAAGAGTCATGATGATACTAGTAAATTCTGAAATCTTTGCCAAGACAGAAAAACGAGTTGCAGACACGTTGAGTAGCAGGAACAGTGAGAAGATCAAAGTAATATTTCACTATACAACGCCATCCAGGACACTGTTGATTTAATTAGAAAATCTATTGTGCAATGAGATATTTTCTTTTCTAACCTGTCTCTTTGGGCAGAGAGGTCAATTTCTAGACTGCAGATCCAGGGCAGAAGTTGGAGGTTGGAATGTCCGGGCTGGTTAATGTTTGATGCAGAGATGTGGGTGAAGATTGCACCACCAGGGGGAGCAGGGTACCATTTATAAAATTTAATCATAATCCCAAATACAGGTATGTACTTCAGGGCCTTTCTAGAGAGAAACTAGACATTAAGACCAAGCTCCGGACAAGGACTCCAGTAGATCACATCTTAGTTAGTGTAATTTTGCTCCCACAATTGTGTATTAGGAGGAGAAATTGGAAATTCCATTCTTCACGGCTAAGATATGGAAAACAGTAACAAGAGAATGCCATTGGTCATCATCTACAGCCCCCAAGTCAAACCTCTCCAACACATCATCAAGGATCTATA
>ML688335.1:453-12053 GCA_007922175.1 Pelusios castaneus | reverse complement strand
GCATTGCTGTGAAAATCTATGCCTATATACCCTTAGGCAAGCGGCATGACACCTCTTTTTACCCAGTCACTGCAGTATTTACAGTAAAGTCATGTAAAACTCCATATTAAAAATGTAATATTGAAACTGTTAAACTCCATCTTGGAAATGTTAAACTCCATCTTTGACCAATGTACCTTATCTTGTGTGAAACTATTTCTAGAGTGAATAGCTTATATTGTCTGAGCAAGGTGTGGATGGAGGGTGTATGTATGTGTGAACCAGTCCCTAACTGCCAGCTTGTCCTGATGAATGCGAAGTCCATTCCAACGGCTGAAGAATGTGAACACAGCCCCAAAAGTAAAAGGATCCACCCCAGAGACAAAAGGATAAAAATCAATCAAGCTATCAAGAAACAAGCTAGAAGTCACGTCTGCAGCTGCCTGGTGACCAACGGACACACAGAGCCCCTGAAGCAGCGTGACCTATAAAGAGTGGGTGAGACTCCAAAGTTTTGGGGGACAGTTCTGCATACACCTGAAAGAAGGAGCGTCGGTTCCCGCTCTTCCTCATGTTCAGCTTCCCTGGCCAGGTAGCTACCACGAGCAACGATCTCCAGCAACGGACTAAAGCCACAATCAGGACTGGTAATTGTATAAACTGCAGAATATTTTCTGGTGTGTTTGGGAGCGTGGATGAGTGTGTGTGCGTGTGTAGGTATATGTCAGTTTATACTTTTGTTCTTTTCTATAATAAACACGGCGTGCCTTTTCCCCTTTAAAAGATCTTGGACACTCTTTTTGGTATAACAACATGGTCCGGGCTTTCCTCTTTGCTTCCTACATCAGGCCTGGGGTGAGTTTCTTGGGCCAGGAGCAAAATTCCAAGAGAAAAGCCACAAGCCGGCCATGGCGGAAATTCCAGAAAAAGCTGGGGGTTGTTTCCTTGCACTTTGATGTGTCCGAAATGGCTTCTCATTGCAGGGAAGGGCTCATACTGACAGTGCTCCAGGATAAAGGGAATTGGTCCCTCCCACAGCGAGATACGGGGGGAGGTGCCCTCTCCCCAGGGGTGTCAGTCTTGGGGCTAGCGATGCTATTGGCTGATCCATGGAACACTGAGACAGAGCAGACCAGATTCCCCAGGGCAGGGTTGGTCCCAGCTGGGTCCCCCAGCTCAGTGGGAGGGATCCTTCCTTCCCATGCCCTAGACTTTTAGATCGGCCTTCCCGCAGAGAGCTCCCCCCTCATTCTATCCCACATTCTCTCCTCCTGTGCCCCCTTCTCCGTAAGCAACCTTTAATCCCCCGCCCCCTCCGCCACCTGCACATCCCCCACTGTCTGCTGCTACATTTCAGTTTTGTCCCAAATGTACATTTTAGCTCTACCTGTTGTGATTTTCCTACACTGGCAGCTGTCACAGAGACTGGTCTGAGCACTTGAAAGGGAAGTGCGATATGCTGCATCCCATAGACGCCATTGTGGAGTAATCTGTGCATCACTCACGTTCACCCTTACAGTGTAACTGGGCATCGCTTGACACAAAGCATGTCATCTCAGGTGTTTTTGAAATGCTCAAGTCATGATGAACATTCCTCTTATGGTAGCTTAGGGAGACGCTCCGGGTCAGGGTGGGAGGTTTTGGACGGCGGTCTTCTTGTGTAGGAAAAGATCTGTTTTCTGTAATATGCCTTGATGTCCTAGCTCCGTGAAATAGGGATGAAATTGGCTGAAAGCTCTTTCACCAAGCCAGAGAGATCTTGTGAAAATAGGGAGAAATGTGCGAGAGAGTCAGGGCATGTGGAACAAAGGTTCCAAATGTTCAAAAGAGCTGAAACCTGTCTCTCTGAACTCCTCTGGATGACCTCTATCATCCAGAGAGGATCGGAAGTACAGAATGACGTTCAAGCAGATGGCTATCACATGGGAGGAGAGGGAGAATCGTGTGTGAGGATGTGTGGGAACACATTTCCCCTAGTGTCGACAACAGCTGCAGGATGTGACCCTGAACTGGTATTGCTCCCCTCCCACCATCCAATAGGTCAGAAGTGGAAGAAAGCACTTTTGCCAAGACAAAGATCTCCTGGGTGAGGCTGCAGGTTAGGGTCGGGAGTAGTGGGAACTCATTTCCCATGTGTAGTAAAGAGCTGCTGGAAGTGTCCCTGAATTCCATTTGATGCCCTACCCACCAAATATCTGCAGAAATAGATGCAGGCTCTTTTTTTCTTAATCTAAAGCTGTTTTTTCTCTAAAGCTGATTTTGAAGAGAGAATGGTCATATGAAGAGTACGACGTAGTGGGCGTATCTTCCACGATATCCATGCGATAAATAAATCCCACAATATCCAGAGAGCCAGTTTTTTTCAGAGGGGTTGGGGGGGTCCCAGCTGTCATGAGGAGGTGCAGGATATCCCTCTGAACTAGTCTAGATGCCCTCTTCATCCAAATACGTTCAGAAGTAGACGAAAGCTCTTTCATTAAGACCAACATATCATGGGCGTATAGGGAGACACTCTGGGTGAAGGTGGGGGTGTGTGTGGGAACTGGCTTCCTCCTGTGACAAAGAGCTTCAGAATTGATCCCTGAATTTTTTTGAGGCCCTTCTCCAACCAAAGAGATTTGGACATGGCAGAAAACACTTTCAACGAGATGGATCTGTCATGGGAGCCTAAGGAGAGGCTGGGGGTGAGGATCGGAAGTGTGGCAACAGGAGTTCATCTTCTCGAAAAGAGCTGCAGGATACCTCTGGAACTAGTCCTTAGGCCCAGTCCACATCCAGATATGTTCCAAACTGGCAGAAACTCTTTCACCAAGACAGAGATATCATGGGAGCCTAGCAATAGGCTGCAGTTGAGGTTGGTGAGCTGTGGGAACTCAGGGTCCTCGTGCAGAAAAAAGTTGAGGGATGTCTCCCTACACTCATCTTGATGACCTCTGTCCATCCAAAGAGGTTCAGAAGTAGAAGACTCACTTTCAAAGAGATGGATATATCATGGGAGCCTAGGGAGAGGCTGTGTGTGAGGGTGGCAATGTGGTGGAACACATTTCCCTAGTGTCCTAAACAGCTGCCGGATTTGACCCTGAACTGGTATTGATGCCCTCCCACCTCCCAAATAGGTGGAAGTGGAAGAAAGCACTTTTACCAAGACAATGTTATCATGGGAGAGGCTGTAGGTGAGAATGGGGAGGTGTGGGAACTCATTTGCCACGTATAGTAAAGAGCTGCAGTATATGTTCCTGAACTCCTTTTGATGCCCACTCCATTCAAATTCTCCATCCAAATCCATTCGGAAGTAGATGAAGGCTCTTTCACTAAGATGGCTATGTCATAGGCACCTATGGAGACGCTGTGACTGAGGTTGGGGACTGTGGGAACACATTTCCCTAGTGTCGTAAACAGCAGCTGTATGTGACCCTGAACTGGTATTGATACCCCCCTACCACCCAAATATGTTGGAAGTGGAAGGAAACACTTTTGCCAAGACAAAGACATCATGAGTGAGGCTGCAGGTATGGGTGGGGAGTAGTGGGAACTCATTTCCCCCGTGTAGGAAAGAACTGCAGGATGTGTCCCTGAACTCATTTTGATGTTCTCGCTCCATCCAAAAAGGGTCGGAAATGGCAGAAAGCACTTTCCCCAAAATGGAGATATCACGGGAGCCTAGAGGGAGGCTGTGGAATGGGGTTGTGCAGTGTGGGATCTCGGCTTCATCGTTTCAAAAACACCTGCAGGTTTTCTCCATGTACTTCTCTTGATTCCCTCTCTCCATCCATGGCGGTTCAGAAGTGGCAGAAAACACCTTTGCTGAGATGGATATCTCAGGGGAGTCCAAAGAGAGGCTGCGTGTAGTGATTGGGAAGGTGGGGCGGGGGACGGGTCTCGGCTACCTCCTGTCCAAAAGAGTTGCAGGATGCCTCCTTGAACTGCTCTTGATCCCCTCTCTCTATCCAAATAGATTTGGAAGTGGCAGAATGTATTTTCACCGAGATGGAGCGCTTATGGGAGCCTAAGAAGAAGCTGTGTGTTGAGAGTGGGGAGGAGTGTAATCTTGGCTTCTTCATGTCGCAAAGATCTGAAGGATGTTCTCTGAACTCCTGTTGGTTCCCTCTCTCAATCTAAATAGGTTTGGACATGGCAGAAAGCACCTTCGCTGAGTTGGAGATCTCATGGGAGTTTAAGGAGAGAGTGCGGGTTGGGCGTTTGCAGTGTGGGATTGCAGCTTCCTTGCATCGAAAACAGCTGTCGGTTGCCTCCCTGAATTATTCCTCATTGTCGCTCTCCATCCAAATAGTTTCTGAAGTGCAGAAAGCCCTTTCGCCCTGACGGAGATCTCAGAGGCGCCTAGGTAGAGGCTGTGGCTTCTGTTGAGAGGTGTGGAATCTCGGTTTCTTCATGCAGGAGAGACATGCACCATTCCTCCCTTGACTCGTCTCGATCCCCTTTCTCCAGCCACATTGTTTCGGAAGTGACAGAAAGCACTTTCGACAAGTTTGAGAACTTATGGGAGACTAGGGTAGGCTGCAGGATGTAAAAGAGGGGAGAACCAGGCATTCTGCTTTGATTCAGTCCCTGGGCATTTGCTTCTCAACACTTTACCCACTCTCTGTTTGCTAAGCAGCTGTGGGTGATGTTATGATCAACCCTGAAGGGGATGTTTTGGCCAAAATGTGAAGCTGATGCTTTGGTCAAACCTGACACCTTGATGGCTGGAGATATGCCAGTGATGTGTGCATGTATCAAATTAATGGGTGGCATCGAAAAAGGGGAATGTGGACCAATCAAGGGAAATTGGAACCTCAAATGGGACAGAGTCAGTAGGTCGGAGCAGCGTATAAAAGTAGGCGCCCAGATATTGTGCAGCCGAAGGCGATAACGGAGACTCCTGCCATCAGTTGAGCTTTTCCATTGCATTGAGAGCAAGAACGTTGCCAACGGATCTGTCGAGATTGGTCATTTGCCATTGTGCTACGCTGCAATAAACCTAGCTTGGTGCCTTCATTTCTGAGGATCTGTGGTCATATTGGTTTCTTCGATCATGAGTGTTGCCTCAGTTTACCTCTTGCACACAAGCCTAGGCTTAAGGTCAATGAGCTAATTTAGGGTACGTCTACACTGGAGGCTCTGTTAAGTTGACTTAAACTCGACCTTGTTAATTCAATTTAGAGAGTCCACATTGAACACTCCTGTCAACTGTCTGTGTCCACAGTGGCAGGGACTAGGTCGACAGAGGAGTGGAGCATTCTGGGTAGCTGTTATGTAGCGCTTAAGTTGAAATAATAAAAGCCCAATCTGGACGCAGCAGTCTATAGGTCACCTTAACCTTCCTTAAGTCGACCTAAGGCTCCAGTGTAGACGTACCCACATGTGTGTGCGTTCCCTGAGGATTGGCCCTGGCTCAGATCTTTAAGGGGGACTCTGTTAGGTCAGTGATCTAGCACCTGCATTGGATCTCTAAGCAGGGACTGAGTTAACCTGGTGATCCTTTGGTTAACACTTTGGGTTACCTTGGGCTCAGGTCTATTAGAGTACGTCCACACTGGAGCCTTAGAATGAAATAAGTCACACATCAAATCTGGTGGGGGGCGGCTTTTTGCCAGAGGAAATCCGTGTTGAAAAATCTCCACCTACAAGCAAGGGAGGGGCAGAGACCGGCTGCAAACCATCAGACCCATATTTGAGGGGTGAGCTGAGCATAATTGGAATAGTGGTTTTAGCTTAGATTGCAAATTTTCTTGTATTAGCTTGTGGGAACTCCGCACTGACTGATTGATTGATTTGCTCTATATCAGGGGTGTCAAACTTACGGCCCTCGGGCCGGATCTGGCCCACAAAGGACTTTTACCAGCCCCCCCAGAGCCCTGCACAGCTCTCCCTCGCCGGACCTGTCAAGCCCCGGGAAAGTGCTGTGGCCCAGGCCAGGGAATGGCCTGGTCAGAGAACTGACTCCAGGGGCTGGATTCAGCCCCTGTGAGCCAGATAAGTTAGGGGGGGTGGGGAGGCGGCAGGGGCAGGGAGCCGTCAGCATGGGGCAGCAGGCTGGGAAAGGGGTTGGGTAACTGGCGTGGGAAAGGATGGCAGGGACCAGAACGGAGCCCCGTGCAGGAAATGGAAATGGGCAGAGGAGCTGCATCGGGAAGGGGAGAAGGGATCCTGCCTTCCAATCTGGACCCCGACACCAAAGGAGTTTGACACCTCTACTCTATAGTCACTTAAATTCATGTTTCAGTCAATAGACTAGTGTTTGCCTTTTTTGGGGGTTTTGTTTTTAATCTAAAGCGGAGTGATTTTTAGGGAGAATGGACGTGTGGATGCCTATTTTAGAGCGAGGGTTGATTGCTTATCAGTATCTTTGTGAAACAGATGGACCAGAGTACATAAACCTGCAGTGACCTGGGAGAGGCCCCGATCCCTGCAGGATAGAAGTTCCTGGTGAGGACTGGACGTCCTTGCTGGGGTGCTGCCCCCTGAGTGGCTGGTGAGTGCACAGCCACTGCCTGGGACCGATTAGAGGCAGAGGGCTGCTGTGGGCAGACCCAGGAGTGGGAGTCAACTTAGTGGAGCACGGTAAGTCAGGGACCAAGAATGAGCAACTGGGGAAGCACAGCGGTACACCAGATCAGATTCCAGCGGGAAAACATCAGACACCCCCATTCCCTGTACCCTAGAGTTGGCCCTGCTGACTGGACAGCACTCCCACATCTACCTCTGTTACCACAGTTCCCAGACACTCACCAGGAAGCACCTGGTCTTTCTGACAGCCTTGTGCTTGTGGGTTCAGCCTCTCTCTGGCATCACTGTCCACCTCAATCTCTGCTCTTGCTGCTCTCTCTGCCTCCTCATCCTGCTCTTCTTCCCATCCCCAGCCATGTTATTGCCCAGTTGACAGCTCCAGTACGTCCCCTGTAGTCTCTCCAACACCACATCCCAACCTGAAAGGAAACACAGCAACACACACATTTCCTCCCCTTTGGACCGTGGAGAATTTCACCAGGGATTAGGAGACAGTAGGCACTTGCTGAAGCCACACTAGTCATGGAGATCTTGGGAGAGTTGCTGAATTTGGAGAGAAAGAAGAGATGTGATGGAGAGCAGCAACCTGCTGCTATGACACGAAGACTCTTTTGCCTGGCGCCCCAGGCCCCAAAACAGTCCCGGGGTTGCCTGTCAGCAGTCACCTTTTTAGACAGGCCAAGCATGGACCATTTCACTCTAAGAGGGGGCGGTTTGGGAAAATGAGCACATTCTTATACTGGGCCCATCACTCTAGACATTCATACACCTAAGAATAGTGTTTGTCACCTCTGGAAAGATTAGAATCCTACAATTGCTTTAGAAAACTTTTTTCCCACTCAACATCTCACTGCTATAACACCAGTTCAGTCTCCCCTTCGATTTAGACTAGTGCTTCTCAACCTGTTGGGACTCAGGACCCTTTTGATATAGTTATGGCCTGTCATGACCCAGCAAATCATCTGGGTGCAGAGGCCCTAGGATGGCTTGGCTCATATACTACTTTCCTCTGGGCTTGGCTCCTGCTCGGCTCTCACCCCACATTGATGGATCCTGCAGCTCCTGGGTTGTGGGCTTGGCTGGGCTGGGCTCTGTACTCCTGGCAGTGTCACCTTGGGGCTGCAGCACCATAAAGCTCTGCCCCCCTCCCCACGACTGGCCGAATTCGTGAGAGTAGAGATGTGACCCGCCTCGTGGGTGGCAGCGCCAGTCTCTCAACTATGGCCTACCTGGAAAGCCTCCACCCTGAGAGCTGGGCCACACCTGAGAGGCGCTGGCTCCCTAGAGGTTGTGGTGACTGGCACGCGGAGGGAGCCCAGGCAGCCCTGTGGGACAGGAGCCACCACGCCAGCCTTGCAAACATTCTAGCCAATCCATTCTGGGTCCCAACCCACAGGCTGAGAACCCTGGGTTGGATCACATTTCTTCTCACAAAAGCCCTTCCTATCGAGGACCTCAGCCCTAATCCCTACATTTGCACCCGTGGGGACATTCACTGAGACACCTTCAGTTCAGCCACTTACACAGAGGGGCTGAAATTCAACCGCAGGGACCACTGTGCTGGGTGCTGCCCGTTCTCCGCAGCCCCTTCTGAAAGCGCAGTTCTTCAACTCAGTCCCACCGTGTGCATTTTCATGACAAGTTTGAACACACAAGTCTGACAGCTTCGTCTTCAGTCCATTCAGTTCTCTCTCAGAGCAGGACAACAGCAGCCTGGCCCCAATCCGTGCCCGGAGCTAGGGATGGCAGGGATGGAAGGGCCCGCAGCATGACAGCCACTTCCCAGGTCCCCTGAAATGCTGCCAGCTCCCTCCTCCCACACCAACCTCCCACCCGTCCCAAGACTTCCTTTCCACTTCAGCAGGGTAACCCTCTGCAGCCCCCACTGCCAACATTCTCCTGCCACACAGGGAACTGCGCCCTCCTGGCACAGACCGGCCTGCCACGTCCCTCTGGCAAGGCCCTACTGCCCCCTCTCTGCCCGCATCCCCCTCCCCTGCCACTCTGGGGAGCTGCTATCATGGCTAAATCACACCCAGGGCCAACAGCACCCCTGCTGGAGTCCTCACAACAGCACCTGGCAGCTTCACAAATGCAAAAACCAGCTGGGCCCAAATCCTGCCAGACACATGCAGCCTCCTTAGGCACAGAGTGCGCGACTGTGTCCACGGCTCACAGCTTTTTGGCAAGCAGCTCGCTGAGGGAATTTCTCACGGGCCAAGTCATGGCAAAGATGCACCACCTTTGACAGCACTACCAGATCACTACACAGGAGCCACTGCGTTGCACTGAAACACAGCCAGACAAGCAGGCAAACGGCCCCTCCAAACACCGAGGAGATGGCGCTCAGAAAACTTATCACCCACCGGTTTTCACAGGCAGCTGGGCACTTTGCCATCACTCTCTGCTTGATAAAAGCACAGCTCCCCGAGCACCATCTCCAACCAAGGATTATGTTGAGCCTGCTCTCGCTATCGAAGGAACCAACTTAGAGCAGACAACGAACCCCTTTATCGCAGAAATCTACCTCCCAACATTGCCAGCGTTGCCAACTGAGATCAATCAGCGCATTGCCAAGGCGACTCCCTCCTCCAGGAGACTTTGTCCTGGTGTGTGGAAGGAGAGAAAGAGCACAAAGATCAAGGTGTGCCACACAGTGGTGCTGTCCTCACTGCTGTGCTGATGTGAATTACGGACACTTTCCTGCAGACACCTTCAGCAAGTTTCACCAGCGCTCCATGAGAGCCAGAGGGCCCATTCCATGGCATGAGAGAATCCCCAATACAGAGGGCTTGGACAGGTGGCAGATCACAAGTTTGGAAAGCCGGGTGCTGAGAGTCCAGTTTTGGTGGGCTGGACGTGTCAGGAGGCTGGAGCAGACCAGAATCCCTAGCGCTGTGTTTTACAGCCCACTGAAAAAGGGAGAAGGTGAATATGATGCAAAGAGGGGGTGGGGAACTGGGCTGAGTCCCGACCCGAAAGGAGGGGCAGCTGGAGCCAGGACTCAAGTGTGTAGGTGGAGAAGGGAGACCATGACAGGAACTGCAGGGTGCCTCTAGCCAGGGCTGGCAGAGTTGCACGGTGGAGGCTGTAGCCTGCCTTCCCCCCAAGAGGTCCCCTAGGGCCCCCAGGAGACAGCCGCCTCCCCGCACCTGCTGGCCCTGCCCTAGGCCCTCTCCTTGCTCTGCCGAGCAAACACTGGATCCAGCGCAGCCCCTGCAACCAGCAGTCCCTGTACTACACCCCCACCGCCAACTGGTCCCACTCCAACTTGCACTTCTAGACCACCCCACGCCCTCTCTTTGCAGTCATTTTAGTGCTGTCCTTTGCCTGCCTAGAAAATGGGCAGAAGAGTCACTTGCCCAATGGTGCTGCTGTCATGATCCCTGAATTCAAGTCTATAAACTGCTTTGTCACTTCCCAGGTCAAAGCTGACATATTCTGGACATGCAAAGGGTCAGTCCTTTACCTACACCCTCCCACAAATCAGAAGGCCTACAGATTTTGGACAGGTTTCTCCACGTTCTTAATTTTATTGTTTGCCTCCCTCCGTGTGTCTGTGTGTGTGTGTCTCTGTGTCTGTGTGTGTCTGTGTGTGTGTGTCTGTGTGTGTCTCTGTGCGAGTGTCTGCAGAAGTTGATTGTGATGTCATGTGTGACATCAGCACAGAATGTCCTGCGGCAGCATTCTTGCCCCGCCTTCAGTCTGCCAACTCGCTTGGTCGACAACGGCTGGTGAAGCAAGGAGCTACTGAGAGATTCGTGGTACTCATCTGTCAGAACTTCTTCAATCAGCTGTTCCCACAGGTTTGACAGACAGGATGAGCCTTTACAACAGGTAATTGACGTGTTTCTCTCCCTCCTCCTTAGAGCCGACGGCCTAGATTGTGCCCCCCCCCCCCAGCGTAGGGACTGTTGGGGGCTCACATTGCGATAGTCACTTCTCAGCATTCCGTTTTGATTTGACTGGGCATCTTTCCGTTCTCCCGTGTCTCAGCCTTTCTGGCTCTTTCCAGACACATTCCATTATTGGATCTTTCTCTAGACTAGGACAGGTCAATTTCCATGGCCATCCTAGCGGAAGGTCACTGGGCCTTGAGAAGAATTGGGGTTTTTAGCTCCATGCACATTATTTCCCTTACAGGTTCCCCTGGAGCCTTCCTTTCTTTCTAGATGTGGATGTAAAAACTTGGTCTCCTGTAATGATTGCCTCATGTGTGTATTAGGACAGTCTTGATCTAAGAATTTACATGAGTGAAATGCACCTAAATGAGGCCAAATAATCCACAGGCTATACATCTTCATACAGGAAAAGCGAAACAGCTCTACCTACGGCCTCTGCCTGCCATCTTGGTAGTGCTCTGGGAACTAATCTCAGGGAGCTAGAATTCAAAACGAGACCAATGCTACCAGACTGCCCCCAGACTGTATGAAATAGATGGATCAAATCTGGGTGGGGAAAGGGCCCGGGGGGCTTGGGGACGGGGGACCAATAGGGGGGCAGCAGAGGGGCCTCAATGGGGGACAACCTCAGGAAGGCCCCGTGGGGGGGATCTCCCTCCTGGCACCCCCTCCCCCACCTAGTGCCAATGCATCCCAGACACCTCTCTTACCCCACCGCACCTGTGCCCTGTCCTCCCAGGCTCCCCTGCCATTCCTCCTTTGCCAGCCCATCCCTGCTGCACACCCCTGCCAGGGTCCCTCTGCCTTTCCTACCACTCCACACTTTCTAGCCCTTATCTAGCCACAACTTGCTCACTGAACCCAGTGACAAAATGCCCTTTGACAGCAGAGTGGCGGAAGCTCAGGACCTGTATTTGTTGCTTAGAAAGAGCCAGAAAAGGTGAACAGTTTTTGCTTGCTGTAAACAAAATACAGAGCCACAAGAACATCAAACTGCCATAAAAATAATACCTTTAGCATTAATAGAACCAGTTAGGTGTATTGGCCCTGATCCCCCATCGCCACACACAGAATGTTATTGCTTGTGCTGAATTGGGCCAGGTCATGGGATGGTTTTGTGATCTGGACAGATTGGGCCAGATTCACCCCTGATAGAACTCAGCTGCCTTCATTAGAATGTGTCACACTTGAATCCCGGTAGCCTTTATC
>VOCT01084756.1:0-13783 GCA_007922175.1 Pelusios castaneus | reverse complement strand
GTCATAATAAAGGAGTGGGGAAAAACAGGCAAACAAAATAAAGGACTTCTTCTGGCCCAATCCTCCAATTGTCTTGGTAACTCAGGATGCTCTCCCTACCCTCCAGCGTATCTATCACTCTCTCCAGCTTGCGGTCATCTGCAAAGTTGCTGAGGGTGCAATCCAACAAAGCGACATAGGCTCAGGGGAGTTCTCCCAAAATAAGGTGAGCTGCAAAAGGCAGAAACAGGCAACTCATCTACCGGAGCTGACACACCACAGTGATATGGTGCAATCCACCATGAAGGTCACTAGGTGAGAATTAGTGACTGTATTTTAAAGAAAAAAAAAAATCTTTGGCCAGCCCTAGTGAATCCAATCCAATTACATTGTTACTCCCCTGTGTGGATTCTCCTGTGCCTGATAAGGTGTGAGCTCTGAGTGAAGCTTTTCTCACACACAGGACACGAATAGGGTCTCTCTCCTGTGTGGCTTCTCCGATGTCTGGGGAGCTCTGAATTCTTACTGAAGCTTTTCCCACACTCAGGGCATGAGTAAGGTCTCTCTCCTGTGTGGATTCTCCGATGCGAGACAAGTCGTGAGCTGTAATTGAATCCCTTCCCACACTCAGGGCAGGTGTAGGGTGTCTCCCCTGTATGGATTCGGTGATGTGTGATAAGGTTTGAGTGCCGACTGAAGCTTTTCCCGCACTCGGGGCACTTGTAGGGTTTCTCTCCTCTGTGGATACTCTGATGTGTGATGAGCGTTGACCTGTGACTGAAGCTTTTCCCACACTCAGGGCATATGTAGGGTCTTTCTCCAGTGTGAATTATCTGATGACTCATCAGGCCTGAGCTGTAACTGAAGCTTTTCCCGCACTCTGCGCACATGTAAGGAGTCTCGCCTGTGTGGATTCTCTGATGTCTGACGAGATATGAACGCCAACTGAAGCTTTTCCCGCACTCAAGGCAAGTGTAGGGTCTTTCTCCCGTATGGACCCTCCGATGACTGATAAGGGCTGAGCTGTCGCTAAAGTTTTTCCCACATCCTGAGCACTTGTAAGGTGTCTCTCCCGTGTGGATTCTCTGATGGGTAGTGAGGGTTGAGCTACGACTGAAGCGTTCCCCGCAGTCAGGACACATGTAGGGCCTCTCTCCAGTGTGGATTCTTTGATGTCTAATAAGGACAGAGTTATGAGTGAAGCTTTTCCCGCACTCAGGACATCCATAGGAGGTATCTCCAATGTGGGTTCTCTGATGTGTGATAAGCGTTGACCTGTGACTGAAGCTTTTCCCACACTCAGGACAAGCGTAGGGTCTTTCTCCAGTGTGGATTCTCCGATGACTTGTCAGGGCTGAGCTGTGACTGAAGCCCTTTCCACACTCTGAACACGTGTAGGGTCTCTCTCCTGTGTGAATTCTCTGATGTGTGGTCAGGTTTGATCCCCGGGTGAAGCTCTTCCCACAATCAGTGCACGTGTAGAGGGTCTCCCCTGTGTGGATTCTCCGATGCAACATAAGGTGGGAGCTCTGACTGAAACTTTTCTCACACTCCGAGCAAGCGTAGGGTCTCTCGCGAGTGTGAACTCTCTTATGCGAGATAAGGTGGGATCTTTGACTGAAGCTTTTCCCACACTCAGGGCATGTGTAAGGTCTCTCTCCTGTGTGAATTCTCTGATGTCTAGTAAGGTGTGAGATACAACTGAAGCTTTTTCTGCACCCAGGAAATGCACATACCTCCCCAGTATCGATTCTTTCCTCACGAATAAGAGGTGAATGCTTACTCAAGTTTTTCTGTGTTGTGTGCTCACTCTCACCATCTTTTGCATGTGCCCAAATCCCAGAAACATTTTTGGATCTTCCTGATAACATCCCACATGGTTTTGCTTGCTCAGCATCTCCTTCATGAGAATTCCTCTCCTCATTCTCACTCATCATCCCATCAGCTGCTAGGACAGACAGAGAAACCAGACAGAGGGTCACTTCTTCTTCCAAAGAGAAAGGGAACTTCAGAGAGCGGAATGGAATAAAGGTGGGCTCTTCCCTGCTCACTCCCTTTCCCCTTGGTGATCGGGGGCAGGAGGTGAGCGTGCGGGCTCTTCCCTGCTGGCCCTGACCCCAGTGAAGCAGTAGGGAGCAGGGGACGAGAGGGGGCCAGCTAGGGATGGGGCCCACGTAGTCCATTAAATATTCTTCTAAATCTGGTTTTAAAATGACAGATGGTATAAAAACTGCCTGTGTCCAAAAAGGATACTGGGATGGGAGAAAACCATGTACAATGAGTAAAGGAAGAGAGTTATTAATACAAAGGTTCTTTACAGAACCCACAGCTTCCGATAACCGAATGGACAGGAACTCTTACCCAGTGAGGCCACAGACTCATAGTTCTCCTGCATGACATTCCTGTAGAGGGCTCTCTGAGCAGGGTCCAGCAGAGCCCACTCCTCCTTCGTGAAATACACAGCCACCTCCTCGAAGGTCACCAGCCCCTGAAAGAGCAAGAGTCCCACTATCCATAGGGGAGCAGGGCCAGGGAAAGAGACGGTCTAGATGGGACACGGTAGCACAGTCCCATCTGCACCTCACGCAGAGCAGGCAGGAGGTATAATGCTCGGGGGAGAAGGAGCACCCTTCATTCATCCCAGTGGTCAGACGCGTAGGAGTCTTTCTTTCACTGAGACATGTACTAACCACACTAGTTCCTAGCAGCGTTCAAGGACAGCTTCCTGGTGGGAATCCCAGCCTCCTCCCCATTGAATAAATAATTGTTTCACGAACTGGGGGTCACGACAATCTTAACAATGGTTTTGGTCCATTACTAGAAGGAAATGGCATAAATAAAAAAGTTCAATGACTATTTCTCTACTGGATTTGGGTGAAAACAAGCATTTGAAGGAGTCGTATATTTACGCTCATGGACACTTTTCTCATATACAATAAAAACATGAAGGCATTAAATATCAGCTACTAGATCCAGGTATTTTTAAATGAGCAGTTCCAGATCTCTTCCATTCAAAAGTTTTTTGGTTTTTTTAAAAAACCCCACAGGCCGAGGAGATCAGTGGACAATTAATATTCATTTTCAATAGACCTGGGACAACTGAGGAAACTCCAGAAGATACGAAGAAACCAACAGTTGTCCCAATATTTAAAAGCATAAGAACAATTAGAGGAGTAAAGTTCTGGAATAGCCTTCCAAGGGGAGTTGTGGGCCCAAAAACCATAACTGCTTTCAAAACTGAGCTTGATAAATTTATGGAGGGGATGGTATGATTAGCCTCTTTTGGAAATTGACTGATCTTTGGCTACGGGTGGTGGATATACAAGTGGCCTAAGAGGGAAGAGTACATGGGGTGGGTTCTGAGTTATTACAGAGAATTGTTTCTTGGGTAACTGGCTGTTGAGATTTGCCCACATGTTCAGGGTTTATCTGATCACCATATTTGGGGTTGGGAAGGAATCTTCCCCCAAGTCTATGAGACAACCAAGGTAATTATAAGGCTATCTTTCATTGAACCTGAGCAAGATAATGGTGGGGCTGATACACAATTTGTTTAATAAAGAATTAAAAGAGGCTGAATCAACAGAAGTTTAGGAAAAAGAGATCCTCGCAAATTCAATGGATTTTTTTTTTTTTAATAAAATTGGAAGTTTGGTTGATAAGGAACAGTGTTCCTTAGATTTCTTTAAGAGATCTGACTTGCTCCAGTATTCATCAGGGATGATATTAGGTTCTCTTCCAAGTCATTGACCAAAAAATGAAATAATGTAAGGCCAGGAACCGATCCCTCTGGGACCCAACTAGAAACACTTGAACATGGGGCTCCATTTACAATTACATTTTGAGATCTATCAGTGGGTTTTGAATCTAGTTAACGTAAATCATGTTAGCTTTGTATTGGGCTAGGAGGGTGCTTAACTATCAGGGAGTTGTTTCCTGTTCCACAAATAGGGGAAGTTCTACTCCCACCTCTCAGAAGCGTGCGCCTTTGAATTAGGCCCTCACTGACTTAGTTCTGGCAGGCTGGTCCCTTCCCGTTCTCCACCCATGGCATTTTCTGCCCTTTCCCACCTCAACCAAATCCCACCTTCCCATACATTTATGGCCCATTTCCCTCCAGCCAGAATCTACCACCAGCTCCATGACAATCCCTTACCTCAGCTGACTCCACTGCAGCCATTTCTCTTCCCCTGCAAGGATGGGATGATCCAGAGCAAAACATGGGCATTATTCTGTAGCCTGCCAAGGAGACACGGACAATTGGAGAGATTTCAGAAAGGGATTTTGTTCATTTCACACAGAATCCCTCCAAACTTTTCCCTGAAATCTGACATTCTAGGTTCTGCCACATTGGGAAATACTTCATGATTTTAGCACCGGTGGCTCTCCTCATCAGGATTAAACCCTCTAAAACATGATTCAACCTTCCATGGCAACCTTCCCTGGCCTGGTCTACACTGCAGAGGCTTACCCTATATCAACATATGATGAGTCGCACTGAATTCGTTTTGTTTCTCTCGGCACTTCACTTTGTCTCTCACAAAGTTTGCCTCATCACTTTAAAACATATATCGGGTGGAGAGGGAGGGGAACCCCTTCCTTCTCACTTCTCCTGCTTCCCAAATCTACGAAAAGGAAGATGGCAAACTATTTTCCTTCCAAACCGTGAAGCTCCCGCAGTTGTGGAAGATGGAATGTGACTGAATATACCCGTGTTCACACCTTGCGCACTATGATAATCATTTGTGTGCAAGGCATGCCTTGTTAAGTATCATTTCAAAATGCTGCTCTGCATTGTCCTGCTGAAAATACATGTGCCAAAGTTGTATGCAAAGTTGTAAAATTTCCATATATGATAATATTGACACATGCTCCAAACCCCACAGGCCTGCCCAGATTGAGGCTGGCAAACAAAGGTGTGCGGGCCTTAATTAACATATAACCAGTAAACAGAGTCATCAAAGCAGGGAGGGAAACAAAGAACAGGTGAGTAAAAGCCAGAAGGGAACATCCTTCCACCTGGTCTCAGTGTTCAATCATTAAAAAGAAAAGTGTGCAAACATCAGGCTTCAGCAATCCATTGCTCCAGCGCAAGGGGACATGGGAAAGCTTGAGAGATTTCAGATCAATAGCCGATATCAGGTAAAGTAGTAAAATGTGAGTGACTGTCACACAGGGGGTTCTGATCTTTAGAGAGAAAGGAGCAACTTTTATGAGGATTTTTATGCAGAATCACAGAAGATGGCGGTTGGAAGGCACCTCCGGAGGTCACCTCTAATCCAACCTACTGCTCATATCAGGCCTAACCCCTACTAAAGGATCCCAAGTCAAGCTTTGGGAAGCCAAACAGTAAAAATCTCCAAGGACGGAGATTCCCCCATCTCCCCATTGCAGTGCTTCAACACCCTCCTAGGGAAAAAGCTTTCCTCACAGCCAACCTAGACTTCCCCCACTGCAGCTGGGGACCATGGCTCCTAGCTCTGTCACATTCACCGACATTGTTCAGGAATTGAAGGCGGGGGCCACACCTGAGGAGGGTGAATGAATGGTTACAATGGCTAATCAAGTTCCGTGTTAGTCTATTGCAGAGAAACAAACAGAGTCCTGCACAGGGAGAACAGACCAGCCGCAGATCGCCCCCCACGAGGAGAGACCAAGACAAAGGACTCAGAGATTTGCGATCAGGGGTGCTCAGAGGAGACTGAAAAGCCAGATCCAGATGCCCCCCCCCCCCTTGGGCTCGAGAGGGAAGATCCTGGCTGCGGGGTCCCACTCAGCCTGGGAGAAGGGGGGGATCGTGGGAAAGTCCCCATGGAACAGCCCCCAGTGGGGAGCCGCGGCCCGAGAGCACGGTGAAGGGCGGCCCCCAAACTGGGGTGCGAGAGACCGTCTTCCAGGCACCCCTTCCGGGCCTGGGCAGCACCACCCCGCATTCACTCACCGGCCTAACGTCGGCCCCCGGCTTTCCCAGCTGGGCTGGGACCGTGGGAACAACAAGCGCCTCTCAGCTCCAGCTGCGCATGCCTGAGAAGCACGCTGGCGGTGCTGGGAAATGTAGTTTCCGCCAGCAGCATGGCACCACTGCGCACGCGCGGGGCTCCTCGACGAATCCCAGGGAGGTCTTCAGCACGTGGGGAGTTATGGGGCAGGTTGGAAGCCCATGTCTGGGGTGGATCATGAGGGCCAGAGTTGGGGATGCAGTCTGGGGCGGGGGGGCACTTCATCACTGCTGACCCCCACATCCTGGGGAGGGTCAGGGATATTTTAGAGGAGCTCGGTTAGTGAAGAATCCATGTCCTATGGTTGTATTATGGGGTCTGAGTTTCTGGGAGTCTGGATCTGGGGGAGCATTCCCCAGTCCTAGGTTATCAGACACCCAGGTTTTACATCAGGGGATCATGGGGTTATGGAGACACCCCCCCACCCCTTGTTCTGGAGGTGTATTCTGGTGGGGGCAGTGATTGGGTTATTATTGGAGACCCCTGGCCGTGACTTGAAGGCATAGCATTTTGGGGGGTGGGCTGCTTACTTGAGGCCCCATTGACCTCCAGCAATTGTGAGTGCTGCAAACCACAGGGCCCGGGGCCAGCTGGCTTGGGTGTGTGGGGATGCAATTGCGGGTGGTGCACTAGCTCCTGGGAGATTGTGTTAAATGAATGCTCCATCCTCTGTCTTCTGCGAGGAGGGGTGTGTGCACAGGCTGCAGGGGCGGGTCAGATTAGGGCCATCTCCCTAGTAATGCTGAACCTCCTGAGCCACTAAACACGAGAGTCCTGTGACACCTTAAAGGCTAACAAATTTCTTCAGGCATAAGCTTCCATGGGCTCCAACCCATTTCGTCAGCCCAGCCAGCCCTGGGCAAGTACTCGGGGCTGGGGGGCAGTGGGGAGCCAGCACTGGAGGGGCTGGAGCCCTGGGGCTAGAGGCCGTGGACCATGGTGCTCACATCGCACCCCCAGGCTGGCTGGTCTGTCCTAGCAGGTCTGGAACCAGCCAACTTCATGTTTAATTTTCTTTTTAACAATTCAGAGATTACAAAAATATAATCCTGTAAAACACCCCCCACCCCTATATTTTCATTTAATTCCCATTTCCAGCTGTGGAGCTTTGCTGCATCATGAGGAAAAGCACCTGGATTTCATCTTCACACCTTTTAATCTTTAGAGGTAGCAGGAGACGGGATTGATGCAAATGTATAAGACAGTATTCCTGCATCCTACAGCTTGAACTTGGAATTGGACACATTCATTCTCACTGGCTACCATCACCTGAAAGTGCTTCTTCTCCAGCAAGGCATTTAAACAGATAAGCACAGGCATGGAATGGCCTCTGACAGGATCCAATGTTTCTCCATGTACTTCATGAAATGTGGGCTCCAAATGGCAAAGACCAATGGTTCTCAGTTCCAGAGGGGGAGCCATGTTAGTCTAGTTCAGCAAAACAAATAAGGAGTCCTGGGGCCCTTTTAGGCTATGTCTACACTGGAAAGTTAATTCAGATTAAGGAAGCACAGAGGAAGAATAAACTTTTTGTAGCTGACACAAGATAAAGCTGCTGCGTGAAGGGGTGATTGTGACTAGATCCCGGGATATCTGCTTCTTATCCGCAGATATCTGCATCCATGGGTGCAAATGCAGATAGCTGCAGACCCCTTGCTGCGGATTGCGACCCGGATATGGATACTATTTTTATCTGGTCAGGGCTGTACCTGCAGAGAGCACCATTGCTCTGCCCAGAACCTCTGATTGCTTACATCTGACGAAGTGGGTTATAGCCCACGAAAGCTTATGCCGAAGAAAATCTGTTAGTCTATAAGGTGCCACAGGACTCTCGTTTTTTTGCTGTACACAGACTAACACGGCGACCCCTCTGGAAATTCCTCATTTTATAGGGACAGTCCTGATATTCAGGGCCTTGTATTATATGGGCAACTAGATCACCATCCCAGCCCTGGCCTGATTGCTGCTCATGGTTCACACTTGCTACTACTGTCTGGTCAGGGTCACCCATGACTCCTCCCTCCCTCCCAGCAGCACCCACTCACTGCCTGTAAATTAAGACGGAAGGAGGGGAGGGGAGCGCATGGTTTTCTGGGAAATGTAGTCTGTGAATGCACAGGTAAGACAAGTTCCAGAGAGGTAACCATGTTAGCCGACTTCATCAAAAGAAACAAAGAGTCCTGTGGCACTTTGAAAGACAACCACATTTATTTATCGATTCATAAATGTGTTAGTCTTTAAAAGTGCCACAGGACTCTTTGTTTTTCAGGGAAGACTGTCTCTTCCCCTCCCTCCTCACTGCCTTCTTGGCATGCCGAAAGCTGGGGCATTAGAGGAAGAAGCTTGGTGATGGCCAGTTTTTTAATGGAGCAACCTCTGTTAATTGAGAGAGAGACACTTTCTTTGAGTTATACAGAACTCGTCTTCAGGTCCAGGATAAGCTGCGACTAATATTCTGCCTGAGTTACCAGCCGGGCTTTTCACCCCTGCAAAACGGGCTTGGGTATGAAGCCTCCCTCTCTAATTCTTGTCCTTAACCCCTGTACCTGAAAGAATGAAACCGGAGAGGGGAATTATGAAGCTCAAAAGTGTTCTGGGCAACACGCCAACCTAGAGGGCTGCACGCAATTCCAAGCCCTTGTGCTGGCGGGGAATGAGTCTGCTGTTGTGGGAACTTTTCTGGCACATACACTATCCTGGTGGGACTGGTTAGCCAAAGGACCCTTGTCCTCACTCCCACTCACTTTACCTGAGCAGGAGGGCTCCCCTTCCCCTCTCCTGTGCAGCAGGGTCCCTGTAACCCTGACAAGTCTGGACCCAGGAATTCTGGGGCTCAACCCACCTCGTCATGGTCAACCCCCAACCTCGTCATGGTCACTTAGGGCAGGGGCTAGGGTGTCCCCGCTCTGTGGTGCTCTCTCTGCACTGGACACTTCCCTGACCCACTGATCAATGCATAGGGTGCTATTTTAAATGGCAGTCCATTTAAAAAATAAAGAAAAGATGAGAAAGGTTAAAGGAAAACGCACGCAGCATCTCTGGGGTGTGAGGGACATTCAGATTCTGTGTCTCACATGTCACAGGCCCCCTGCCCTGGCCCCGGCTGCACTGCAAGAATGCTGTGGGTCAGACACTTGCTCTGGCACATGCCATATGCCCTCAGGCTCTAGGGGGCAGGACCCATCTTCCCAGCATCAGCCCCATCAACGTCATGTGTCCCCCTCCGAGTCCATCCTGCGTGGCTTCTTGGTGATGGTGTCTTCCTGCACTGGGCCTGGCCCAGGGTCCCCCTTGCTATTCCCAGCTGCTCCCTGCACCTGGCTCTGGCCCCAGGTCCACTCTGCTTCAGCTCGGCTCTCTGGACTGTTCCTTGACCCCTCTGGTTCTGCTGCTGGGGGTCTCCTCAGCTCAGCTCCCTGGGCTTCCCCTCTGGCTTCCCAGCACCGGGTGACCAAGATAGCAAACGTGAAAAATCAGGAGGGGAGGAGGCGGTAATAGGTACCCACATAAAACAGAGCTCTGAATATTGGGAGTGTGCCTATAAAATTGGGATATCTGGTCACTCTATCCTAGTAGGCAGTAATACGCAGCTGGCAGGGAAAAGCCAGCGGTCACACACCATGTAATTACAATGACATCTTCCTGGGCAAAGGCGGCCATTGCTCCTGGTCTTGTCTATTGTGATCTCTTGCAGCTGGTTGACCCAGGGCAGGGCTGGTCCAGCCATGTAGGCGAATTAGGCGGTTGCCTCGGGCACCAGGCTTTAAGGGGCACCAAATTAGACAGCAGTGAATTTCTCTGTCTCTCTCTGTTCGTTCTAGACTTTCTCACTTTTCTCTAGATTAAAGGGGGAGGGGATGCCAAAGTCCTAGTTCGCCGAAGGCGCCAAGAAGCCTTGGGTGGGCTTCGCGGGCTAGGTCTGTGTATGTGTGGCTGGGCAAGGGCTGTCTGCCCTCTGATGGCTTAATCTGCCTTTCCGAATCCATAGGGCTCTGGGCGAAAGGCACCGACCCTTCCCCAAGTTGTATACTCTAGGGCAGGGGTCTGCAACCCAAAAGATAAGAAGAGCCATTTTTGAAAATTCCTTCAATAACAAAGTGTTTTGAGAGCCACAATGGGTGTAGCCTCCTGGTGGGAGGTGCAGGGAGGTGAGCCAGGATTTCTGCTGCAGGGTCCCCTTATGCAGCCTGGAGCTTGGCATGGGCTGCCCGTGGGGTCCCTGGTGGCTGGGGGAAGCCCAGAGCCAGGCATGGGCCTCCTGCAGGGTACCCTGGTGGTTGGGGGAGCCCAGAGCCGCAAGGGGGCAGGCAAAGAGCCGCATGTGGCTCCAGAGCCACAGGTTGCAGACCCCTGCTCTAGGGCTATGTCTACACTAGAAAAAGTTAGGTTGACTGTGCTTAAGTCTACCCAAGGAGTCGATTTAAGGGTTAGGTCGACCGAACCGGCGGTTCTTACTACGTTGACTTCATGAAAGCGCAGTGTGGATGTGGTGCCTTAAGTCGACCTAAAGTGCCAGTGTAGACATACCCTAGGGCAGTGATTTTCAAACCACAGGTCGGGACCCAGAACTGGGTCACAGACTTTCAGGTACTGGGTCGCGGGGCCCCAGCTGCTGCCACTGAAAGACTGAAATGCGTTTCTCCAAGATGTAATTGCTGGGTCGTGGGCATAAATGATTTTTTTCACCGGGGTCCTGAGAAAAACGTTTGAAAAGCACTGCTCTCGGGCTCCAGGCATGATAAGGTTAATTTAAGTTGTGATCAAGTGGGAGACAGAGAGGGTGGTTTCATATTCAAACCCATTTGGCAGAGATTAAAGCCGGATTGCTGCTAACTGGAGCAGGGCACGGTGGCCCTACAGCCTTTCCTGGATGGTCTGGACCTGAAAAGGAGTTCTGTGTAGCTCGAAAGCACATCTCTCTCGCCAACAGAGGCTGCTCCAATGAAAGATTGGCCATCGCCCCTCTTAACTCCCCAGCTCTTGGCATGCGCAGATTGCAGCATAGGGGGGTGCGGAGAGAGACAGAGGAGGAAAACCAACCAGGAGTCCTGGGGCACTCTTAAAGACTAACAGATTTATTTATCGCATGAGCTTTCGTGGGAGAAAATCCCACTTCAGAGGAGGAAACAGTCCTAGATGTAGATGCAAAACTCACAGAGACTACATTTCCCAGAAGACTCAGCGCCTGTTGGAAGGCGTGTGTCTTCTCCCCCCCCCCCCCCCACCCTCTCTCTGTCTTTCTTTAAGCTCAGGGCAGTGGGTGCTTCTGTGGGGGGAGAATCAGGAGCAAGATTTGGAGTCTGGATGGTGGGACAAAGGAGGAGCAGAGCGTGAGCAGAGCAGCCAGCCTGCAACACCTGGGTGAGTGATGCTTCCGTGCCTGCCTCCATTGTGAGCTGGGAGGTGGGGCTGAGCAGAAGAGCTCTGTGCTGGGAAAGATCTTCCTCAAATCCCTCTGTGCCCAGCCTTTGGGGGCTGTCTGCAGCTGTCACCAGTCTGTGGCACAGCCCTGGGCTCTGCCCACCCCCAATGGAGGAGCTGGAGTCTGTGGGAAAATGAGAGAGAGCCACCTCTGGAGAAGGGGCATGAAAGTAACTGCACAAATGTCCCTGCGAAGGTGGCATCTTGCAGGCAGCCCCTGGGAACCTGCTCCTGGTCTGGGTGTGAAGATGCCTCTGAGAGGGCTCCCAGCTGCCCTAACAAGGAACCCACTGCCCTTGGCAGAATCCGCCCTGGGGCAAAACTGGAGGATGGAGGCAGAGAGGAAACCCCTCCGTCCCCCCTCTCTCCGCACTGGGGTTTCCGCTTTGTTATGTGTCTGGACCAGAGGTTGTTTGCCAGGAAGGGTTAAAAATAAGAGCACAAGCTGAAAAAAGAAGGAGGAAGGGGAGGAGAGAGATGTGTGACCAAGGGTAAATGTAACCATTTGTGTCCAGAGAGGCAGGGAATTACTAGGAGAGGAGAACAACATGTGACCGCAGAGGAGTTGGGGGGGAAATAGAATCCTATTGCTTTACCACTTCCCCTTCTATTTTTGTTAACATTTGGCCTCATTCTTCCCCCCTCTCTCTAGACAGCAGATATCAAAATCCATGTTGATTTCCCCCCCATTCATTTCTCTCAAATTATTGAGGAGCTAGACATCGGAGAAGTGGAGAGAAAATGGGACAATGCTAGATTTGGCCTAGACTCAGAAATCAGGCTTCCCCATTGCGCAAGGCTCTGCACAGCCCCTGACCGAGATCAGGGCTCCCCATTCTTCCGGATGCAGCACCAACCTGGTTCAAGGGCTGGATCCCTGTAGTGAGAAATGCAGCAGAAGGAGCTACACAAAAGCTTTTGTTGCTTGGAGGGGGTGGATTTTTCATATCCACCCGAGTGCCAGAAGCTTTTTTGGCCTACGTTCTAGGGTAGACAAGGCCTAACGGCATCAAGTTCCAGAAGGGTAGCTGTGTTAGTCAAGTTCAGCAAGAACAACAAGGAGTTTTCTGGCACTTTTAAAGACTAACCAATTTATTTATTGCATGAACTTCCATGGGAGAAAATCCCACTTCGTCAGATGCTTTTAGATGGAGAACTTACAGAATAGGGGGACAAATAAATACAGGGATGTGTATGTCGTAGGATCAGGTTAGACCATTTCAGCAAATCAAAGCAGTTGTTTAGATTCAAACGGGGTGGAACAACATATTAGAAGGTGGGGAGGTAGAAATAGGGGAAATTCACTGTCAACCCAGTAAAGACAAGAAGATTTCTCTTTATTTACACTGGTAATATTGAGATCAGAATCTGACTCAAAACCTTTCTGAAGGGATGACAGACACTGGGTGTCAGATCATGGAGCAACAGAAGCAGGAACTGAAGCTGCTTTTCTCAGTCTGCTGGCTCCCTTTATTAGACAGGATAAACAACTTACGCAATATCATGATAAACATACTTGTACAGAAACATAACATACAACTCAAGGCAAAAGCTCAGTGTACTCAGTGTTTTTCCATCACGCTCTCCCTTTCCCCCTGCTCAGCATGTTTGCACGTGAACAGCCCGTGATCATGCATCAAGGGGGTCCGGGTGTGCCAGGACGTGCCGTCTCAGCATAGACCACGGGCCATGAATCCCTACACCTTTCATTCATTAACAGGACATTCAAGCCTCAAAGAGAAACTACAGAGTTAGAATTCATATATAAATTTGATACCATTAACTTAGACTTGAACAGAAATTTGAACTGGCTTTCTCATTAAAATAAATGAGAGTCCCCAAGACCAAAATGCTTCCTCCTTTAAGATGTTTCTCCACCACCATTTGGGGTCAGGTGACCGGCAAAGTCCAACGTGGTTTCCTCCACTTGAGTTAAATATCCATGTAGCAGGGTAGTTTCCCCACTCTGGGGGAGGAGGGAGGGTTAAAAACCCTGCAGTAAGGAGCAATCAATAGGAGCAGGCAGCTGCAGAGCCAATCAGGGCCTGGGAGCCAGAATATACAGGAGCTGCAGCCCCAGCTCAGGGCGGTCTTCCTTTGGCGTGTGGGGAGGAATGGTGTGTTGTTGGCCTGGGTACGGGAAGCAGGACCAAGGACAACTCACTGCAGAATGCCAGGGCTTTCCTGGAGCACAGACCTGGAAGAAAAGGGAGAAAGGTTCCTGGGGGCAGTGAGGACGTGGCCCAGGGGACCTACGGGATATAGTTGGGGGTTGAGGTGGCACCAAGGAGGGGTGCTTAGGGTCCCTGGGCTGGGGCCCAGAGAAATGGCCTCCAGGTCATAATAAAGGAGTGGGGAAAAACAGGCAAACAAAATAAAGGACT
>ML688334.1:0-79902 GCA_007922175.1 Pelusios castaneus | reverse complement strand
GAAAACTAGAGAACACAGACTAAAGGTTCACCCCACACAACCTTAACTCCACCCTTTCTTGACTACTGTCCCAATATGCCCATACCTGCATTCTCCCTTCACAGGCAAACACCCTCTCTTTGTCAAATACAATTTGTTTTTGGTGGGCTGATATCAGGACCCACAAGTCTCGTATCCCGGTCTATAGGGAGCAGCCATGCTCCACCCCTCCACTGGGCAACCTTTGGTGGTGGCTTACCAGGACCCCTGAAGATCACCTCCAGTGTGAGGCTCTGCCCATGAGATGCTGTTGGTGGTGCCCTGGCACTGTGTATTGACCCTCTAGGATTATGTAAGCCAACAGCAGAAACAACAGGAACTGGGTTCTGAGAAACTGGGTCCTACTCTGTCATGGAATGTGTGTATTGTGCTCCTTGGGTATGTTTACACTGGCAATTTAGGTTGACTTAAGTAGTCTTAAGTGGACCTAAATTACTCCCTGTCCACACTGGATTTTCATTAAATTGACATAAGAAATTCCTTAAGTCAACTTAATGAAAGCTTAGGTCGACTTAGTAAGGACCACCGGTTAGGTCGACCTAACCCTTAAGTTGACTCCTTAGGTCCACTTAAGCACAGTGTGGACATGGATTAACCTTTAAGTCGACTTAGTAAGGCGATCTAACTGCCCTTAAGTCGACTTAATAAAGTCCCCATTCAGGGTCACCACTTTAAGTTGACTTAATAAGGTCGACTTAACAAAGTTGACCTAACTTTTTCTAGAGTAGACATAGCCCTTCATTGTTCACTCATTAGTGTCCCTATGGCTGCTCCACTTTGTGTGTTTGGATCCCTGTCTCTAAGATTGGAGATTTTCAGAAGCAGTGCTGCCCTCTTCAGCTGCACATAGCAGATCCCTTCCTAGAGAAGTTTTTGTGCCCTTCACAGAGAGTTTCCATTAAAATTAGATAATTAGCAGTCACTTCTGTTTGTTTTTTTTTCTTTTATAGTTAAAAAAAAAATACTCTTTCCTCCCTCCTTGTTATCCTTTAGGTTAGAGTAGCGATTCCTATGTTCTCCTCCTCCTACACAGGAGTATGTCTGGATTCAAACAGTGCCGAGAGATGCTGAGAGGGGGCCATACCTCTTCCCATTGGGCAGCCTCTGACCCCCCCCTCCCCCAATGCAGGGAGAGCAAGAAGCTGGGCCACAGACCCCCTTTGTGGGACACTGCAGCTGACAGGGTGAATGGAGGAGAGCCAGACATGGACCTGCAGACTTCCTCCCCCCACCCTATGGCTGTGGAATGCTATTGCTGACAGGGAGTAAGCAAAATGACTCCTGGACACTGGAAACCCCACTACCATGCCCCCAGGCTGGCCAGCGGCTTGCCACAGCTACCATGAAATTGAATAGCCCCAGGGCCACACGGCATTAATCCAGCGCTGCTCACATATAAGAGGGCCAACAGAAATATTATGCCCCCTCAAAGGACATGGACTTCTTATTTTCACATCTCACCTTAAATTCCTAATATCCAACCTTGACCTCCCCAGCTGTAATACGAAACCATTGCTCCTTGTTCTGTCCTCTGTTACCATCAAGAACAGCCTAGCTCCCTCCTCTTTGGAGCAACCCTTCAAGTAGTTGAAGATTGCTATCAAATCTCCCCTCAGTCTTCTCTTCTGTAGACTAAATAAGCCTACTTCCTTCAGACTGTCCTCATAAGTCATGTACCCCAGCCCCCTAAGCATTTTTGTTGCCCTCCTCTGGACTCTTTCTAATTTGTCCACATCCTTTTGGTAGCGGGGAGCCCAAAATTGGACACAGTATTCCAGATGCGGCCTCACCAGTGTCAAATAGAGAGGAATTATCACATCCCTCCATCTGCTGGCAATATTCCTACTGATGCAGCCTAATATGCCATTGGCCTTTTTGGCAACAAGGGCACACTGTTGGATCATACTCATCTTCCCGTCCACCATAACCCCCAGGTCTTTTTCTACAGCGCTGCTACTTAGCTGATCGGTCCCCAGCCTGTAGCAGTGCATGGGATTTTTCCGTCCTAAGTGCAGGACTTTGCACTTGTCTTTGTTGAACCTCATGAGGTTTCTTTCGGCCCAGTGTTCCAATTTGTCCAAGTCTCACTGGATCCTGTCCCTGCTCTCCAGAGTATCTACCATTCCCCCCAACTTGGTGTCATCTGTGAACTTACTAAGCACGCAGTCTATTCCATCATCAAGATCATTAATGAAGATGTTGAATAGAACCGGCCCCAGGACCAACCCCTGGGGCACTCCACTCGTTACTGGTTGCCAACCAGACATCAAGCCATTGATTCTCACCTGCTGAGCCCATTGATCTAGCCAGTTTTTGATCCACCTTACGGTCCACTTGTCCAACCCATACTTCCTTAACTTGCTGATGAGTATGCTGTGGGAAACCGTATCAAAAGTCTTGCTAAAGTCAAGGTATACCACATTGATGGCTCTTCCCGCATCCACAAATCCAGTCATCTCATCATAGAAGGCAATCAGGTTGGTCAGGCACGATTTGCCCTTGGTGAGTCCATGTTGACTGTTCCTGATCACTCTATTTTCCTCCAAGTGTTTCAGGATGGATTCTTTGAGGACCTGCTCCATGATTTTCCCAGGGATTGAGGTGAGGCTGACCAGTCTGCAGTTCCCCGGATCCTCCTTTTTCCCTTCCTTAAAGATAGGTACTATATTTGCCCTTTTCCAGTCCTCCGGGACCTCCCCTGTTCGCCATGAGTTCTCAAAGATAATGGCCAGCGGCTCTGTAATCACTTCCGCCAACTCCCTCAGCACCCTCGGATGCAGTTCATCCAGCCCCATGGACTTGTGCACATCCAATTTCTTTAAGTGTTCCCTAACCTGACTTTCCATCACCGAGGGCCGCTCTTTTCTCCATTCTGCGTTACCCCATGTAGTAGCCTGGGAGCTGGCCCTCCCTGTGAAGACTGAAGTAAAAAAAGCATTGAGTACTTCAGCCTTTTCTGCATCATCCACCACAAGGATGCCTGCCCCATTCAGTAAGTGACCTACACCACCCCTGATCCTTTTCTTGTTGCTGATATACTTATAGAACCCCTTTCTGTTGTCCTTGACATCTCTTGCCAGCCACCTTGAAACAGCATTTTTCAGAATTTAGTTGAGCCCTGGAGACACTTCCCACTGGATCATGCACTGTGACCAACAGAAATTCTCCTTAAGTTTGGTGGCCATCTGACCCAATTCTACTCTGTGTGGCAGAGTATCATCTTGGAGAGGTAAGTGTTGGAAATCATCCACAATCATCAAATCCATTTCTCTCTTCCCTGTTCATCTTCAGGGACATTTCTCAAAAGAAAGAAAGAAAGAAAGAAAGAACTCACCTCCTCCAGCTGGGTGCCATAGAACCAGTTCTGTTCCAATACAAAGGCAAAGGCTTTTATTGCAGCTACTTCCTAATCCAGAAGAAGAATGAGGTTTGGAGACCTTTTCTAGATTTAAGAAAACTCAGCAAGTTCATCAAAGTACAATGATTCAAATGGTTACACTAACTGCAATAATCTCCCTCCAGAAAGGATGGGTGAGGTCATAATCCCTGTGCTTTGAAGCACTGAAGTTCTGGAACTGATGTATTCAACACACCAACACTATCTCAGCCACATACGTATCAGTCATCAAAACGCCATGGGAGAAAAACTGAGTAGGAATTTCTCACAAGAGCATGAATGAGTGACAGATACAACAATCCTATAGACAATATTGAACCAGTGGGGAATTCTCTAACACAGGTCTTTCACCACTTTCGAAAACATCAACTACCCATAAGTGGTTTTAAGAGTTGGTCTAGGTCACTGATCCTTGGGAGATGACTTCCTTATCAGATGGCATGCACATCTCTTCTATACCTTTCCACCAATCCCCTTACTACCCAAAGTTACATACAAAATAAAAGAAGAGTGGTCAGAATCATCCTCATAGCTCCAACATGGCCCAGATGAACATAGTACCTTACCCTCCTGTATGTTTGTATGCCCATCAATAACCTTCCATCTGTTTCCTCACCTCTTTTTTCAAGATGCAGACCAGATTCATCTCGATTCAGCCTAGAGCTGAAAACATGGTTCCAGAGTATTGAAATATTCTGTTCCAAGGAAGAAAAGATTATAAGAAATAGTAGAAAATCCACCACATGTTATATTTACTTCTACAAATGGAAAAGATTCTAAACCAGGTGCAACAACAAATATGTCACAGCTATTGTCTCTCCCTTAACTTTCATACAGGACTACAGCATAGAGCTCAAAAGCTCAAAAGATCAGATTTATCTGCAAGCTCCATTAGAGTGCATCTTAAAGCTCTCATGGCCTTCCATTAGAAATAAATGGTCACTGAATAGTCACCCACTTGATAATAAAAAAATTCTCAGAGGACTTCAAAATCTTTACCTAGAAGTAAAGTAGAGTTTCCACTCCATCTTGGGATCTTAACTTATTCTTTCACTGCCTCACTTGGCCCCTTTTTGAACCTATGATGACCTGTTCCTACACTCATCTGTCAACAAAGACAACATTTCTCATGATGATTACATTCATTCAAAAAGTGAGGGAAATAGGAGCTTTTTTGGCATACCCCCAGTGAAAGCTTCTTCAGATAAAGTCATGTTAAGACCATACCCAAAGTTTCTACCCAAAGTATCATCTTCATTCCACCAGAACCAACCCATTCCCCTTCCATTTTTCTTCCCCAAACCACATACAAATAAACAAGAGGCCATACTCCACATGTTAGAAGGGCTCTGGCCCTCTAAAGAACTAAATTGTTCAGAGCATCGCCATAACTATTCCTGTCTCAAACAAAGGCTGTCAAAATGGATTTCTGCATGCATTCACCTTTGCTACCAACAACACAAGTTACAGCTCTCAATGGAGACTCAAACACACTTCACATGATTGATCACTGTTCAGCTTTTCTGTACAAAGTGCCAGTCACTGACATTTGTAACACAACATGGGTGTTAGTGAACACATTCACTGAACATTACGTGGCCACCCAGGACTCCACATCTGATGCAATTCCAGGGCTGACTGTCCTTTTATCACTAACAAATCCAACTCCAAAGAGCCAGCATCCCAAGAAAGGGGCACTGCTCTACAGTCACCTACAGTGGAGCACCTATAGGAACACTACTTGAAGAAAGAAGAGAAAGTTCCACAAGGAAGAGAAGGATCAGAACCACATGTCAGAATCAGACTGGGTCAGGGTGCCAGCAAAGAAAAGGTAACTCACCTTGTGTAGTAACTGAGGTTTTTCAAGACGGGTGTCCCTATCAGTGCTTCTGGTGCCTCTCCTTCTCTCTCCTCTGCTTCAGAATTCAGATATGGTCTCAACAGTAAAGAAGGAAAAGAAAGCAGTTGGACTGCACAGTGCTATATAGCCACCACTCATGGTGTAAAACAGGAGGGGGACATATGAGTGGTCCAAGGGGGCACAGTTACTGAAAATCTCCATAGGGACTCACATCTCAAAGAACCTGAATTACTGCACAAGGCAAGTAACTGTCTCTTTCCTGTCATCCTGACTCCTAATTTCTGATTTGTGGTTCAGTTTGTCACTTATCTTTTGGTACACTGACTCAGCCTGACTCTGACTTCAACAGGAGCTGCCTTCACCTGCTCAACACTCAAACATTGAACCTGCTCCCCAGAATGAACCCATCACTTTTTAAATATTAAGCCTCTTTGCCCCCTTTTTTACAATCTGTATTCACAGGATATCATTTGCTTTCACTTTCCCTTCGCTGAACAGACTGTTCTCATATCCCATCTCACTGCTGACAATCCCAGGCAACAAGGCCCCTGTGGCCTGCCACAGATGCATCCTCAAGGTATACAGGCACCTCTCTCCTGTGATTGCACACACGGGCTTTAGACCCATATCTTTTCATATTACAATCACACCAAGCTATTCCAGCTAAGATCCCCCATTCAATACAGATACACCTAACAGTGAACGCAGCTGGAATCCATACAAATAATTGCTAGTGGCTATTTTCAGCTACAAAATGGCAGAGTTACGGTTTTATGGGTATTTACTTTAACTCTATATTTTCTGGTTTACAGAGGCTTGAATTTTGTTGAACTTAACATTTTGGGAGAGCAGGAGATACCTCTGGGCAACCATAACTGCATTACCGTAGGCTCTTTTTTTTTTAGTGACTTTCCTAATTTATTATTAACAGAAAGAGAAATGTTGTAAGAGTCAGTGGTCATTTAGACAGTTGTGGACATGTCTAGGTTTGCACTTGATACTTCACTGGGTTAAGTAATAACAAAAAGACCTTGCTTTTATACTGGAGAGGGGAAGAAGAGAAATTCTTACACTCTGAGAGGGCCAGCCCTCCAGATCCTGGGTCCAACATAGGGTGACAGAGAGAGGAGATGGAGCTCTCTGTTGTCAGAGTGATCCGACCACAAGCTCACCTTTTAATTCCCAGCACTCTGTAACAGTTGCCTGAGGGTTATTGGGTGACATGCACTGTGACGGGAACTCTCAAGTGACTGAGACCTTTGTGTATCCGTTCCAGCCCTGACTTAAGCACTTTGAAGTCTTTGCACTGTGGGTGCTCTAGAAGGCAGCACAGATAT
Organism: Pelusios castaneus; assembly: GCA_007922175.1. Taxonomy (NCBI): domain Eukaryota; kingdom Metazoa; phylum Chordata; order Testudines; family Pelomedusidae; genus Pelusios; species Pelusios castaneus. Next base: position 73,268 of record ML688334.1, on the reverse strand, counting down.
TAGTAATATCTCCCATTTTCCCCCTCATTTTATGGGGGAGAATACCTGGATGGAATTCATGAGCTTTAGGAAAATTATTTTTTCAGGGGGCTGTATCTCAGAAACCCTATGATTAATTGGCCCCCCAAATTTTGATCACTAACCTTAGCCATCACCCGCACAAAGCACACCAAATTTCAAGACAATCTGAATAACCATAAAGATTGTAATGCATTTAGAAGAGTCAAATTTAAACACAAAGCTGGTGTAAACCTTAACTAGAGCATTTCTGACAGTCCACTGTAATCCAGGGGGAAATACCCATTGGCACAGCTTTAACTCCTGTTCTTGTGTTTTAGGATCTTCCAGAAGCAGTGGAGCCAGAGATTATTCAGAACCCAGATGGGAACCAGGAGACGTACAAGTGAGAGCTGGGCTGGGAGTTTGGCATCATCCCCTCTGTAGCTGTGTGCGCCTAGGATAATAGGCCAGACCCAATCACATAGTGCAGAGCACCCCATGGGAACGGGCTCAATATAAACAGTTATAGTCAATACAATCAGTACAATAGACAGAGCCAAGCACTATTAAATACAGTGTAGATCAGGTTGCTTCACTAGAAAGGACACATCTAGTTTACCAGAGCAAGCACTTTAGGACACTTTGCCAACTCATAGCACCCACAGACACTACAAGGGAGGGGATGAGAGCCTTCATATGGTACATGAGGGACCTCTGAGTTCTATTAATGACTCTGAGAAGAGGCGTGTAGTAGGTCTGAGCAGTGGGACTGGGAAACAGGACTCCTAGGTTCTAGTTTAAGCTCTAAGGGGGACAGGTGGTGAGAGTAGGGTGACAGGATGGTGTATTCTGTCCCTGGCTCTGCCACTGATTGACAGAGTAGCCTTGGTGACCAGTTACCCCCTTCTTTGTGTTCTTCAGTGTCTCTCTCCATAAAGTGCTACATACCCATTTCCTAGCACTTTGAAGTCTTTGCACCCTGGGTGCTAGGGAAGGAATACTGCTAATTTCTCACATTCTCCCCTCCTCCCCCCTTTTTATATTATCAAAATAAAAGTCCATGAAAAATGTAAGCAATACCACTTGTTGCAAGTAAAACCAAAAGCTGGGCTCTGTCATGGGATGCACATCCGTGCACTCCTAGGTTATAGTCTATGTAACTTTCCTTTTCACTTTTGCAATATAATTGTATGGTTTGATGCCCAGCATGCCATGCAAGGTTCCTTTTTGAATGCTTATAACATATTCTACGTGATTACTAGGCTACGGTTACGTGGCTCTGGGGGGTGGACACAGACAGAACTCTCTTCCAGCAGCACCGAGGCTGGAGAGGTGTATCACAAAGGCAATACAAATTCAATGGCCTAGCTCAGATAAGACAAAAGAAATCACACATCAGCAGAGAGGGGAAGGAGAGCTGAGGAGGTTTGGAGACTGAGAGAGAGACTTGGAACAGCTTTGGGCTTTTGGCCTGAGACTCTCCATCTTGAAACATCTACAAGAAGAATTGGGCCCTGTCTAGGAATAGGCAGAGAATGGCTGCAAACCATCACAGCTGGTCCTGAAGGGTGGATGAGCATAACTGTAATAGTGTTAGTGGAATAGCACGTGTGTTATATCCATTATTTTCTCGTGGTAACTCCTGATTTCTTTATTGAATGATTTTGTTTTGGTTTGCTATACTCACTTAAAATTATATCCTAATCAACAAACTAATGTTTTTTTTACCTAAAGATGTGTGGACTTTAGGGAGTGTGGATCAAGAAGGCTGGGCCTATCCATTTCTGTTATTAAAGAATGGACGTGAGACTATGGTGATTGGTGATGGTTCCCAATCCCTGTAAGACAGAAGTTCCCGATGGGGTATCCTGGTACTGGGGGTGCTTGCTGGGAGACTATCCTATGGTTGGAAAGCACACACCCACTGCCTGGGACTGATTACATGCAGGAAGCTAGTTTGGACTGATTCAGGAATAAGTGGTTACTTGGCTAAGTGGGGTGAGTTAAGGTTCAGGAGTAGAAAAGTGGGGGATCACAGCGGCACATCAGATCAGAACCAGACTTGTTATATTAACCATGCTCTCCCCTCTTCTTGTCAACCCTGATACACAGGGCTCATTTCCCTAAGGCAGGCTGGTTCCGTTGCCCTAAAACTAAACTGGAGTTTAAGGTGAGAGGAGCAGTAACCATCCAATATGGATACAGCTCCTGGAGCCAGTGTCTGAGTGAATCTCAGAAGGAGCAATGGATGGTGGCCAGCCCTTTGTTTGACATCAAGGTGGATCTGGAGGGGATTGTGACAGCCATTCACCTCCCGCACTTCCTGTGTCTCAGAGGTATGATCAGAATCAGACTCAACATGTAGCTTTAATCACCACGGTAAAAGTATTAACAATCATGGTCAGCCTGTTGTTCCCTTAAAGCAGAATTGTCCAGTGAAGAGTGCCTGGGAGTTATAATCATACCCCTGAAGAACAAAAATAACCACTGTTGTTAATATAACGACAGAGAAAAGACTATATTAAAAAGAATCCTACAGTTGCAAACTCGAGTGCTCAGATTTAGGAAACACCAGAATTAAGGCCGCCTGGGCAAGCTTAATACCACCCTCTCTGTGAGTAACTGTTAGCAATAGTAAGTTGTCATCTGCTAAATGGATCAGCTGCTGGGGGCGGGGAGAGGGTATGGGGACACACACTTACCCCACAGGTACCAGAGTGATTTGCTGCCAGCAGAGGAATGTTGAGAATTGGGAATATCAGGTTCCATTCCAGGCTCTGAAGGGTGTGATGGCTTGTGGTCACAGGCCATTCTATCCCCGTCACCCCCAGCCTGTCTTTCATAGAATCATAGAATAATAGGGTTGGAAGGGACCTCATGAGGTCATCTAGTCCAACCCCCTGCTAAAAAGCAGGACCATTCCCACTAAATCACCCCAGCCAGCTTTTTGTCTAACCGAACCGTAAATATCTCCAAAGATGTAGATTCTACCACCTCCCTAGGTAGCCCATTCCAATGCTTCACCACCCTCCTAGTGAGAAAGTTTTTCCTAATATCCAATCTTGACCTCCCCAGCTGTAATTTGAAACCATTGCTCCTTGTTCTGTCCTCTGTTACCCTCGAGAACAGCCTAGCTCCCTCCTCTTTGGAGCACCCCTTCAAGTAGTTGAAGGTTGCTATCAAATCTCCCCTCAGTCTTCTCTTCTGTAGACTAAATAAGCCTAGTTCCTTCAGTCTCTCCTCATAAATCATGTGCCTCAGCCCCCTAATCATTTTTGTTGCCCTCTGCTGGACTCTTTCTAATTTGTCCACATCCTTTCTGTAGTGGGGAGCCCAAAACTGGACACAGTATTCCAGATGCGGCCTGACCAGTGCCGAATAGAGAGGACTTATCACATCCCTCGATCTGCTGGCAACACTCCTACTGATGCAGCTCAATATGCCATTGGCCTTTTTGGCAACAAGGGCACACTGTTGGCTCATATTCATCTTCCCGTCCATCATAACCCCCAGGACCTTTTCTACAGAGCTGCTACTTAGCCGATCGGTCCCCAGCCTGTAGCAGTGCATGGGATTTTTCCGTCCTAAGTGCAGGACTTTGCACTTCCCTTTGCTGAACCTCATGAGGTTTCTTTCGGCCCAGTGTTCCAATTTGTCCAAGTCTCCCTGGATCCTGTCCCTGCCCTCCAGAGTATCTACAATTCCCCACAACTTGGTGTCATCTGCGAACTTACTAAGCACACAGTCTATCCCATCATCAAGATCATTAATGAAGATGTTGAACAGAACTGGCCCCAGGACTGACCCCTGGGGTACTCCACTTGTTACCGGTTGCCAACTAGACATTGAGCCATTGATTCCTACCCGCTGAGCCCGTTGATCTATCCAGTTTTCTATGCACCTTATGGTCCACTCATCCAACCCATACTTCTTTAACTTGCCGATGAGAATGCTGTGGGAAACCGTATCAAAAGCCTTGCTAAAGTCAAGGTATACCACGTCAATGTCTCTTCCCGCATCCACTAATCCAGTCACCTCATCATAGAAGGCAATCAGGTCGGTCAGGCATGATTTGCCCTTGGTGAATCCATGTTGACTGCTCCTGATCACTCTATTTTCCTCCAAGTGTTTCAGGATGGATTCTTTGAGGACCTGCTCCATCATTTTCCCAAGGACTGAGGTGAGGCTGACTGGTCTGTAGTTCCCTGGATCCTCCTTTTTCCCTTTCTTAAAGATAGGTACTCTATTTGCCTTTTCCAATCCTCCGGGACCTCCCCCGTTCGCCACGAGTTCTCAAAGATAATGGCCAGCGGCTCTGCAATCACTTCAGCCAACTCCCTCAGCACCCTCGGATGCAGTTCATCCGGCCCCATGGACTTGTGCACATCCAATTTCTTTAAGTAGTCCCTATCCTGACTTTCCATCACCGAGGGCCGCTCTTCTCTCCATTCTGCGTTACCTTCTGTAGTAGCTTGGGAGCTGGCCATCTCTATGAAGACTGAAGTAAAAAAAGCATTGAGTACTTCAACCTTTTCCACCTCATCCACCATGAGGATGCCTGCCCCATTCAGTAAGGGACCTACACCACCCCTGATCCTTTTCTTGTTGCTTCCATACTTATAGAAACCCCCCTTTCTGTTATCCTTCACATCCCTTGCTAGCTGCAACTCCAATTGCCCATTTATCTCTGCAATTCCAAGCAATATCTTTATACAACTCCCTCATCATGTGTCCAAACTTCCACTTGTTGTAAGCTTCCCTTTTATGGTTCAGCTCACCGCAGAGTTCTCTGCTAAGCCAGTGCTGTCTCTCCATCCAAATCCAGATACTCATCCCAGTTCATTCTCCTTACAGGACTAGTTCTAGACTTTTCCAGTTACCCCCAGGCCCCTGATCCTCATGTAACCCTGATCTTTCCCCACCTGATCCCAGTCCCTGGTGCCCCTCAAAGGCACCTTATCCCAAGCTGCTCTCTCTGCCTGTTCCCCAGATTTGTCTGTTTCTCCCCTCTGAATTCTAGACAGTAGGGCTCTTTCTCTTCAGTGCCTGGGTGCCCATTTGGGGAGTATTGAGAGCGGAGGGGAGACAGAATCTCTACTCTCAATTCTGCTGGCTGATGCCATTGCAGCCCTTGGCTGTTGGGATAATCTGTTATAGAGAGAGCACAGCTCAGCTCCCGCACCCCAAGGCTGGAGCATATCCAGTGCAGAAGGAATCACTGGAGTTAGCTGGCAAAGTCTAACAAGTCTCTACTGAGCATGAGCAAACTGAGAGGTTTTTCAAAGACTTATAACTCAGCCAAAAGTGGATGGATTTTCACATCAACAGCAAAGGGCCCATTCTTTCCTTGGTGTATATTCATCCCCCTGTCACATTTCTAGTCCCTGCTGCTAATCATGGAGGTGTTTGAGCTTCTCAAAGAAACAGTCGTAAGAATTATTTAATAGTGGCAAAACAATGGAAGTCAGTGGTTCCCAATCTTTTTGGCTCGAGGGCCACAAATACAGCCCAGCTACCATCCAGTGGCAGGGGAGCGCGGGCCATTTCAAAAAAGCTCTGTGGGCCAAAAGTGGCCCGTGGGCCAGGGGTTGAGAACCCCTATTATAAGTTTTAGTTTATCTCCATCTTGAAAATGGCTGAACCGTTTTTGCTGAAATTGTGGTGGGGGTGAGTGGAAGGACTCGATTTGAGGCAGGGACCTCCCTGAGAAAATTCTGCTACAATGGTTAAAATTTGTGAAAGTTATCAGCAATTGAAAAGAGGATCTTATAATAGGAAATGTCAGGCTATCTTAGCTTAGCACTGCCTATATTACCACATGATTATTACATAGGCCATACATCCTGTGCTTTTGCCTCATAGTAATTTACAAAGAATGATGTACAGTGAGTTTTGGTTATGCCCTGGAAGCTTAGGTCTTACAGGGTTTTGCTCCAAATTCCAAAATCCGAATGTGCAGTGCAATGACAACCTGGGTATCTGGGGGTGTCACTGAACCTCAGTGGGTCACAGCTGAAGATGGCAGATTCAAGGAAAACTGCTAAGAAAAAGGGCAGAGTCCCTCCAAACTGTTGGTTATTCCATCATTAGATTATACAAAATCAGGAACAAAAATAAAACTTTTGTCTCACCACACTGGTTAAAAAGAAGTAAAAAATGCAGTCGTCTTAGGTATTCCAGTCTTTATTTCACCACCTAGATACTACACTTTATAATGAGTGGTTATCGAAAACCAATTTAATCATATAGGCTATGTCTACACTTGCAAGTTAGGTCGACTTAAGGAGGCTTAAGTTGACCTCACTTAGTTCCTGTCCACACCAGGCTTTCATTAAGTTGACTTAAGAAATTCCTTAAATTGACTTAATGAAAGATTAGATCGACTTAACCTTTAGGTTGACTCCTTAGGTCGACCTAAGCACAGTGTGGATGCTTAAGTCCACTTTATTAGGTTTACCTAAGGGCAGTTAGGTCGACTTACTAAGGTCCCATTGAGGGGAAGCACTTTAAGTCGACCTAATAAGGTCAACTTTAGGTCTACCTAAAGTCGACCTAACTTTTTGTAGTGTAGACATAGCCTCAGAGTTCTTCTGATCTCACAAGATCAGCCCAAGAGTCAGGTCAACATATAACTCAGCTCTTACCCAATAATCACATTGCTGTCAATTCTTCAGTATCTAATATCTAAAGGTTTATTTATAAGAGAACAGAAGAAAGTTAAAATGGTTAATAGACCATAAACCAACAGTAATTGCAATGTTCTTATATCAGGTGTGTAACAGTGATGTAATAGACTGGTGGGTTATAAAGTTTTGGGTAACTTTCAAAAGACTGGAAGATCCTTCAGATATGCTCCTTGTAGTCTGAAGTACACAATCCAGAGACTCAGAGCAGGAAAGAGGCAAAATGGAGACATTTCAGGGGCCTTTTATACCCTTTGCCACCTGCTTGGAAATTTACTGTTGAAAACACAGCTCACAGTCTCTGGGGAAAGTTACTGGTCCAAGATGGAGTCTAGGTCACATGAGCATGCCAATGTCCTTACATGGCTTAATGACTCACAGGAGGTAGCCAGTAGCTCATTGGAGACTAAGGCATTAACAGGAAGAGCCACCTTGTTGGAAAGTGTTTCTTCAATGGCCTTCAATGAGAGTTGTGTCATAAATGGGCCATCAACACACACCTTATTTAGGTTTTTCCCTGGTGGGCATTGCCCAGGAATACAACACCATGGGTGCCAGTCCCTAGTCCATATTTATTAGTTCAGATAAAAAAATAAATACATATAAACAGGATAATCATACTTAGCAAATCATAACTTATCCATTGACACCTTATGTGATACATTCTCTGTAAAATTTCTTGCAATTGTCCAACAATGCAATAGTGATGATATACATCGGGGGTTCTCAACCCCTGGCCCGTGGGCCACTTTTGACCCGCGGGGCTTTTTGAAATGGACCATGTTCCCCTGCTGCTGGATGGTAGCTTGGCTGCAGCAGCCCGCCTCTCTCCCTCCCTCCTTCCCTCCCCCAGCATGGGCTCTCTCTGGTGGCAACAGTGATTGGGGGCCCCTGGAAAGGAGGGAGGGAGGTGCCGGCGGGCCAGGAGGAGCCAGGAGTGGAGCCCACTGGAGAAAGCTAGGCCGGGCCCAGCCAGAGCGGGGCAGGACACCCTGCAGGGAGGGATCCAGACTGGAACTGGCCAGTGGGGAGAGCTGCGCTGGGGCCGGTTTAGGATGAGCAGGACCCAGAACTGCCCCACGGTACACCCAGAGGAGTGGAGGGGTAGAGTATCGCATCCTTCTGGGGCTGGGGTTGTGTCCAACCCACAGCATTGGTGCTGGGGGAGAGAGCCTGGCCCGGTTCCTTGGGGGCTGTCTGGGCCCGGCCTGGAGGCAGGGGAGGTTTCAGTGTTCATGGGCACCCTGCCCTTTAAAAAAAACTTTAAATAACCTTTTTGGCTCAAAGGCCAAAAATATAATTTTTAGGAACCTGAAAAGCCAACAGTCTCTTTAATTAAAATTTAATTTAATTCAATCAATTAAATGTTATGAATTAAGTAACTATACATGACACTTAATTGAAACTTAATTAATTATATTTTAATTAAATAGACCAGTGGCACCTTAGGGTTGTAAAAATTGTATTTGTGGCCCTCGAGCCAACAAGGTTGGGAACCACTGATACATATGTCCATGTTTGTCATACAGCATCACATGGGGTTAATACACAAGTGAGCTGAGGCGTGAGATGTCCTTGGGACTGGGGGTCAGGGCAATCAGTGGAAAGAAGGTGCCTGAGGAACCTTGTGAAGGTCAATGCAGAATCCACTTAGCCCCCAGAACTTCAGGGATGTGTATTTCCAGAACTCAGGTGGACACACTGCCTCTCTGACAGCAAGAGAATCAGAACAGACTAACAGAGCCATTTTTGCTTTGTGACCCGCTGACAGAAGCTGACGACTCCCAAATGCAGATAGCCCATTTTATTGATGAGGGGGTGATCCTGGAGAGTCCATCGCAGGTGGGGCCATTCCACGTGGTGCTGGAGAACCCCAGCTTCTCTATACTTGGATTGATTTGGCCATGGAAGAAGTCTGAGAAGAGTCCTAAAATCCATTCTGTTGTACTGCTCTACCAAGCACAAAAGAATGTTAATCTAACCCTCCGCCTTTACCTGATACCTGATGACAGCTCAAGGGTCAAGGTAACCTATAGTGTGAGCCTTATGATTTACACAACAGGGCACACAGCTGTTGAAATATAACTGGGCTAGGAGAACAGTGAAGCATCTAACTGGAGACTGATTGTCTCCATGATCTTGACTCAGATAACTTTACATTCAGGAGATTGGGAAATTGGGCTGGGAAATGATCTCCTACTGATCACACACAGTATTAGAGAGCATGGTAGATTATGTTCTGTCCTTCTCTCTTCTGATCCCAAATTCTGAGATTTGATAATTCTTCAACAACTGAAATCAGTAATTTAAATATGTAATAGAAATAATATCAAATAACTATCATACCTGAGTAAACCAGCCTCTTTGCTGTCTATTTATAAAAGAAAGGGCAATATTAAATTGATTGCTCCAAATTACATTATTGTCATTATGACAGTAATGAATCGTGTCACAAAGTCATAATCTGGATCTTAACACCAGACAGGATTTTCTCCTTTCATTTTTAACGAAGACCCTTTCCTCCAAGGCTGCTATCAAGGAGAATGGGAACCGGGCCCCTGACAGCTCTGGATCAGGAGTCTCTGCAGTGTTTTTTTTCTTTTCTATATCCCAAATTTGACAATGCTTATGTTTCATAGGCGATTAAGGACTATGAAAAGGAGTGTCGGTCATCGTTTGTCTCCAAGCCTCATTTAACTACCATACCCCTGTCCTTTGACTCTCAGTATGTTGTGTCCAGTCCCTCGGAGATAACAGTGACACCCAAGGTAAGCGAAGATGGAGCTCAAGTGTGCTGGGGCTGGAGGATCTGGGCAAAGCACTGATCTCTGAATGAATGCTGACCCCGGCACTCCAGTATCGGGTAAGGGGGCCTGTGCTTTAGGGCACAGTGTTTTGGGGGCCTAGTGGAGGGGTCTCTCTCCTTGAATCAATGCTGGTTCTAATGCCCTACCGCAGCGCTAGGGGTCAGTGTGCTACAGGGAGTGGAGTGAGTGTCACAGTGGCGAGACCAGAGTCCTGAGAGCCAGGATTTCACTGGGTCTATGCCCTCTAACTGGCTGTATGCCTCAGTTTCTCCATTTGTGAAAAAGAGATGATACTGACCCTGCTTAGTAAAAAGCTTTGGGATCCCTGGAAGCAAAAGGGAGCATCAAATGAATAGTATATTAAAACGATCCTGCTGATGTAACTAATCACTATGGCCAAGTTACACTGAGGTCAGATACTCAATGAATAATAGAAAGGCTGCAAACAGGTTCCATATTACACATTTCCAAACACATTCATACAGATGGAGGCTGCCTGGAGAACATTTAGTTGATGCAGAAGTCTTCTATGATCAACCCTGATTAACATGCTTCATCCCCATCCCAGCCCTGCTTGTTGGGGTAGAAGTGGGAGGGGTCACTCTTAATATTGCCATTGGTTCCTCTTTGAGCGCTTGCTCATGTCCATTCCATTCTAGGTGGGTGTGTGCCTGTGTCTGTGGTTACTGGAATTTTTTCACTCAGCAGTAGGGCTGTCTCTAGCACCCTCTGGAGCCCTGTCTCTGCTGAACAATATGAAGTGACACCAGCCCTTCACCCCTCCCATGAGGGTTGTTGGAACCAGTACTTCTCCCTTGCATTGCAAGTTCTTAGTTTACCTTTAGCAATTTATTTAGGTTTCAAGTTCTATATAACAGTTATAATTAATAGTTTATGGTTAATGTTTGTGATCCGATGAAGAACTTTACCCCACAGTGGGGCATGCCCTGTGGGTTCAAACCTTACATGACCTGCAACAAGCCCTTCCCACTCAGCAACCTCTTTGACTGGCATGTCTGGGAGAAAAGCACAGAAAGGACAGGTACAAAGTTTATAAGAGCTTCAGTCCAAGGATGAAAAAAACAGATCTGGCTGGAGACCCCATGTATGGAGGAAGCACTGAGACTGGCCCCAGAACATTTCTGTGCCTACTTGGTACCGAGCACATCAGTCTTCATGTAGAGTGCACCGCAGGAACCAAGTTCTTTGCAATGCTGCTCCTCTTCTCTGTCTGCAAAGAAGCAACAGAAGAAGCAGTACAAGGAGATATCCCTTTCCCCAGCACCAAAGAAGTCAAAGAACAGTGCACCAGGCACAGCACCCTTCTTGAGCTGGCTACCCGGTCAGGACACCAAAGTCAAGGGTCTCTACCTAGGGTACCAGTCCTCTTCAGGGAGCCACCTCCACTGCACGAAGCATAAGGGGACCCTTCCAGTTGACCATCCCATCAATGCTGGAGACATTTGAGGCTGTGAGGGACCTGATAGTCCTAGAGTTGCCTCCATCCCCGAGGCTCCCTCTGGCACCAGATAGAGGGGCAGCTCTATTTTTGAAGGAAAAACTGGCAATGGGTTCCCCCATGACATTTACACCACTTGGCTTCACCAGGACCATGGTCGCCGGTGTGGAGGAGGTCTCCAGCCACACAGTAGTGGTTGCCAAGATTGCTTTCACAGTCTCCTGCATCAAGATACTCAACCCGATTTCAGCAGTGGTGATCATGCGCTCTGCAGCACCAGGCCATGACATCCCAGCACCAGTCTTCAATGCCATGGCACTGGAGTTGGGAATCCTGGCCTGGATCCCCAGTGTTCCAGTCCCTGGCACTACGTCTGCACCCATCAGGTCACCACTGTTTTGGGACTCAAAATACTGGTCATCCTTCTGACAGCGCTGGTCCCTGGTGCTGCATTACAGTCACATGAAGGCACCTACAGCTCCTCTGTGGTCTCCACAGGAGTCCTACTTGTCATATTCTGGAAACGAGTATCCATGAACTGGCCACTGTCAGCAGCAGAAGGCACAAGGGGCCGGGGCAGGTCCCCCACCACCAGGATGACCCCAAGAACAGTGGTCCATGGAAGCCCTTATTGGAATCCATGGGCTTTCCCCATGGTACCAGACCCCCAATCGTTCCACTTCTCATTGAAGTTCTCTATGGTTCTTGCGGCTCAGGACTCTGCATCAGACCATGGCACTGGGCACGCTTGTTGACCCAGGTGCAGGAGGAAGTTTTGCACCCCACCTGCCAGTCCTACCATCCTCCTCCTCATGCTCAGATGAGGCAGTAACCAGCACAAAGCACTCAGTCCCATTAGATGATTTCAGGGCTCACCAGCAACTCCTTAAAAAGATGGCTTCCAACTTGCGCCTAGATATGGAGGAGCTCAAGGATTCATCAGCCGCCTTCTTTGATGCTGTGGCAGCTATGACACCAGCTCAAGTTGCTCCATTTGTACACCAAGGGGTAGTCAAGGTGGGCACAGCCCTGTGGCAGATCCCCTCTTTGCTGCCACCAACATCTAGAAGAGCCAAAAAGAAGTACCATGTCCCAACTAAAGGTTTTGAGTACCTTTTTACACACCCTTCCCCCGGGATCTTTTCTGATGGCAACAGCCAGTGAGAGGGATAGGAAGGGGCAGCTGAGTTCCACCCCAAACAATAAGGCCTCAAAGAAGCTGGACTTGTTGGCGCACAAAATTTATTACATAGCCACCTTCAGTTCAGAATTGCCAACCTGCAAGCTCTGCTGGTCTGGTATAATTTCAGTTTCTGGAATTCACTGTTGAGGCTCTCAGAGGAACGTGCCCAGGACTTTACCAGCATTTGTGAGGAGGCAAAAGTGTGGCTGAGGCCACATTACAGACAGTGCTAGATGCAACAGATTCAGCAGGAAGACCCATGGCCAAAGCTTTGTCCACGCACAGGAGTTCACGTGGCTGCAATACTGCAGATTATCCCAGGCAGTGTCAGCAGTCTATTCAAGATCTCCCCTTGAATAGCTCTGTGCTTCTCTCAGACCAAACAGATGGCAAGCTTCATGGATTGAAAGATTCAAGAGCCACCCTGTATTCATTGGGCCTTTACACACCATTGGGCCTTTACACACCTGTATTCATTGGGCCTTTACAAGGAAACAGTTCCACCTTCCACAGGAGCAGCCCAGGTTCCAAGTCCCATACTCCTCTTCCCACAAGAGAAGAGCTAGAGATATAGATTGTAATTGCAAATGCCCGCTTTAACCGGCTCCTCATCTGAGTTGGGTCTTTGCAGTATTACAGTGGCCAACATATACTGCCGCATCTCAATCTTCCCAAGCCACAGTGGATTCCTCAGGTTTGTAGTGGGCCATGTCCATTATCAATTCACAGTGCTGCCCTTTGGCCTTTCATCTGTTCCAAAGCTTTTACAAAATGCATGGTGGTGATAGCTGCATACCTGAGATGCAGAAAGGTTTCAGATTTATCTTTGCCTGAATGACTGGCTGATCAAAGGAAAGTCCCAGCCCTAGATACATCACAGCATACACCTAGTAAGGTCCACCAGTCATCACTTGGGCCTGTTTATAAACAATCAAGTCGATTTTCTTACCAGTTCAGTGGCTAGAGGACATAGAAGCAGCTCTTGACTCCACCCAAGCCAAAACCAATTTCTTTTCCAAACCCTGTCTAGCCTCATCAGGAACATTTGTGCTTATCTCCTCCCAATGGCCCACACTTTCCTCCAGCTGCTAGGTCGCATGGTGTGTCCACATATGTGATGCAACACACCTTCCTAAGGCTTAGCTCATGGGTGGCCTCGGTTTACTCCCCGAGAAGAGACAAATTGAACAGAGTGGTTATGGTACCCCTGCATGTATTATCATCCCTGAAATGGGGGTCTGACCCACAATCAGTGAAGCAGGACATGCCCTTCAAAGGCCTAACCCCCTCAATTATTCAGTTGTCCACTGCGTCAGACCTTGTAGGGGGCCCTCACATCAACAGCAACCTCAGCACCTAGGTGACCTTGTCTCAGCGGCTACGTCTACACTTGCGAAGTCGACTTAACTGCTGGGCAAAACCAGAACATCCAGTCTCTTAAGGCCTCAATACAGTTGATACTGGATTATTAATTACATATTCTATGGCAAGGCCTAGCAGTTGCATCAACAAATGTTCACCGTGCAACCATTTCAGCTTCTCGCCTCCAATCCAAGGAAAGTCAGCGTTTTCCTGTTGTTTGACAGCCAGATTCCTTAAAGGCTGAGAGCTGGTCTACACTGCAGGGGAATTTCAGCAGTAATCAAAGGGAGAGAAGCAAAGTGCTTACAATAACTTCCTTTGACTGCCTACCGCCTCCTCGCCGCAGGGTCCCCACAGTGCTATTTGATGGGAAATGCCTTCCGTCTAATAGCTCTACGATACTTGCAGAGTATGTCCTAACAAATTGATCTCTGGCTAATTCTGGGTTTAACTGAGCACATCTTTACAGACACTCAATCAAACCCGCACAACTGATGCTACGCTGTCAGAGGTGCCCTCAACGGTGTAGCCTATCCCTTAGAGAGACACTTCCCCCAATTAAGAACCCACTTCCTCCCTGGGGCCTGAACTTAGTTCTGGTAAGGCTTGCAGAGCCCCTTAGTTCTATCAAGGACTTTCATATTCCTTTCATGTCTCTAGCAACTCTAGCTTCTTTCCTGGATAAAGGCCTTTCTAGTAGCTATCACTCTGATGTGCAGAGTTTCTGAGTTAAGAGCGCTCACCACTGCCCTACAATTTTCTGTAAGGATAAGGTTGAAATGTGGTCACATCTGGCCTTCTTGCCCAAAAATGTATCCCAATTTCACAACAAGCAAGACACATGCCTGGCCGTGTTCTATCCTAAATCACATAATTCCAGAGAGTAATGTAAATGGCATGTCCTCGATGTTAGGTGGGCATTAGCCTTGAAAGGATGAAATCCTTTCCTAGGACTATGTAATTCTTTTTCGCAGAGGCAGAAAGGATGAAGGGACTCCCTATTTTCTCCCAAAGAATTTCCTCATAGATATCTTCTGATTTAGGCTGTGTTATGAGCAGATGCACTTACCTCTGCTGGAGATTGTCAAGGCCCATTCCACTAGAGCACAGGCCTCTTCAGTGTCCTTCCTGGTACAGGTACCAATACAGGACAATTGTAAAGCCACTGTCTCGTCCTCGGTCCATACCTTTACATTCCACTATGCCACTGTCCAGCAGGCTCAGAATGATGTCAGTTTTAGAAGATCAGAGCTGAAGACAGCACATCAATGAACTCTGCGTCCTACTCCAACAAGACACTGGTGAGTCACCTAGAATGGAATTGACATGCGCAAGCACTCAAAGAAAAAAACAGTTACTTAGAGGTTGTTCTTTGAGATGCGTTGCTCATGTCCATTTCATGACCTGCCATCCATCCTTGCCATTGAGGGTGACAGCAAGAAGGACCTGAGAGGGTGCATGACCGGATACACTTCTTATATCACAGCATGAGCACAGGGCCTAGAGGGTACCAAAGTCGGCCCCATGTAAACTATGAAGGGAAAAAAATTCTGGTAACTATGCAAATGGGCGCACACACACCTAGAATGGAATGGATAGGAGCAACACATCTGGAAGAACAATAATTGCTACAGGTAAGTAACCATCTGTTTTTATGCAGGAACTGTTATTTGTGGATAAACCTGCAGATAGTCATCAACCATCCACAGAAATCCACACCAAGAATTTCAAGGAAGAGCTGGACCTCAACCTCATAAGGGAAAATGATAAGAAACCAGTCTGGAATGCCGTTGTGAGACCAGGTAGGCTCAGCCTGGCAGTGGATAGATATTTGTGTAGGCAGCCCCCAGCCAGCACCTCTCATGATGGCTGGCACAAACCTTCACTGTGAGGAGACTGACAATGAGGTGGAAGAGCCAGCAGAGTACAGAATTAAAGATTATTGCCCTAAATCTGTGACTGATGACAGCTTCCCTGCTGTCCAGCTGCTGCAAACTGTAATAAATTAGATTTGTGCAGTGGCTTCTGGGATATAGCACTCACATTTGGCTGTGGCAAACCCTAGGAGTGAAGATAAATCCACCCCCTAGTTGTAAGGTGTCTAGGGCTCTTATTGAGTGTATAGCCAGTTGTTGGAGTAGCCTTGTGGTTCGTAATGAAAAATAATCTAGACCAAAGAACCCAGATTAGCAAAATATTTACTGTTTAGTAAATACAGTTCAATGCATGAGAAAAATCATAGATAGCCTTTTGGGAAGTGATTTCACAGAGCTGATCTAACACATTGCTTTTGCATCAAAGACAGACCCACACCTCGGCCATAGTTATAGTATGGTTGTCTACAAGTGAAAAACACTGGATGTGTCACTTACAGCTTAAGTTTGTACCAGTTTTGTCTTTGTTTCCCTGTAACTTTCCCATTACTCCGTTTGAACACAACCTTTCAAACTAGTGGTCCATGAGAACACCTGCTAAGTTTGCACTAGGATACAGAACAAATTTGCCTTGCCTCCAGTAGGTTCAACATTAGGTTTTGCCAAATATTTGTTACAAGTATTGTGGGAGGTAAAGCTTAGCGTGGGTGAACTGAACTCTGGGAATAACATCAGCCGTTTGATTAACAGAGCAGCCTATTTGCTGTGTGTAGCACAATATAAATATTGATATAATATACAATGTATATATAATACAATATAAATATGATGACCTACACCTATTGGCTATCCCGGCCCAGGATACACATGTGGGAAGATTTGATCCCTTCCAGCAGAGGGCATGAGAGCACAAAAAGACACCAGCCATTCGGTTTTGTAATTTTTGCTCTCTTGATTGTGGTTTTTCTCAGGAGCAGATCACAAGAGTAGGATGACCAGCTAGCAAGTGTGAAAATCAGGGTGGTTGGTGAGGGGATAAAGAGGCACCTGTATAAGACAAATCGCAGAATATTGCGACTTTTCCTGTAAAATCCAGACATCTGGTCACCCTACATCAGTGATGCTTGACCTTTTTCAGGCCTGTCCCTCCCACCACCAATATGGAATCTGTCTTTCCCTGCCCCTCCTCTGCCCCATTATAGCACTTCCAAGGCTTTCGCCGCAACAGAGGCTGAAGGCAGAGCTGGGGCTGGAACGGGGGCTAGAGGTGGAGCTGGTCTCGGGGCTGAATGAGGTTGTGGGAGGAGGGAGGCTGAGGTCAGGGCAGAACTGGAAACTGGGCTGGCACTTCTTCCACACCATTTGTGGGGGCTGCCCCTAACTTCCTGCAGCCTGCCCCCCACCGAAAAATTCCTCTGTGCCCCACAGCTTGGGGACCACTATCCTATAGGATGGGGAGAGGCATCATAAGATTTTTAATTACCTCAGTGTGGAGCAAAGTCTCCCAGGTTCAGACTCTCAGGAGCTTTGGCACTTCCTTTTCTCTCAGAACTGGGGACTCTTTTTGGGAGACCCTCTGGGACAGAGCTCAGCCCAGAGTCTGATCTCAGCAACTCTGCAGACATCAATGGAGTCAGGCTGGATTCTGATCTCTGGGACTGTGGTGTAAATCTGGGCCCTCAGTACCTCTCAAGCCAATCAAGTCTAGAAAGGTCCCATGTGGTGTATTAGGGAAAAGTAAATAACTGCTGACTCTCTCTTTCCCTTTTTCTTCCAGAGGACCTCACAGATTTTGTTCCATCCCCCAAGATAGGTGAGTTGCAAATGCCAGTTTCTAAATCCAATTATTCTCTCACACTGACTGATTTCTCCCTTCTGAAGCCAAAAAAAAAAAAAAAAAAAATCAGATGGAGAAATCCCTATTGAGATCTTTTCTTCTCCACATGTTCAGCATCGCTGCCACACCTCACCCCAGAGGTGGCTGCATTCTGGCACTGGGTGAGCATTCCTCTGTATCCAGACTGCAAAGTGCAGGGATGAAATTCACTAGCGAAATGTAAAGATTTGTATTAGTAAACAAGCTAAGAAACCCCTGTTCATGTTCTCTCTTCCACACAGATTCACATTTTATTGATCATCACCGAGAACAGCTGATCCAGCGGGTGACTGCAGTGGATGGTATCCTGGATTTATTGCATGGTCCCGTTCTGGACACTGAACAATACCAGAGTGTCAGAGCTGAGAAAACCAACCAGGAGAAGATGCGGAAACTGTACGAGCTGGTCCCAAGCTGGAACACAGACTGCAAAGATCAGTTCTACCAGGCACTGAAGGACAAACACAGACACCTGGTTGAAGAGCTTGAGGGGAAATAGATGGAGGCAGCTGTTGCTCCTCTCAGAGCTCATCTGCCTGAATGGGGGTTAATCCACAGCTTTTTGATGTACATCAGCTCACTCCCAACATGGCAGCTGCTCTAGTAGTGTGCACATGGGACACCTATTCTGTCTTTCAATTCACCTCATGTGCATGCAGCAGAGGCTTGCTGTGTACTATGAATGCAGCGTTCTCAAAGGGTACCCCACACGCTTTGCATTGGTGCTAAACACTGGGCATTCTGTCATTGATCTCATGGGGAATTGTAGGATACATAGCATAAGCCAGTAGGGTTCAATTTAAAAAAAGAAAAATCCCATGTTTCCGCAGGCTCTGCCCCACACATCCTTTCTGGGTAGGCTAGCACTATATTTGAGTTGCTGCCAGCCAGCAAAACTCTGTGCCACTCTGCTGGCAACCTCGAAATCATAGATGCGGCTTGGGCTGTGATTCAGCTGAATGCATTTGGCTTTGGACTGGGGTGCTGCTATATAGAAAAGAGATTCAGGGCACAGATTCCCTACCCCTCCTTCCTCCTTCCCCAGCACCCAAGCTTTTCCCCAGCTCCCCTTTCCTCTGGCCGTAGCACCCAAGCTCATGGCCCCAGCACCTGAGTTCTTCCCCAAGCCATACTCACCTTTCCCTTGCACCCCAACCCCTGAGCTCTTCCCACAACCCTGTCCCGAGTTTGTCCCCTGGTCCTGCAGACTGAGCACCCAGCCATGTGTACCTTCTCTTACCCCCATTCCTGGTCTCTCACACTTTCCCTGGCCCTCCAGCCCCACCAACCCCAGCCCTGAACCCCTTTCCTTGACAACCCCCAGCCACAAACCCCTTTTCTTGCCCCTTCCTGTCCCGCTCACCCTGCCCCTAAGCCCCTTCCTTTGCCCTCCCCCAGCCTGTGCCCAGCTCCTGAGCTGCGCCCCCCTGCTGCCCCCGGCACCCAGCAAGGCAGGAGATTTTAAAATGCCCTGCTTGCCCCAGCTGATAAAAGACAGGTTTCAGGAGCCGCTTCACAGCCTGTGGTGCTATTGCTGGGTTCAGGTTAGTGGGCAGAGATTAGTGGGAAAGGACAGCTGTGCAGACCAGCAGTGGTGAGTGAACTTCACGATGGGATAGACAGCCTTTTTTGAGGTATGTGTTGAACTAACCTCGGAGCTGGAATGGCAGTGTGCTAACTTATGGTGCCCCGTGCCTGCGGACAAGTGAGTTACCATTATCTGGCATCCGGCCACTCCTAAATGTTATCGGTACGTAACACCCCAGTTTGACATAGCGAGGTCAAGTTTGGGAGCTGTTATGCGGATGATTGATGCCAAGGAAAAGGGACTGTTGAACCAGGTCCTAAACTTGCCAATACTCAGGAGATTACTGATGGGTTTGCACACATGGCTTCCCAAACAGTCTGGGGGCAAGTGATGAGTCCCATGTGCCCATTATTTGCCTCCTTCCCCCAGTGCACCAAGAGCACAGAATTGATGAAGAAAAAGGGGATTTCTTTCTGCTGCTCCAAGGCCTGGTTGATCACCATGGTGTGTTTACAGACAAATGCAGGGTGGTCTGGGTCCATGATGCTAGGATTTTTTGGAACTCAGGCCTATTTACCTTAGTGAAGAGAGAGGACTGCTTGTTCCCAGCAACTCTGTGGACATTAATGGTGTGGACATTGCTCTATTTATCCTGGTGGACCCAACTTATTCCTGCTTCCTACCTCTGGATCAACTCACCTACAGCTGAAACAAAGGACAGAGACCCATCCTCGTACTGTAGAAGCTTGCAAACTCCACAGTTCTACTGAAAAGTTGATATAGATGGATTTCAAGTCATTTGTATGTATCGGATCACTTTAATCAGACACCTCTCACCTTGTTTTTCTTTCCTTTTATAATAAACCAGTAGTTTTAGTTTAATAACTAGTTTAGTTTAGGATTGGCCGGCAGCAGCATGGTATTCTGGGTAAGACCCAAACTTATATTGGTCTGGTAATGTGCCTGACCATCTGGAGATCAAAAGAATGTTTTTGGTAAAGAGAATAGAGTTTTAATAATTTATCTCTTTACTGGACCTAATTGGAAGCCAGAAACTGAAATGCAGCAAAGGGGGCTCTGTTGTACTTTTCATTTTAGCTTCTTGAAAACCAGTGTGGGGAATCAGAAGCACTGTTTGTGGCTGGCTGGGAATTCTGACTTCAGTGTCACCCAGCAGATTTGGAAGAATCTGCTCTCCTTTTGCAGCCTGTCCAGACCTGCATATTTTCAAGTGGGCTACCTTAGGTACAGATGGGTCACATTGGCTTCCTTACACTACAAGCAGCAGTAAAAAGCTTTCCAACATTTCTAGCAGTATGCTGTATTTTGCACAATCTTTATGAGAGTGATAATGCGTGAAGGCTGTGGCGTTGGGTGGGAAGCTGAGGTCCAGAGACCTATGCAAAGGTCTGAGTAGCCAGCAAGGCGCCCCATAGAAATTGGAAACAGTTGGGGCAACATTATCTGGGATGTTTATTACTCTTATTTTGAGTCTGAGCCCTGAGAACATGTAGCCATGCATCCAGCTATTTCCCTGTTCAGAGTGACACGGGATGAACTGTGCAGGTTTGTTTATTGGTGCTGGCAGTGTGATGTTGGGCCAATCCTTGTTTTACCTTACGGCTTACCTGTACCCTTTTGACAAATTTTGTGAATGATTTCAGTTTTATAGCTTTTCCCATTAATGCCTTGATGTATCAGCACTGAATTATTAACACCTTTTGTTGTGAAAAAACAACCCTCTATGCAACAAATTAAAGACATCTTTAATTGAAGTGACAGCCTGAAAGAAACCCTTCATTAAAACAGAAGTATATCAAAAAGCTCCCAGTGCAATGGTGTAGATAGGACAGAGGAGAGGTAGGGTGCTTAGAGTCACAGGTGATTGCGCACCTTCACTCTGCTGCCTCTTTGTTGGAATTCAGATGCTCATTGGTGAGGCTTACAGGTATCTGGGGCACTGAATAGCTCCGAGTGAGCAATGGAGTTGACATCAGGGGTAGAGGAGTTACAGCAGGGCTGGGCAAAATACAGCCATGGGCCAAATTCGGCCTCCTGGACCTCTGTCATTGCTGTCAGCTGGCCCTCCATGGCCCCACTGTCCCAGGGCTGGCTATCCGCCACCTCCTGCCAGCTCTCTGCTGCCCCTTGTCCCCCCAGCCAGCTCTGCAGCTCCCCTCACAACACACCAGCTGTTCTCCACCTTTGTACTGCCTCCCTGCTGGCTCTGTGTCCCCCGGGCAGCTCTTTGCCATCGCCCTAGACTCACACCCCCACTGGCTCTGTGCCACTGCCCAGCCACAGGGTCAGCTCACCACCACCGCCCTGACCCACCTGGGAGTATTACTGCCCACCCAGGTTATAACTTGGTGAGAGAAGAGATTGGATAAGGTAGTGCTTTATTCCTCCCCACCCCCAATAGCATTAGAGGCTGCTTCCCAAACCTGCCTTAAGCCCAGAAACATCATGATAGAGAACAGACCATTTCTGCTCCTTGTAGAACACAGGGAAGGAAAAAACCCCACAGGCTCCCCACTGCTGATTTCAGTGGACTCCTCCTGCTTTACAAAAGGGGACAGAGAATCTGGCCCTAAGAATTAAAGGGATGGGGTCTAGTGTGCACCAGCACCCAGAATGTCATTGAGGGGGTTGTGTGGATGTGCTCTTTCTGGATGTGTGGCCAGCCTTTCCTTCCTTTGTGTTCCAGAGCAGCTGCACAAAAAGAGGGGTAATGAACAGGCCACTTTCCTAGAGCACATGTTCCTCTATTGTGCCAGGGGTTCCCAGTGGTGGAGGCAGGAAATGGGAAGAATGTGTTAAGGAAGAGAGCACAAGAGAGACAAGGATGAAGAAACTCTTCCTTGGTGACCTGGGCAATGGTGCTATAGTTGAGATTTCTGCCAGATGTGCAGTTTTGCCCACCTCAAGTCAAGGAAATCTGTTTCTATTCTAAATAAAGAACATACACTAGAAAATCCCCTCTGTAGCTTTAATTTCTCTTTCACTGTGAAATTAACAGACAAGACCCACAATCTGCTTCTGCTTGCCATGTGCTAATAGGGTAGGGAGATGCTACAAAGTGGTGAGGTGGGATCTGAACTATGGTACAGTATTCCAAAGGGGTAGCCGTGTTAGTCTATTGTAAAAAA
Source organism: Pelusios castaneus (assembly GCA_007922175.1). Lineage (NCBI taxonomy): Eukaryota > Metazoa > Chordata > Testudines > Pelomedusidae > Pelusios > Pelusios castaneus. The sequence goes on along the minus strand of ML688334.1, from coordinate 51,347 downwards.
ACAACAGAGTCCTGTGGCACTTTTAAAGGCTAACAGATTTATTTATCGCATGAGATGTATGTATGTAGTATGTAGTATGTAGCTGTTGGATAAGGTGGGTTTCCATAACCTGTTGCCAGTCCTCAATGCAGCAGTACTTTGAGAAAACTTCAGCAAAGTGACACAGCAACTCCCTCTAAGAAGTTGGGCCCAATATCATTCCAGGGGAAGGGGTTCTTCCACCCCCCCCCCTCCCATTTCATCATCATTTGCATTGCATCAGAGAGGAAGATCTTCTACAAAATCACAGTTGTTTTCCTGAAGAATGAGAGTTCTGGGAATGTGCCCAGCTGCCTGAAGGTGAATAGGAGATGTGATCTGAGACGTGTTCCAGGCTGATGTGGGAAATACCCTGGCGGCCTTTCCCTTTGTCAAGAGAGTGCCACTGCCAGAATTCGAAGCTTGTGCTCCCTGATACCCATCTCAGACCTTACAGACAAGAAAAGAGGCAGGAGGGAGGCAGGATGGTGATGGGGACAGAAGGACATGCCCCTCTCCTGGCAGAAGTGGATTTCCTCCACGTTCAGCCATCAGGGAATGTCCATTGAAACCTGAAATGGTCACACCACTATGGGGAGTGGCTAGCTTCCCTGTAAAACTCAAATCATAAAGCAGATAAGTTCTCTTTACCCTGCCTCCCCCAACACCCATCCTAGCCAAGACCCTACCAGCACCTCCACACCTGATCTGTAAGTGCTGAGAGGGGATGTGCAGGGGGAGAGGAGGTCTGGTGTGTCTGCAGGAGTTAGTTCGGTAAAGGGGACTGTCAGGCAAGGGCCCAGTTGGTCAGAGTCAGGGCAATGAGTTGTGGTCTGTAGTGTATAATAGCTGTGATCATGGGGAGATGGGAGAGTTTGGGAAGAGGGTCTCTAGTGGCAAGCGGCTTAACGCTTTCTTTCCCTGCTTCTGCAGTTTGCGCTTGGACTATAACTCGTGGCAACCTTGGCCATTTCGTGACGAAGCTTTTGTGTATTCATTAATCCAGGACTGTTGTTTCTCAGTCAGCAAGATTTCACACCAGATCGGGACAAAAGACAGCCGCTTGGCTGTGCCCTCACTCTTCAATTTGTGATGGCATCCAGGTAGTAGGACCCAATCTCAAATCTCGCCCCAGGGTGGTGGGACTTGCTGGCTTTGGGAGGGGGGAATGGGACACGGGACATTCCCCTTGAGGGGTGCAATGAGGCAGCGTAGCTTCATTCCAGCCCGGAGGGGTTAATTCACCCTGATAGGGACCCTGGCACGGCACAGGATCAGGGTGGGCAGGGCTCTGCCCTTCCTTGTGGGGGGGGGGGGGGAAACGCCAGGCTGTGCCTGTGCTAGCCACCCTGGCAGGGAGGGCAGTTGGAAGCCCTAAAGCCAGCAAAGTCAACTTAAAACGAGGTTTTATAAAGTTGACTTAATTTTTCCTTAAATCAACTTAAGCAGCTGCTTAAGTCGACTTAAGGAAAGTGTAGCATGGACGCAGATTAAATTAAGACGACTTGAGCAAGCTTAAATCAACTTAATTTGTAAGTGTAGACACACCCATAGAGTTCACGGCTAGCAGTGGAGGGTAAAGATGCTCCTAATAAAGCCTGGAGAAAATGCCAGTCATGGCCCCAGAAGTTGGAGAAACCTGGAAAGGGCAGGGACCCATCCAGGACAGAGCCCGGGAGTCAGGCAGCTGTGGAGCAGCCACACCCGCCGAAGGGAGGAAGCAATTCAGAGAAGGAAAATGAGCCTGTGTTGTTCCTGGAAGGCAAAGCAGCAACTCCCACATTTCCCTGCCAGCCCAGCAACAGGATCCCCCTCACTGCTTGGAGCTGGACTGGAGCCATGTGGAGTAGGATGGGCCCAGGTCCCCCAATTCTCACCCCCACACTTTGGGCAGGATGAGTGCTAACCCCTACGCCAAGGGGGGCCTGAGCTAGTGACTGTTTATTTGCTGAGCCCGTGCCCAGAAGGCCTTCACCCTGGGCTGTATTTTGGAGGAGTCCTCAGGCACAGGGTTGCATTAAGGCTCTTGGGGACCCAGGGACTTGTGTGGACTACCCCAATTTGGTGGTGCCCATCTCGGGAGTAGGGTAGAGTGGGGCTCAGGTGAGTTGACAAACCAGCCAGCCACATGGTGCAGGCCAGCGGTCAATGCTGGTCTCAGCCTGCACTGAGGCAGGGGGAAGGTGGAGCAGGCTGGTGCTTGACAAATGAGGTGCTCCGCAGATTGGCCAGCCATGGGGGTGGGGTGGAGTGGTGCTGGTGGGACGTGAGGACTGGCCAGCCACAGACACATTGGGGCACTGGGCCAGTAAAGCAGCCAGCTGCGTGATGCGGCATTGGCTGTGTCTCTTCGGCTGGCTGCTAGAAGTGCTCCAAGCCTACCAAACAGTGCCCAATTTATTTTTGTGGGGTGGTGCGCAGTGGGGCCCCCCATTAGACTGGGACTTGGGGCAGCGGGCTGTACAGCACTTTGTTAATTGGGCCCCGATCAGGCAGGAGCCCCGAGCCACAGACTTCTCAGAGGTCTCGCCCCCCTCCAGTTACCATGTGCCCAGTAGAAATTCCCAGAGGGATAGCCGTGTTAGTCTGTTGTACAGCAAAAAACAACGCGAGTCCTGTGGCACATTATAGACTAACAGATTTTCTTCGGCATAAGCTTTTGTGGGCTATAACCCACTTCATCAGACGCATGTGCCCAGTGAATAAGATGCAAATCAGGGCAACAATTCCCCATTGATGCCAAAGGAGGCACTCCGGAGGAGACCCAGGACCCTCACAAGGCAGCTCTGGCTCTGATCTGGCCATGGTGTTGAGCACTGCCTGGGTCAGAGGTTAAAGGCATGGGATATTTACCAACTAGGCCAAACCAAGTGCTGAAGAGGGGAGTGACCCACAGAAGTTACTGGTACTTGGCTGTTCTACAGCTCACAGTGGAGATGACTCTGGAAGGTTTCCCAGCTCTCCTTGTGGAGAAAGATCTCCTAACACACATGGCCAGCCATATCAAAGCCCCTTGTGCACTGTGGTGTCAAAGAAAGGCCGAACAAACAGTGAATACTGCACTGCCAGCTGACAGCAGTGGGTTGGGTCCCTCGGGGACAGATTGGTGTAAGGCAGCATGTGGGGGAACAGTGCTCTGCCCAACGTCCATGGGTCAACAGCAATGTGGGGAGAAGGCTAGCAGGCTGTCCCCCAGCAAAGCTACATTGATCAGGAGCAGAGAACACCATGGAGCTGAAGCACTCAAAACATTTTATTTAAAAAAAAACACATCACGGCACATGTGACAGAGCTGGGGTGGAACAAAGGAAGATGACCGAAGCCACAGTGAAGCAGCTTCTGGAGAGACAGCAGAGTCGGGCGTACAGTGCACATCAGGATGTCTTTGGAGAGTGTCTCTCCCTGGCACCAGCTGTGGGCTGGACACAGAGGGAGGCAAGAAGTGGTTTGAGGAGTTCTTGGATCTTCTGCTGAGCTGTGATCATGTCTCCCATTGGGGCAGCTGCAGGGGGCACAGGAATTTGATGAAGAGAAAGGCAGTTTGTGTCTATTACTGTGTCATCGACGCTGCATGATGCCCATAGAGGGTGACATTTTGAAGACATTAGTATATTTGCATGAATTCCCACACCCCAGAAGCACATTTGGAACCCCAGTTTAAAGTGACTCTGTGACAAACTCACAACTGGGGAGGTAACTGCCCCCTTCTCCCAGCCATGCTGATGTGTCCATACTGAGCTATGCAGTTTCTCTGACTCACATCTGCAGCTTGACCTGCCTCCACATTTCAGAGTGTCAGGGCCTGTACCTGGGTCTCAGTGAGACTTGGGCTATGATCCACCTGCCTAGCAGGTTACTGGGGCCTGGTCCTGAATTCTTTTGACCTGAGTGAGGCGGATTTGCATGTGTGGACAGAAAGGATGGTTGGGCTCAAAACTGGGTCAGAACCTGGGTTTAACATGCTGTGCTGACAGTGTGTCTGTGCAGTGCCTGGCACAACAGGGACTCTGATCTCGGGTGTAGCCCCTGCCTGCTAATGGAATTACATAACTATCTTAAGGGCAGGGCGAGTGCTGAACACACCGATGACTCTCTGATTTCACAGGAAATTCTTCCCACCCCAAGCCTGGCCTCAAAAATACCAGGACACTGGATACATTTCTCCTGCAGACCTGTCTACAGGGCAAACCACTGTCATCTAATGGGACAACCCATCAGATTTGGTGTCTTGGCTTCAGACAACAACACGTCTGACATCGCAGGAGACCAATGGCAGGTACAAAAGTCCCAAATCAACTGGCCAGTGAATGTTCTCAGGTAGCTGGTGTCTGTGTATTGCACATGACCAGGCAAATGTATTCCTGGAGAACATTGGGTGAGTCAAGAATGAGACATGGACCTTTCGTTTCGAGGAAATGGGAGCCAACCCAACTGTAGGATAAGAGACTGGCTGGCTTTGGGGTGGGGAATGGAATACTGGACCTTCCTCCTCTACAGTGCACTGGGTCACATCCAGCTTCCCATATCAGCAATAGTCTCACATGGGTCTCTCTTAAGCAGTTGGTGCTGCCCCCATCACTGGTTTATGGACTAATCGTGTGATCTAGCCTAGCAATTCCCATTTTCCTACATTCCCTCTGGTCACTGGGAAACCATTTCCCTCTTGGGGCCCAAGGAGTCACACAAGACATGGACTTGGATGCTAGTCTCCCACCTACCCATGGTCCTAATGTATATGGCAGCCCCCTGATGCCTGCAGGTGTCTCTAGGCTCTCTCAAACTTAGAGAAACTCTGCAGAGATCCTTGCAAAATGGGCTGTATCTGTCATCTCCAGAGAGAGAGAACAGCTGGGCCTGACCGGGGAACAATGAGGTAGGCAAAGAAGAAGTAGCAATGCTGAGGCCCCAAAGCCAGAGGGAGGCTACTCACCTGATTTATTTAAACACAAGCGACTCCAGCTTTCTGGCCAGCTCATTCTGGTTGATTCCAGTTAGGACGTCCCTGGCCACCTCCAGAGCTCCCCCCTTGGTGTAGTAGTTGACGATCAGGTCGCAAACAGCAATGCGGTTTGCCTCCTCCAGCTTCCCCTTGGGGATCTGGTTGCAGCCCGCAGGTAGTTTCTGGAGATTGTTTAGTTTGGCCTTGAATCGCTCAAAGTCATCCTTCCCCAGCTCATCCAGAACCTCCTGCAGGGAATCTTTCAAGGTCTTTGACATCTTGTCTGGGCTGTTCGCTGAAAATGAAACCAAGTCCTTCACTGGGTGCCTCTTTTTATCATGAATTCTTGCTCCTCCTCCCTTTGTCCTCTTTCCTGTATCTTCCCACTTCACTCATCTGATTCCTTGCCCTCCCACTCTGGACTTTTCACCTCTGGTTTCCCCTCCCCCTTTCCCCATTGCCTCCCTCTCTCTTCCTAAGATCTCAGACACCTGGGACACAGACAAGCTCCAAAGGGGTAGCCATGTTAGTCTAGTTCAGCAAAACAAACAAGGAATCTTGTGGCACTTTGTTAGTCTTTAAAAGTGCCACGGGACTCCTTGTTTGTTTTGCTGGGACACAGAGTTGGCGATAAGAATTGGTAGCCACACAAATCAACCCATTTCCTAGAATCAGGAAACTGACAGGAACAGATCAGATCAGTCTGTGGATGCATCAGTGCACTTTAATTACTGGCTAGAAGAAGCCCTCCCTTCCTTCTGTAACCCCTCACGCCCATATGGGTAAGGGATGGGATGGTGCCAGAGATCATCGATCATCAGAAAGAACAGAGAAGTATGATGAGGGCGGTTTGATAACCTGAGAAGGGAAACCAAAGAGGCAAGAATGACTTAAGCATGCACACATACCCACTCCCCACATCTGACTTCCTCACTCTTTCATTGATTTACTTAGATTTACATGAGCAGGAAAAAAAAAAAAAAAAAAGAGGTCTATGCTGCATCTCTGGCACTTCTGCAATTTTAAAAAAAGAAACATTAAGATACCCAGATCCCTGACATCAGCTCTAATACAGAATGACAATATAAATGTCTGAAATTAATCAACCACACACACAATCCCCAGATTACCATACCCAGTGTTACCTACTGTCTATCTCCTCACAAATTAGGGAGAAAAAAATAGATCTCGAAACATGCCCTGTGTTCTGTGTATGGGACACACACCCAAAATTACATAAAAACACACAATACTCTTTCTGGAAGGGTGCGATGTAGCATGATTATTTCTTAAAATTTAGAACAATAACACATAACCAAAATCAGAGAGAGAGACGCACCACTCACTGCACATTGATCTAGTTTTGTTTCTGCAGACTGACTTCGCTAGTGTGCTATACTACAGAGCTACTGGCCTGGAAGCAGAACCAAAAAACCTTTACACTTAATGTGCCAGTTTATTATTTTTACACACTTTCCAATTCACCACAATCTGCTCTAACAAACTTGAGCTCTTAACAAACCGTGCACCCTCCTCAGTAATTTTCATATTAAAGGTCCCTTGGTTGAGAGAGGCTTCGGTTACTTTTCTTGATGCGATCTTGTGAGCACGTTCAGAGCATGGCAGCAGGATCCTCGTGGGCAGTTTGTGTGTGGCAGGCTATGGAACTGTAGATCTACACACCAGCTTGCCACACACTAACTTTTCTCGGGCAGGTCCTGAGAGTATGAATAATGAACTTAAGGGTCAAAAGAGAATCAGGAATAATGGAAATAGATATGGAAGGAGTGAGTAGAGAAGTACAAGCGGGCAATGTCAGAGAGCCCAGAAGGGGTACGGTCTCAGGAAGAGGATGACAGTTGGTTTTTAAAGCAGCAGAGGTTGAGGTAGATGAGGCTGACATAATGGTCCTAAGATCTGGCCAGAAGATGTCATTAAACAGGCCAGTGAGTGGTTTCAACAGGGAGGAGACATCAGAAAGGTTTGGAAGGGGTTCAAGATTAGCCTGTCTCCCCCACTGTTTTAACAGTCACAAGATACCACTGAGCCACCTCTAGTAAAACTCCAGCATTGCACCGAATAAATCCATCTTCTTTATCGCCTCCACCAATAGCACCATCTGCCAATGAGCCTCAGCTCTTGGATGACAGGCTGCTGACCCCTCGGCAAGATGCAGTGATAATGGCAAGAGAAGTCAAATGCTTTGAGCACCTAGTAACCACATTGTGACAGAATATAACCCGTATTAACTCCCTCACACTTTGGAGTGAGGTTCAGTGGCCAACAACGCACAAGAGGTAAGACGAGATGAGCACCGTGGTCCTTTCTGTCCTTAGAGTCTTTGGCTATGTCTACACTTGTAAATTTAGGTCGACTTTAGCTAAGTCAACTTAAAGTCGACTTAGTTAAGTCCACTTAGCATGTCCACACTTAAATTTTAAGTCGACTTTGGGGGGACCCTGCAAAGTGGACCTAGAGTGTCCACACTGGATGCCTAGGTTGACTTCCAGGGGCTAGGTGGAACTGGGACAGGTCCACAGTGGCAGGGGGGCACCCCTTGCTAAGAGCCAGGGGGCTCAGCCTTTGCCCCATTGTACCTTGGTACAATGGGGCAAAGGGGGACAGGGACCCTGGCAGGGCATAGGGGCAGGGTGGGCAGGGCTCTGCCCTGCCCTTTGGGGGGGGCATTCCAGGCTCCCCCTGTGTCCCGTCCCCCCCGGCAGGGAGGACAGTGGGGGGAGTCCTGGACTTAGAGTCGACTTAGGGCGTCTCCAGATCTACACTAGCTTAAGTCGACTTTAGAAAGTCGACTTAGGCCAAAAGTAGACTTAAAAGGAGGTTTAATAAAGTCAATGTTCATTAAGTTGACTTAATTTTCTTTAAGTCGACTTAAGCAGCTTGCTTAAGTTGACTTAAGGAAAGTGTAGTGTAGACGCAGAGTAAATTAAGTCGACTTAAGCAAGCTTAAGTCAACTTAATTTACAAGTGTAGACGCACCCTTTGAGAGGGCTGGGCAGCAGAAAAGATACATTTCTGTGGGAAAATCTGAAATTGGGCATGCCCTGGAGTCATGCTGCAATATAACCCAGACTGCTGATAGTCTGGGTGAAGATGCCAAGCGAGGCTACAGCTGAGAACACTCAGCGTGTGATTTGCATGCTGAAAAGCTGGTTGAGAATGGCCAAGGTGGAAGCTACTTCAACGCGACCCTGTAAGGCCTGTCAGATTGCTGGGTGAGTGACACAGCTCCCCTTCTAGTCTAGATTGTACCTCACTATGTCAAACCCATCACCGCACTGTGCAGAGAAATCACCCAACAGCCTGACCCACTTTAGGCACACTGAGGAGTAACAGCCACAGAAATCTCTCTCTTTCTTCCCTCAGGGACTCACCCCAAGTCTGTGCATTCGTCTGATCAGGCTCGGGCCTGGCCTTTGCAGCTGGACAGCTTAGCTCTAACATATTAACAGGGTCTCAGCCATGCCCACGCAGCCAGGCATGGGAGGAGTGGATCCTTACACAGAGGTTCCTTGGGGCAGGGTGCAGAAGGGTCAGTTTTCGATCACACTTGCCTGAGGCAGTAATTTTGAAAGTGCAAGCAGAGAGCTACCAAAAAAAACCCCAACCATTAATGAAATAAAGATTAGGGAGAGAGAACCACATTGGGCAGGAGACTGATCCAGCATGTCCTATGGACTCCAGGTCATTGCTTGTCACATGATGTGCTCAGCTCTAGATTCCTGTCAAAACACGGAGAAAAATGGCCAAAGGGGTAATTGTTTTCAGATTCTGGTAGTTTATGGCAGTGTTATTGTTTTATTGATTGCTGTGTGCTGATTCAGCAACCACATTTCCCATATGAGAGCCATTTAACTTTAACTTTTATCCTAACCTGATAGCTGTGTCCCTTGAACCTAGCAATTTAGTTATCATCAGTGAAACCAGCTGACACTAGCTCAATGGGGTGAGCATAGAGGCCTCCTGTTACCTTAAGAATCTGCCACAGAGAATTCACTTAATAAAAGGCTAAGTAGCAATCCTCCCTACAAAGCCCTGGGGGAGACATGGGAGAAGTTGTCCGTCACAGCTCTCTCTCCCTCCTCAGTAATGCTAGCAAAATCTGCAAGGATAAACCACGACGTGGTCCCTGTGCAGAACGTACAACATGTTCTGAATCCATGTAGAAAGTGTCCGCTGTGGTTCACAGGCATGACAATCCATTCTTTGAATTAAACTTTTTTTGAGACACCAGTCACTGGGCAATCCTGCAATGCCGTGCAGTGCCAGTCTGAAGGGATCGTCTAGTGCAATAACCCCAATACATCCCAGTGTGCCCTGAGCTCCTTTGGCCTGTCTGGCTTACTCTCTGCACAGGAACAAGACAGACACAAGCCACTTAGCTGTGCAAACAGAGCTGCACGTGCCATTGAGCTGGTCTGTGTGCTACTCTCTTAGCAAACAAACTTCTTTTTCTACTGCTGGTATGACAGTCTTGTATTGGTGGCGTGGCTGAGAGCCAGAGTCTGAATTACCCAATGTAATTACTTTAGTGCTGTGTCTACATCCGAGGAATTCTGAATGCCATTAGGAAGATGTATCATGGAATTGCTGTTTCATGGAAAGTTCTGTGTATGCATCCACCATGGGAAGGTGGTTGTCAGGTCTTCTCCAGCCCAAAGTCAATGGGAAATAGTTAACAGTAACAATGGTGGTTGGCATGGACACTAGTGATTGTAGGCACCAGAAATAGGTAACCAGGTGTCTACTCTAGTGACTTCTAGAGGCCTAGAAGTAAGCGCCAGACACAATCACTAGTGATAGTGGCCAGTATGGAGTTCTTATCTAGTGTGGAAATAGTCTGAGTGGAACTATGTGCACCTTAGCATAAAAATCAATCTACACTTAAATTTAAAGTCGACTTAGGGGGGAACTTACAAAGTCGACGTAGAGTGTCCACACTGGATGCCTAGGTCGACTTCTAGGGGCTAGGGGGACCTATGGCAGGTCCACAGGTGGAGGGGGGGGGCACCCAGTGCCAGCGGGCAAAGGGAGACAGGGACCCTGGCAGGGCATAGGGGAAGGGTGGGCAGGGATCTGCCCTGACCTGTGGGGGGGCATGCCAGGCTCCCCCTGTTGCCCCCTGGCAGGGAGGGCAGTGGGGGAGTCCTGGAGTAGCCCTAAGTTGATATAGGGCTACTCCAGGTCTACGCTGGCTTAAGTCGACTTGAAAAAGTCGACTTAAGCCTAAAGTCGAATTAAAATGAGGTTTAATAAAGTCGACTTAATTTTCATTAAATCGACTTAAGGAAACTGTAGTGTAGACGCAGGGTAAATTAAGTCGATTTAAGCAAGCTTAAGTCAACTTAATTTACAAGTGTAGGCGCACCCCTTGGTAAACACCTGGGATCAGATCTAAGAACATCTTCATCTTTGAGAAACTAAGCTGCCTGACTCTCCAGAGCAAAGCATTGACAGCAGAAGTTCCTGAGTGGGCCTGATTTCAAAGTGGGTGGGCGGTGGCCCACCCATGCCCACCTGTAACAAAGCTATTGTGGAATAGCAGCCAGGTGAAACTTTAAAGAATTCTTAAAGAGGAAATTCAGAATTTAAGTGCACTTAATACTCCAGGATACATGATATAGAAGCTGACACAGGAGAATCAGATTTTCCATCCATCCTAGCGACATGTGTTGTCCATTTTAATAGCTAACACTTCCTCAGCTATAGTTTTATAGAACTGAGCAGTACAGTATGTACTAAGGATGAACCATGGCTGCTTGAGACCAGTTAAAGTCTGAATCTTGCGCTGCTGCCAAAATATCAAGAGACAGTGAAAGACATATGTGCCACCTTGACACAGCCAAAGCTGGACTGTCTACAACTGCTGTATAGGTCAAGCTGGAGAAATCAAGATTATTGTTGTCATGTCTCACTGAAGCGTCTTCAGCATTTTCTGAATCAAAGGACAGAAGTGGGGGTGGAGAAGCATACAGCAAGCCTTTTTTCCAAGGCAGAAGAAAGGCATCCAAAAAGGATGGACAGTTCTCTCTGCCCTTGAACAGAAGATGGGACATGGTTAGCTGTTTCTGTTGCAAACAGGGAAAGCCAGCTCTAGCAATGAGACACTGGCTCAGGGCACCGATGCTTAGGGGTACCGGGGGTGGCACAAGCTGGCCCAGGAGCTGGACCCCACAATCCTGCCTCTCCTCTGAGCTGGCCAGTCCACCCCTGGGGGCGGAGCAGGCCAGCCCATGGGGCGGACTCTGCTTTCTCGCCCCGCCTCTGTGCTGGCCCGCTCTGCCCTAGGGAGAACAGCCAGCCCAGGGCAGCCAATTATAAACAAAAATATCTCACTTTCTCAGCCCTGATGCTCCCACCAAATTTGGAAAATGTCTCAGTGCTGTTGATATACCAAACAGGAGCTCCTTGCATTGAAAATGATGCTCTACCCCTATGAACTGTAGGTAGTTGTGATGACGATTCTGGATAGGAACATGACACTCCACATCCTTTAAGATGAGATTGGTGAACCAGTCCATACGTGTAAGCAAGAAAATTGTAGACACCAATATTAATGTTCAAATTCAGAATTTTTGGATGTACTTGTTTGAATTCCTTCAATCTAAGATCAGATGTAATCCCCCATCTTTTAACTGGATCACTATGCACATTGATTTGATGGCAATTTGAACATTAAAACCAGCTTCACACTGGTGAGTGACAAACTTCTTAAACAAATGATCCTAAACTTCTACCAGTAATTCTACTCCTGCCCCTATTAAAGCATATCAGTGTTCAAGATAATCTCATTATGCATGTTGATTTTAGGGGACTTTAAATACTATGAACAGCTCGGTGGTAACTGGGTGAGGGAGTCTGGATGTCCTTATTAAATGCCTCCAAATATGCTCCACAAAGTCTATCTCAGCTCCTGTTGCAGAATGCCAATTTGCAAGACCATCTCCTTGAACTTGATTTTAGAGCCTCATCTCATTATTGGAGGGATAATAATATCCCCATAATCCGAGGAGCCCAGAGATGCAACGCTAACTCCACCCCAGCCTTGAGGTGGCATAGTAATTTGCAAGACAGTCTGAGTACATGTTTGAAGTGCTTTGAAATATCAGCTCATACACAATTTCCAAAGATCTCTGTTCTCAAGAGAACCTTCTCTAAGGAGCTGGTTTTTAGCCAAATGTTGCTGGGCCTCACCTCTTCCGGCTTGCCTTTCTCCTTTTATTTCTTTCCTTCTTGCAGGGGCTTTGTTGAGATTTCCTTCATGCAAGCGCTCCATTTTCTGAGTACAGTGAGTCATTTCCTCACTCTTGCAAGATCTACAATAATCAGGGGTTCTCAAAGGGGCAGTCAGGCCCCTCAAGGGGTCACATGGTTATTATGGGGGGTAACAAGTTGTCAACTTCTGTGCATGCTGGGGCTGGGGCTGTCAGTCCTGTTCATGGCTGACAGCCTTAGTCCTTCGGAGCTGCGTTGTCAGAGAGCAATGCCATCCCTAGCAGTAGTGCAGAAGTAAGGGTGGCATGACATGGAGGATTATCACAGCCTGAAATATTTTCACAGGGAATCCCAGCAAAAATAATCTGAGAGTGCCTGCTCTACATAGCTCCCCATAAAAGCTTATCTAGGTAGGTAAGAGATAAGCATATCATCAGCCACCTGGGTTACTCCCAGTAGTACGTGTCTGCTGAACTTCCACCTTCTCCTCATTTCATTTGTTTTTGACTCTTTCTGGGAAATCGAAGAATGGCCCAGTTGACTGCTGCTCGTTTGTAACTGAGAGGTGCACTGCATTGCAGTCTCCACTCGTGTGATGGATATTGTGCAGCCTCTCCACACTTCTCTTCCTCCTTCCTGTTCAACCTACTCAGGAATGGCTTTCAGTGAACTTCTCCCAATGTTCCGTCACAGAACTTGGACTTTCAAAACCTTCACTCTGAAAAGAGTTCTAGTTACATAAATATTCTTTTCTAAAGGACTGACAAGTAATTGGCACATGTTTTAGCTAATCAACTGTTATAGATTGTGAAAGAGACCAACAATTCCATTAGTAGCCTGTAGCCATGACTTATAACCATTTGCAGTATTGTCTATTGATGACCTTATTGTCGTCCATAAAACACACACTGCTCATGTCTGTAACAGGCTTAGAACATCTATAATAACTGATTAACACTTTATGAGCTTAAAGACTAATAAATTTCTTCAGGTATAAGCTTTCGTGGGCTGCAACCCACTTCATCAGTTGAATCTAACAAAGTGGGTTGGAGCCCATGAAAGCTTATGCCCAAATAAATTTGTTAATCTTTAAGGACAGGATTCCCATTGTTTTTGCTGTATGTAGACTAACACAGTTACCCCTCTGGAATACTTTATAACAGTGGTTCTCAACCTTCCTAATGCCGCGACCCTTTAATACAGTTCCTCATGTTGTGGTGACCCCCAACCATAAAATTATTTTCGTTGCTACTTCATAACTGTGTTTTCCGATGGTCTTAGGCGACCCCTGTGAAGGGGTTGTTCGACCCCCAAAGGGGTCGCGACCCACGGGTTGAGAACCGCTGCTTTATAAGCTCTTTCTAAGTATGTGATTGAATTTTTAATCTATCTTAGTTTGGCTGTACACAAGTGGGTATATATAGTCATTATCCAAAGATGTTACTACTTCAGAGTTAAGTTGGTCAGCTCTGCTTTTTGTCCTTTTTGATCATCAAGTACAGTTATGCTTCAACCTATACACCCTGAGAAATATAGGGTTACAGTAAAACAAGCTTAAAACTTTGGAAATCACTAAATGAACAGTTAAGGTACAAAGGAGCCTTCTTATTAGTAAACTGTGGTCCATTGTCAGTTCTGGCTATTTGAGGAATCCCAAACCTGGCAATAATAACATCAGTCATGGATAAGGATCATATTGTACTAGACACTATACATTATTAGGTATAATACATAGTACCTAGGTGGTCAATCAAGAACCAGCAGCCCCTTGTTTCAGGTACTATATGTTATTTACTAGGTGTATTACTGTAGTGAGCCAAGAAACAGACTGTGACCCCCTTGCACTAGGCCCTGTACCTTATTTACTAGGTGAGTAACAGTAGCGTGCCTGAGTAGGCAGGGTCAGTTAGCACTCCCAGGCCGAGCCCCTGATATGCACAGACTCAGCATTTATTCTCCCTTTCTCCCAATCTCATGTCACAATTGTCCTGATAGTAACTATGTAGATAAGCAGAGCTCACAGGATAGGATTTCTGGGTATTACGGGGATCTTTGGCTTAGGTAAGAGGAACATTGCTCCAAAGCAAATAAGGAAACCAAGAAAATGAAAGTGTAACTGAAATTCGGAGGGAGTCTGGTAACCAGCTTGATCATAAAAGTATTTTATTTCCAAGTATATGAAATGTATAACTATACTAATAGTAATAGTTCTTCAAGGTGAGACAAACAAGCCAGTTACAATATTCCCTGGTTTCAGCTGGGGTATTGGGGAAATCTAGCTCAAATTTGATCACAAAAGTCAGGTTCAGAAAGTTGTACCTGGAGTAAGAGAGAGACTTGAGATCTTACCACTCACTGAAGCTTGACCCAGTCTAGGTTCCCAGGTATTCTTTGGAGAGTGTCTGGAGTGCTTGAGACCAGCAGAGCCCCCAACATGAGCACTGAAAAGATGAAGACTCAAGGGCTATGTCTACACTTACAAAGTTAAGTCGACTTTATTAAGTCGACGTAATAAGGTCAACTTTAAGTCGACATAAAGTCAACCTTATTAAGTCGACTTAACAAAAGTCAGCAACTTTTCTAGTGTAGACATAGCCCCTTTTCAACCTTATTAAGTTGACTTAACGCTTTAATTCACCTTAATAAGGTCAATTTAGGCACTAATCCCCATCCACACTGGCTTAAGTCAACCTAATAAGGTCGACCTAAGCAGTAAGTCGATGTAAAACAAGGTGTTATTAAGTCAACTTAACTTTTCCTTAAGTCGACTTGAGAAAATGTTTAAGTAGATTTAAGGAAAGCCCAATGTGGACACCGAGTAGTTTAAGTCGACTCAAGCCTCCTTAAGTCAACTTAATTTGTAAATGTAGACACACCCAATGGTATTGACACAGCTTTTGGATCCAAGCACCAGAACAGAAACTTGAGCTTGGATATTGAAGCCACCATGCTACGTAGAACTTAAGATATAAATGAGAGATGTGCAAACTATTCTACATAGCTTGTGTGTTTCCTGTAGACTGCCACCAAATTTCGCCAGCAGTGTTGACCAGGCCCTTGGCTTATTTAGTGGTATATGATGGCTATCAGAGTTGTTTTCTTTTTGCTGGACAGTAGGAATTGATCATTCCTGGCTGTAGGCAATGTTATTCTAATGGAGCTCACAATGCAGCGAGGCAGATTCAGTATTTTGGTACCAAAAAGAATTCATTACTAGAATTGGTCTGATAAATGCTGAGCTGGGTGTGTTCAGGCGTTGGTCAATGAGCATCTGGAACAGAGACCCCCATCATGCAGTGCTCTGCTGCTTGTCTGCTCCCATAGTTCAATGTGCTCCCTACCTTGGAAGCTCTGTTCTCTGCTCTCAGTGGTAATGAAGGTGTCTCCCCATCCCATCTTTGATACAAATAAGACTAGAGAAATTGCCTTAATCCTCTCACCTCTGTCCACAGGGGGTTAGTAGTGTCTCTCATTTCCTTTTCATTGTTTTTGTAAGTCTCCCTTCTGATCAGTTTTGGTTCAGGCAGAAGTTGGAGCGGTGGCAGGGGAGGAAGTCCTTTAAGTCTCAAAGGGGAGCCATATCAGTTTAGTTAGTCAAAACAAACAAGGAGTCCTGTGGCACTTTTAAAGATCTGTGCAATAAATAAATCTGTTAGTCTTTAAGGTGCCACAGGACTCTCATTGTTTTTGCAGAGACAGTTTAAATGCCTATACCCTTCAGAGTTTAACTTCTCTTTCTCAAACTCCAGTTCCTTCCTTTCTTTTAACATTTCAACCATTTCTAAACATGTATAAAATAAAGCCCATGCAGCAGCTGCTTTCTTTACACTAACACATGGCTTAATGGTTGCGCTAGATTCTTCAAAGCTTAGACCCTCCTCAGTCAGGGGATTCTCACCTTTGAAAAGGGCCACTTGCCAGGGACATTTCCCCTTCCTTATTACCCATCTGTCTATCTCTTCCTTCTTCAAGTCTCTCCTTCAGTGGGGCTACTCTGCAGGGATTCATTTCCATACAGTGGGATCCTCCAGCCCACAATCAGTTACACAGAGAGAGAGAGAGAGAGCATGTATGAGCAGGCAGGTCAGTCAGTACCTCCAAGCTGACACCCTCATATGCCACAGACTCAGCATAGAACTGGGTTCAGCAAAGCCACCATAAAATGCAGCCTATGGAAACACAGAGGTTAACAGAATGTCTAACCAGGTAGGGTCATTCAGCACTTTTAGGTTGACACCCCTATGTGCCACAGACCCAGGCACAGACAGATTATATCTGAGCAAGCAGGACCACTCAGCACTTCCATCTGATCCGCCTCATATGCCACAGACTCAACATCATCTTCTCCCACTCCCAATCTCATGTCACATGAATGAGCAGAGCCCACAGGATTTTGGGGCATTGTAAGAATCTTTGCAATTCATAATGTTGCTACAGAAAAATTAGAGAAACAAAAAAGTAAACATAATTCAGAGAAAGTCTGGCAACCAATGTATCCATAAAAGTTATTTTATAGCCAGGTGTATAAAATTTATGATACTAGGTGTAATAGCCATACAAGGCGAGACAAACAAACCAAACAGTTACAATATTACCCGGTTTCAACTGGGTATTGGGGAACTCCAGTTCAAGTTTGATCACAAGAGTCAAATTTAGAAAGTGATACCGAGAGAGAGGGAGAGAGAGAGAGAGGGAGAGAGAGAGAGAGAGAGAGAGTGCATGAGCTGCATTCTCAGCATTCAGTGAAGCTTGACTCAGTCGATGTTCCCAGGTGTTCTCTGGAGAAGATCCGAATTGGTCTGATAAATGCTGAGCTGGGTGTATTCAGACACAGGTCAATTAGTATCTGGAGCAGAGATGTCCCATCATGCAGTGCTCTCCTGCTTCTCTGGTGCCAGAGTTCCCTGTAGTCCCTACCTTGGAATCTCTGTTCTCCACTTGGAATGCGAATAGCAATGTCTCTTTGTCCCATCTTTGATGCAAATGAGACTAGGGGAGTTGCCTTAATCCTGTCACCCCTCTTCAGAGGGGTTCATGATTGTCTCCCACAGCCTTTTCATTGCTTTTTATAAGTCTGTCTTCTGATCAGTTCTCATTCAGACAGAGGTGAGATGGGGTAGGAAGGTCCTTTGAGTGTAGGACAGGCTGGGTACTGTGGCCTGGTTCCCCAGGAATATAGATCCGACAGGCCATAAGTCCTCCATTGATGGTTTCGTGTGTTGTGCGAGTATTCCCATCTCACCCTTACTTTGTAGTACCGGGGCTGATCTTCAGTCCACTGCAGCTGCCACATCAGCCACTGGACACAGCAAACAAGCAGAACCAGACCAATTGCTACTATAATTTGGAAATCGATGACCATAATGGGTTGAAGCAGGATGTTCAAAAGAGCTCTTGCACTGGGGCTCCACCCAAGCAAAATCTCCAACCAGGAGTGATGGCTTGTTTTAAACTGGAGCAGAAAGCCTAGAGCTCTCCTGGTTGTGGTGTTGGATCTCCAGTTTTCCATTCCCTCTCCAAGTTCTGCCCCTTTGCAGCTCAGCTTCTAAAGAGGGATGAGTTAATAGACTCTTCATGGCAGACCCATTCCCAGCAAAATGGGGAAAACCATCTTGTACAGCTCAGGGTAGGCATTCAAATGTCGTATGGTCCATATACACACCCTAAACTTAAGGTCACAACTAAAGCTAAGTCTATACTGATGGCAGCAAAATCGCCGCCATCAGTGCGATCTTCCAGGTTCAACTGAGCAGTCTGTGTAGAGGCGCTCAATTGGTTGAGAAATCACCATAGCAACTCCAGCCCTGGAACTGGAGCGTCTGTAAACCGACCAGAAAACATTTCTGGTTGGCTTACTGTAGTGTGTAGTGAGCTCTTAGTAAGTCATCAGGAGATAAGCAAGGTAGTTTACGTACCTTGCATATCTCCCGTCGACTGCTGAAAAGTGCGGCAAGTGTAGACTAGGGCTGACAATGGTGGTTACATTACAGAAATGGCTATTAATATAAGGCAGTATGGGTTGGAGCCAATGTCCGCTAATAAATACAATAGCACAACCCATTCGTATGTACACACATACTTTGCCAACATAGACAGCAGCAAACTCCCTCTCAGGGATAACATCGCAGGAATAGTGAGATTTAATCTCAGGTTGGGGGAAGACGCATCCATTTGTTCCTCCAGTGCTTGGTCTTCACAGATGTACCCCAAACCTTTTTATGTTCACTCTGCTCCACACATGATCTTTCTACGAGACCCAAGTGTTACAATCTCCTGAGTACATCACTGAGTTATCATCAATCTGTAACCCCAGTTAGTTCTACTGGGTGGATTACTCTAACTTTTTTGCCTGTCACAGTCATCAGGAATAACAGCAACTTCTGCTGGTGGTGATTATACAATGCGTTAACTAATCTCCATCAGAGCTAATTCTTCCTCCGTTACATGGGGCCAAGTCAAGCTGATTGCCCTCATTGAATTTGTCTTGCTGAATCGTTCCCATGATTATGTTCTGTGTGAGAGCCTGAGTTTGTTCATACACTGAAGACAATGAGATATTATTTTGGGGGGACTGCGCTCCAGACATCATTAATGTTTCATGTCTTTCTACAGTCCTTCCCACGCAAAAAATGCATTATTTATTAACTGCTGTTCCTCACATTCCTATTTCAAAAATGTTGCTAATGAGATTCCCATGTTCCCTTTATTTTTGGTGGCATAGGACAGTTTATTATCCAGAACTCCTATATTTGCACATCAAGAAACTCCTGTTCCCACAGGTACAATCCAAATAATTTAATTCTCTTTTTACTCCATTCACATGGTATACCCTTCACCCCATTTTTACCCATTTACCCCAACCTCTGTGGCTAATTCCAATCAAGGGAGCACATACAGGTGCAATGTGGGTGATATTCATGCCCTCTATATGGATTTAAACCTCCTTAAGAGAAGGCTGAGATTGAAGAACCAATTGTTCTTGTTGATCCAATTTCAACATGTTAGGTCTTGAAACTGGAGCTTTTAAACGTTGAAGGGGATCAAAGTTTGTGAGCAGGGAGTCAAAATTTAAAACTGTTTTTTTTGCTGTTGGCCAACTTCCACCCATACAATCCAGGCTCATGGAATCCCTCTGAAATGGCAATATGCCCGTAGAATTTAAACCAAATTGTTGGCAAGAGCTTATCACACTGTGTGCCCTTTAGTGGAATTACCCTGCCTGGGGATTTTCCTGGATCAGATTATGTTCAGCTAAAGTCCAGATCAGCAGTTCTGAGTTCACAAGGAACAGTGTGATATTTTTGCCTGCTGGTATGATTGGAGACAGCTGCAGTTCATCTCCTGGCAGAGGAGGCATCTGGGTTCCAACAACAATGATGACATGTAGAGGCACAGTCACTCTCCAAACCACAGAAATTAGGACAACTATCCACTTCCCGCTGTGCCTGTCAATGGATTGGTGTAAGGGAAACTGCGGAAGACCATTGTACAGTATAGAGAGTGGCACCCCCCACTCTAACGGAAGAGTGCCAAGTCCCTGCACTCAATGCCCGCAAGCATGCACATTTCACCTGTTTACTGCCTTGCTTGTGCACTGATCACCTAAAAACATGCGCATTTACTTGTTTACGGGCATGTCCATCTTGTGACCTCCACATGGTATGCAGTGTCAGCAGAGCCTACGTGCCTGCATAGGTGTAGCCTTCAGTTACTAGTAGCTCCCCACCCCCAATTAACCCTATATAATTGTGGGGAAGTCCAATGCATGGTGGACTTCGCTGATGGACTGAGAAACTGCAGCTGTTGTGTTGGAAGCAGACGCCCAGGAGCCCGTCCATTACTGTATCGGTGTCCTCTGTAGCAGAAGGGATGTAAGCATTCTACCCTTATAATAAAATAATTTTTTATTCTATCTATCACTTGTGATCAAGTTGTCACTGCCTAATCCAGATCTTGTCCACAGCGCCCCCTTGCTCTACATCTGGCGTAGTCAGCAGGATTGGGCTCGTGACTGGACCATGTGGGGTAGGAAGCAGTAGGGGCTGGATGA
The DNA here is from genome assembly GCA_007922175.1 of Pelusios castaneus. NCBI lineage: Eukaryota > Metazoa > Chordata > Testudines > Pelomedusidae > Pelusios > Pelusios castaneus. Next base: position 31,107 of record ML688334.1, on the reverse strand, counting down.
GAACCAGATCCCGGGGTGGCCTCCCACCTCAGAATGGGCTCCAGTTTCAAGGGTGTTGGCCCAAGTGGCTTCACCGGGCAGTTGGGAACAGAACTTAAGTGCCAGCGCCACACCCGCCTGCCTGGCAAAATGCATGGAGGAATTGAAGGTGGGAGAGGAGCAGGGCCGCGCGCTCAGGGAACCTGGGGTGGTTTCTCCTAACCACAGTTAGAAACATGTGGGAGGATTAAAAAACCCTCTCGCGTTCAGTAAAGGGTCCGGAAGGCGCTTTAGCAGCTGTTAAGGAAAAGAACCACCTATTGCAAGAGGCGCTGGAGGCGGCGATTGGAGGAGCAAGCCTCAGTGGTTGCAGTTCAGTTGGCCACCGTAATTCATGCTTGGAAGTTGCACAGATGCAACCCCCGAGTGGCACCTGCTAAAATGCAAGCCCTCATGGTACAGAAATGGGACCCTGAGGCATGGAATGGTAATATCTGGGAGTGCTCCTCAGACGAGGAGTGAACTGAAGGAGTTGAGGACCTAAATGAGGGCACTATAAGTGCCTAGCCCCTGATAACGAACAAGACCAAGAAGCCTTCAGGACAGGTGACTGCCCAACAAACTCGCATTGTCCGTAACTATACACAGAATGAGTTACAGGATATAGCCAAGCAGTATAAACAGCAGCCCCAGGAGAGCATGGGGAATTGGTTAATGCATATATGGGATCAAGTGAGGAAGGGATGCAGTGCTAATCAGGGAAACCACCGAGTGACCCCAAGGAGAGAGAGGGACTTCGTACGCATGTATAGTCCTGGAGCTTGGGAATGGACCCACAAGGAGCCAACTGGCATGCAGGATTCCCCCCTTGATCTTGTTACCCCTGACCCAGGGATTCCAACACCACAAGGGTCTGGAAGAATGTTGGTAAGGGTAAATCGGTCACCCCTGAATCAGATGCTTAAACACAGGGTGTGGTATCGATGTATATTTGTACGTATCCATTTATAATAAGTCGGTACCGATATATAGTGTATGGTAGTAAATTAAATCCTTGTGTAATTTTTGTAGTTAAATATGTGGTGTTTAAATTTGTCATAAATGTTTGTAAATGGATTAAAAATGGTGAATGGGGAAACTGAGGCAGACGGTCTCATCATTTTGATGGCATGATTTTACATGTTACTTAGTTCAAAGAGTCTCTAGCACAAAGGCTGAGGAGTTACAAGACAGAAGCTCTCACAGTGGTATGTGGCACTAAGGGTGCTTGCTTGGAGACCGCCCCATTGTTACATAATAAGCGCACCCTAACAGCCTGGGACCGGTCGTGTGCTGTAGGCTTGGGAAGAATGACTCAGGAGTGAGTAGTCACCTGGCTAAGCAGGGCTGGTCGTGGTTCAGGAGTGGTGATTCGGGGGTCATAGCAGTACACCAGACCAGATCTGGAAAACCCAAAAATGAAAATTAGTAAGGTAAATTGCAGTGAAGAAAACTTGACCATTAAAAAGCCTTGTGCTAAGCTTAAGATTCTAAAGAACCAAAAGATTCCTTTCTCACACAGATCTCGGGCAAGGCTGGCCTGTTTGTGCACAACGATAAAGTATCAAGTGAAAAAACATTACATCATGCTAGTGGTAAATGGGCTAACAGCCAAAACATTTTGCTAAAAGCCAAGAAATTGCAATGAAAAGGGTCAGCATGTCTCCTGGTTGGGGGGAGGTTGAAAGTTAACTCCTCCCCACTACAGGAGACAACACTAGCTCTGGAAAGCTGTGCCCCAGGGCAGAAAACAGAAATGGTAACTAATAAAAACTTTGGGGGGGTGCAAAAGTGTAAAGATATTGCTTGGGACTGAAGGGATAAGATCAGAAAGGCCAAAAGGCAATTGGAGTTGCAGCTAGCAAGAGATGTGAAGGATAACAGAAAGGGGTTCTATAAGTATGTCAGTAACAAGAAGAGGATCAGGGATGGTGTGGGTCCCTTACTGAATGAGGCAGGTATCCTCGTGGTGGATGATGCGGAAAAGGCTGAAGTACTCAATGCTTTTTTTACTTCAGTCTTCACAGGGAGGGCCAGCTCCCAGGCTACTAAACGGGGTAACACAGAATGGAGAAAAAAAGAGTGGCCCTCGGTGATGGAAGGTCACGTTAGGGACTACTTAAAGAAATTGGATGTGCACAAGTCCATGGGGCTGGATGAACTGCATCCGAGGGTGCTGAGGGAGTTGGCCGAAGTGATTGCAGAACCGCTGGCCATTATCATTGAAAACTCGTGGCGAACAGGGGAGCTCCCGGAGGACTGGAAAAAGGCAAATATAGTACCTATCTTCAAGAAAGGGAAAAAGGAGGATCCGGGGAACTACAGACCAGTCAGCCTCACCTCAATCCCTGGGAAAATCATGGAGCAGGTCCTCAAAGAATCCATCCTGAAACACTTGGAGGAAAATAGAGTGATCAGGAACAGTCAACATGGATTCACCAAGGGCAAATCGTGCCTGACCAACCTGATTTCCTTCTATGATGAGATGACTGGATTTGTGGATGCGGGAAGAGCCGTTGACGTGGTATACCTCGACTTTAGCAAGGCCTTTGATACGGTTTCCCACAGCATTCTCATTGGCAAGTTAAGGAAGTATGGGTTGGACGAGTGGACCGTAAGGTGGATAGAAAACTGGCTAGATCACCGGGCTCAGTGGGTAGAAATCAATGGCTTGATGTCTAGTTGGCAACCAGTAACGAGTGGAGTGCCCCATGGGCTACTCCTGGGGCCGGTTCTGTTCAACATCTTCATTAATGATCTGGATGATGGGATAGATTACGTGCTTAGTAAGTTCGCAGATGACACCAAGCTGGGGGGAATGGTAGACACGCTGGCGGGCAGGGACAGGATCCAGGGAGGCTTAGACAAATTGGAAAACTGGGCCAAAAGAAACCTCATGAGGTTCAACAAGCACAAGAGCAAAGTCCTGCACTTAGGATGGAAAAATCCCATGCACTGCTACAGGCTGGGGACCGATCAGCTAAGTAGCAGCACTGTAGATAAGGACCTGGGGGTTATGGTGGACAGGAAGCTGGATATGAGCCAACAGTGTGCTCTTGTTGCCATAAAGGCCAATGGCATATTAGGCTGCATCAGTAGGAGTATTGCCAGCAGATCGAGGGATGTGATAATTCCCCTCTATTCGACACTGGTCAGGCCGCATCTGGAATACTGTGTCCAGTTTTAGGCTCCCCACTACAGAAAGGATGTGGACAAATTAGAAAGAGTCCAGTGGAGGGCAACAAAAACGATTAGGAGGCTGAGGAACATGACTTATGAAGAGAGACTGAAGGAACGAGGCTTATTTAGTCTGCAGAAGAGAAGACTGAGGGGAGATTTGATAGCAACCTTCAACTACTTGAAGGGGTGCTCCAAAGAGGAGGGAGCTAGGCTGTTGTTGGTGGTAACAGAGGACAGAACAAGGAGCAATGGTTTCAAATTACAGCTGGGGAGGTCAAGGTTGGTTATTAGAAAAAAACTTTCTCACTAGGAGGGTGGTGAAGCATTGGAATGGGCTATCTAGGGAGGTGGTAGAATCTCAATCTTTGGAGATTTTTAAGGCCCAGTTAGACAAAACCCTGGCTGGGGTGATTTAGTGGGAGTGGTCCTGCTTTTAGCAGGGGGTTGGACTAGATGACCTCATGAGGTCCCTTCCAGCCCTATGATTCTAAATGTACCACCACTACTCACTTGGGAGAGTGTGCCCAAGAGGAAGTGGCTGACTCAGGGTCTCTGTACCCAGTTTCTCAGCCTGTAATTCAAATTTAAAGTGGGGATTATACTTATCTTAATGTGATGTTAAAAATTAACTCTGCTTCTTCAAGCCAGAAAAACCCTGTTTATGACTATTCCATCCTACCACTCTGGGAAATGCAGGGGTGAATTTGTGTGCCTTAATAGATCTCACCGTAAAGTCAGAAAACAGGCTACAATGGACATCAGAGTGGGGAGCATGGTCCCAAAGGGCTGTTAGAGCTGTCTGACACCAGGGAGCGAATCTCAGGTTACAGGGAGTCAACTTAGTGTGAAAGTAATAAGGGGCAAGCACGTAAAGAAGCTCACCATTTGCTTACATAATCGCTGCTCAGACCCCATATACTTCGCAGGGGAAGAGTGGGTTGCCCATTTAATCTGTGTGAGAATCATTAGCCCTCAAGTGCAGACATCCAGCCTCCGTCTGAAGCTGTTATACAGGAAAGCGAGGACCTAGGTTCCTCCTTAGGAGCACTAACAGCAGGATAAAAAGTCTGGGTGCACTCTCCTAATAAACCCCCCCAAAAGGGGGAGGTGATTGCTTCAAAAGATGGTAACACATACTGGGTTATGCTTGCTGGTAAACCCTTATCTTAAAGCCAGTATGGACAGCTATGTCTAATGTTAAGTCAACTTAACCAGATTGACTTTAAGTCGACCTTGATAAATCAACTTAACAGAGTCGACTTAGCTTAACAAGTGTAGACATACCCTTTGAGTTTGACTTCCATCTCCAATGTGGTCATTTCTGTCTCCTTTTCCTCATTCCCATTACCCACCGTGCAAGACAGGTGTCCTTCTGTAGCGCAAGCCTTGGGAGCTGGGGGAACTCTCTGGTACCTGTATCCATGGCTCAGGTTGCCGTAATGTTGCTGGGTTTGTCCCTCCCTGTAAATGCACAGCACTGATAGAGGTTTGTGGCTTGACATCAGCATCAGAAGGTGAGGGGAAGCCCAGGACACTCAGCAGTACCCCATCCCAGGCTGCAAATAGCCCTTGTGACACTGGTTGGGTCAGGCGGACGACTGATGATACTATTTAACATCAATATGTCAAAATTGCAGTAATTCACATGAGATGAGCCATATCAGGTACTATTAGAGAGTTTATAGTTTGCCAGATAAGATGATATTGTTTATGTGCATGCATTGTATTTGAATTGGAAGTTATGGATATTTTTTATGTACCTGTAGTTCAACTTGCGCTGTGTTTTTGCATGACACCGCAGACAGGACAGTGGTGGCAATAAGCTGCTTAATGGCCCGTTAAGGAAACTCACAAGTACAATGGACCCAGGAGGAGAAGCACGAGCTACACTTAATAAGTCGCCAAGACTTACTTGTGTGACCCTGGACTCCATCTAGTTCCTGTGAATTTCCACAAGAAGCACAGCAAAGGCCAAGGGGCATAAAAGGCAGCCACCCCACCTCCATTTTGTCCTTAGTCTTCAGTATTTGTATTGAAGCTGTGAAACAAAGGACTGAGACCCATCCAGGTAGTGGATGTACATCAGAGGGACTATACAAGCCTGAAATTCCACATTTTTACTGGAAACCTGACTTTCAAATCAGTTGTATGTATCTGATTGCTTTAATCATTTAACTTTTCTCATATAGTTTGTCCATTTCCTTTTAAAATAACCTCTTATTTTAGTGACTGAAGGATTGGCTAGCACCGGCGCCTTTTGGCTAAGAGCCACGTTTTTATTGGTCTGGTAATGTGACTGGCCCTTTGGGGCCAGGAGAACTTTTCTGGTGAAGAGCATGGAGTTTTAAATGACATATCTCTTTACTGACCTAGAGGCTGAGTGGGAGCCAGAGACTGAAATGCAGTAAAGGGGGAGCTGTTTATATTTCATTTTGACTTCTTGATAACCAGTGTGGGGAATAAGAAGCATTGTTTTTGGCTGGTTGGAAAATCTGACTTCAGTGTCACCCACCAGTGCTTGGAGAATCTGTTCTTCTTTTGCAACCTGCCCTGACCTTGGCATTTTCAGGTGGGCTACCCTAAGCACAGGGGGGGTCACAGCCTCATCACATAGGCCCATCAATGTCTATTAGCCAAGATGGTCAAGGATTCAAGAAGGTGGTCGGGACAAACCCAGACCTCTGACTCCCAGAGGCCAGGCATGAAAGATGGGGGTGGCTCACTCCATTATTGCCCTGTTCTCCACACTGCCCCTGAAGCCCTGGTCTGAGCCATTGTTCCAGACAGGCTACTGGGCAAGATGGACCATGAATGGTGTGACCCAGTATGGCCGTTCCTATTTAGTGTCTATGCCAATCACCATTGTTACTGTTAAGTTTTCGCCATTGACCCAGGTCCAGGGAACACCTGACAACAACCTTCCCAGCCCATGGTGGATGCACATGCAGGGAGGCTTTCTTTGGAACAGCAATTTCATGATACAACTTTGTAATGGCAATCAGCATTCCTCTCATGTAGACACACCACTAAAATACTCACACTGGCTGATTCAAACAATGTCTCTCAGCCATGCTTCCAATACAAGACGACTCTCACACCAGCACTAGAAAACAGGATGTTTCCTAAGAAAGTAGCACAGAGACCAGCTCAGTGGCACATGAAACTGTTTGCACAGCTAAGTGTCTTGTGTCTGTCTTGTCCCTGTGCAGTGGAGTGCAGAGAGTAAGCCAGACAAGCCAAATAAACAATGACCAGGGCACACCAGGATGGTCATGAGAGGCTGTTTTCAGCGCTTGTGTTATTACACTCGAGCTCCCCTCCACGCTGGCACTGCGCCACATTGCAGAACTGCACAGTGTCAGGTTTCTCAAAACAAGTTTCATCCAAGGAGTTGATTTTCTTGTCGTAGAATCATAGAAGAAGAGAGTTGGAAGGGAGCTCAGGAGGGGAAAGGATGATCCATTTGGGAGAAGAGGGGGTGTGATTGTTATATGATAGTCAATGGTGGGGACTCCATTTAAAAAAATTGAGAACCATTGTTGTAGGGAGACCATGCAGTGGTTTAGCCTGGCAGATAGCTGAGGAGCGAGAGAAAGCCGTGACGGGCAACTTCTCCCACATTTCCAGAGGAGTGTGCAGCACTCCAGAGCTTTAATGGGTCCAGCAGGGGGATCTCTACCTATATTTTGATTGGATGAATTCTCCATGGCCAATTCTTAGGGCAAAGGGAGGCTTCTCTGCCCACCACACTGGGCAAATCTCAGCTGGTTTCTCTGATGATAACTACATTGCTGGGTTCAAGGAACACAGCTATCGGATCAGGGTAAAAGTTAAATGGCTCTCATATGGGACATGTGGTTGCTGATCCAGCACACGGCAATAAAGAAAGTAATAACCCCACCATAAACTAGCAGAATCTGAAAGCAATAAACCTTGTGACTGTTCTTTCTTTGTGTTTTGACAAGAATCTAGAGTTGAGTACATGCTTCCATACAGCCGTGACCTGGAGTACATAGGACATGTTGGGTCACTCTCTAGCCCGATATGGTTATCTCTCTCTCTCTCTAATCTTTATTTCACTAATGTCCTTTGTTTTGCTATCTCTCTGCTTTTGCTTTCAAATTTAGTGTTCCTGGCAAGTGTGACCAAAAACTGACCCTTCTGCACCCTGCCCCAAGGAAACTCTGTGTAGGATCTACTGCTTCCATGCCTGGCTGTGTGGGCATGGCTGAGACCCTGTTAATGCGCCAGAGCTGAGCTGTCCAGCCTGGAGACTGCAAAGTCCTGGGTCAATGTGGCCAGGCCTGTGCCTGATCAGATGAGGGAACAGACTTGGGGTGAGTCCCTGGGGAAAGAAAGAGATTTCTGTGGCTGTTGTTCCTCAGTGTGCCTAAAGTGGGCCAAGCTGTTGGGTGATTTCTCTGCACAGTGCGGTGATGGGTTTGACACAGTGAGGTACAATCTAGACAAGAAGGGATCTTTGTCACCCACCCAGAAATCTTAGGTGCCTTACAGGGCCTTGCTGAAGTAATTTCCACTATGGCCATTCTCAACTAGCTTTTAGCATGCAAACCACACCCTGAGTGTGTGTAACTGTCACCTCACCTGGCATCTACACCCAGACTATCACCAGCCTGGGTTATACTGCAGAATCATTCCAATGCACCCCCAGTTCCAGATCCCCCCACCTCAGAATCTGTTTTCTACTGCTCAGTCCAATCTTGGACAATGCTAATGTTTGAAGTTCACCATTCCTTTAAGGGAATAACATACCTGTATATTATTTTACAATGAGTTATTCAGACACAATATTCCATTCAAGTGAAATTTCTTAACACAGTCTTCCAGCAAGATTATTGACCAAACTATTCAAGGCAGGACCCTGCCCCAAGCCAAAGGCCCTTTCCTTTTGTTTACTGAGTCCATGTACACACGATCACTTTATCGCGCATTAACGGTCATTACCACACGATAACAGCAACAGTGTACACACGTGCAATAGGGCTGTTGCATGGCAACAGCCCAGTTGTAGCGCAACAGAAAAACCACCTCGATGAGGATGGTAGCAGTTAACGCGGAACAGCTGTTCCATTTTTCTACTCGTGTGTACGTTTACCGTGCAATGATTGGCCTCCGGAAGTGTCCCAGCATTCCAAAGTCGTCCTCTCTGGTCTTCCCCCCACCCGCTGTCTGTGGCCGTGACGAAACAGTCCCCATCCTGTTTCAAGTCCCGGGATTTTTGAATTTCTCCTCTGTTGTCACTTCCTGTTCTCTTGCTCATGGAGTGCAGCTCTGATCTTCACCATCAATGGCGGCCCAACGTGGCAGACGCTCACCCGTTTGGAGCACGGCTGAGGTGCTAGACCTAATCAGCATCTGGGAAGAGTCTGCTATGCAGGACCAGCTACATGGCAGCAGGCGAAATTTTGATACATATGGCATAATTTCTTGGTCCATGTCAGAGAGAGGGAGAACTGTGCAGTGAGGATCGGAGGTGAAGGAGCTAAGAGTAAGCTATCACAGAGCAAAAGAGGCAAACCACCTTTCGGGATCAGCGCCTGTTACATGCAGGTATTGCAAGGAGATCAAAGCCATCCTCAGTGGGGACCCCACAACCACTGCAAAGAGTCCTGTGGACACATTGGCGCCCCCTCATCCAATGAATGCCAGAGCAGAGCAGGATGAGGACGTGATTGATGAGGAAGTGGAGATGGAGGATGACCCGGAGAAGAGTGCAACAGCATCTAGCCAGGAGCTGTTCTTCATCCCCGCTGAGACATCCACCCAAGATATCAACTGCAATGTGTCCTCTGAGGTGGCAGAGGGGGGTTCAGGTAAGTTTCTCTTTTGTGGAGCTATGGCTTCTGCTAAAATGAGGATCATTGTCCGGGGCAGGGGTGCTTGCTGTATTGGTCCCCACTGTGCATGCTGTTTAGTCTGCATTCATTAGAAGTGCATCAACACAAGCAGTAATTGTCAAAAAATCATCTGCATTTAGCTCAATAAAGGTTTCCTTGATGTACCTCCAGAGCCTCCTACACAGGTTAGATGGGAGAGCGGATGGGTCTCCGCTCCCATATAAGGATACTTGGCCTTACCAGCTGCAAAACACAGCACTGGGAATCATGGAAGCACACAATCCGGCAGTGTACGGTTCTGGCTTGCATCTGGCGACATGTAGGATATGTGTTCTAGCTGGCAGGGGCACTCTGAGGAGAGAGATGTCGGATTCCATCTGTGTGCCCTGTACAGAATGTTAGCCCACAGTTATGTTACTATTAGGACTGCACTGTATGAGTTTAGCCCTCCAGACAACCCTTACCCAGCTCCCTTTCAGAACGGGTGCCTTCATGGACAGATGGAAAACCTATGTACCTTGTCCACTTCAGTGAACCATAGGATGTAGACCACCCTGTACCTTCCAGTGGAATGTGCTACTGGAAGGTTACATTGGTTATCTAGGCTATGTGTTAACAATAGCTTTATTCATTTTTTTTAAAAATAGATTTGACCTTCACAACACTGGTGTCAACCCTAGCTGACTGCATGAGAAACATTCAGCGGTGTGCTCAAAGAAACAAGGAGGATATGTTTCAAGAGCTGATTAAAGCAACAGAGGCAGCCGCAAGGGAGAATCGAGCCTGGAGAGAGGAATCCCAGCAGAGGAGGTAGAAACATAGGGATGAACTGATAAGCGTCTTGAAGGAGCAAACAGAACTGCTCAAGATCATGATTGCTTTGCAGACCCAGGCAATTAATGTACGGGCTCCACTCCAGACAGTTCAGCCGTGTCTGCCTCCCACACCCTGTAGTCCTTCAAAGCATTTCTTTGAAGGCCACCCACCCCCCTGGTACACTGCAACATCCAGTCCTTCACAGAGCTACTTTCTTGAGACCCGCCGCTGCACCCACCTGTAACACCTCCCACCAACCCACAACCATCATGCTTTTTGATTCTGTATCCCCACCCATTTCATCTTTTAATAAAACAGTAAAAAAATTTTGCAGGGTGGCTTAATTTGTACACAGTAAAAATCTCATAAGGTGCACTTGATGCATCCTTGATGTGAACTATGGGAGGGCATCATTAAAATGCTCCCTGAGTGCCTCCCTTATGCGAGCAGCTCCTCGTTGGGCCCCCCCTAATACTTCTAGTGGCTGGCTGTTCATGTGCTGCCTCGAGGTGCTCTGCCTCCATAGCCTACCCCAGGGAAAACTTTCCTCCCCTATTTTCACAAAGGTTATGAAGGACACCGCAATTACAGCAGGGATGTTGGCCTCGTTCAAGTCCAGCCTCCCATACAAACAGCGCCAGCACTCTTTTAAACAGCCGAAGGCACATTCTACAGTCATTCTGCACCAGCTCAATCTGTAATTGAACCGCTCCTTGCTGCGATCTAAGTTTCCAGTGTAAGGCTTCATGAGCCATGGCATCAGTGGGTATGCTGGGTTTCCTAGGATCACTGTGGGGATCTCCACATCCCCCACAATAATTTTTTGATCTAGGAAGAAGGTACCCTCTTGCAGCTTCTGGTACAGACCAGTGTTCCTGAAAATGCGGGCATCATGCACCTTTCCCGACCACCCAGCATTGATGTCCGTAAAATGCCCCCTGTGATCCATGAGTTCTTGCAGCACCATGGAGAAATAGCTCTTCCTGTTTATGTAGTGGATCGCAAGATGGTCTGGAGCCACAAAATTGGGATATGTGTGCCATCTATTGCTCCCCCACAGTCAGGGAATCCCATGGCAGCAAAGCCGTCAACAATCTCACAAACATTGCCCAATGTCACCATCCTCCATAGCAGAACGCGATTGATGGCTCGGCAGCAGTGGTTAAAGTAAGGGAGAACACACCGGAACACTGTTCCGGGGCCCACAATTTTTAGGGGCCAGCGTTCCAGGGCCCCTAAAAATAGAAAACCCGGGCGGAACGGTGCATTCTGCCCAGGAGCCCGAGCAAAGCTGCAGACTCGGGCGGAACGCTTGTTCCGCCTTCTCTGCTGCGGCCAGGCTGGGGAGCTTCAAATCTCCTGCCCTAAGCATGCTCAGACTAAGCGTGGCCAGGGTGGGAGTGGCCTGGCCTCAGAGCGGCTCTGCCGGCAACCCCTGCAGCTCCGGACCTCCAGCCAGGTAAGGGCTGGGAAGGGGTTGCTGGGGAGGGGGACAGAGGAGCCGGGAAAGGGGCTGTGGGGGGCAGAGGAGCCAGGAAGGGGCCCCAGGCCTGATCCGGCCACACTGCCTGCCTGTGGTGGTGGTGCACAGCAGCGGCAGAGGGGTAGGATCAGGCCCGAGGAGCCGGCATGCAGCGGTGGTGGAAGAAGCAGAGCGTAGCGGCCGCCAGCATGGCCTGATCTGGCCACTTTGCTGGCTGCTGTTCTCTGCCACCACAGGCCAGCCGGACCCACGAGTCGATAGGGCAAGGGGTCAGGATGGGGGGGCTGGGGAGGAATGGATGGAGTTAGAGGCCTTGGGAGAGGTGGAGGGGTCATGGGGAGAAGGAGACTGGGTAGGGGCTAGGTAGTGGTGGGGTGGACTATGGATGGCTGGAGTGGGGACTGGGTGGGGAGGTTGAGGAGGGATGGAGGAAGTTGGGGGACTGGAGTGGGGGCTAGGGACAGAGGGGCCAGGAGAGTTGTGGAGGGGGTTGGGGGGCTAAAGGGGGGTGGAGTGAAGATGGGGGAAGCTGGGGAGTTAGGAAGGCTGGGGTGGGGGTTTGGGGGCAGGGAGCTTAGGGAATGTGGATGGGGGCTCAAGAGGACGTGAGGAAAGAGAAGTCTGATGTGGGCACTAGTGGACAAGGTTGGGGTGATGTGGATTTGAGGCTGTGCTTCATTTGTGAGGAAAGAGCTGGTGGGGCTCAAGCAATTTGTTTTGCAATCATATCTGTTTTTGGCTATGTCTACACTACAAAGTAATTCAGTGAAGTACATCCCAGTGGGAATCCTCCTCGGTTTCCTTTCCTTCCCTTCCCTTCCCCTTAATCAAATATGAGGCTCCAGGCAACCCAACTGTTTCCCCCCTGAATTGTAATATGTAATATAAAATCAACTTGGAAAAAAATATTTACTTATTTCCCCCCTCAAGCTATGTTCAGTCCTGGAGCAGAGGAAAGAACATGACACATTAATGATCCAAAATGTTGTCTTTCAGAGCTTTCCACCTTTCTGTGGGATCCAATGCTCACTTCGAATTGGCACACTTGTGAGAGGGCTAATCCGATGGTGGACCTGCCAACTCCAAACTGGTTTGCCACCGACCGGTAGCAGTCAGGAGTTGCCATCTTCCAGACAGCTATCACAACACGCTTCTCCACGGCTAGGGCAGACCTCATGTTGGTGTCTTTCCATCGCAGGGCAGGGACCAACTCTGAACACAGTTCCAGAAAGGTTGCTTTCCGCATTCGAAAGTTCTGTACCCACTGCTCGTCATCCCACAGCTGCATAACAATGCAATCCCATCACTTGGTGCTCGTCTCTCGCGACCAGAAACGGCGTTGCACCGTGTGCAGATGATCTGTGAAGGAGCTGAGCAATGCGGTGCTGTTGCTCTGCAGGGCTTCAAGCAGCCCCTGCTCCTCAGCGTCCTCGTCTGATTCAGAGCTCATTGTGTGCTGAGCAACCATCCGAGGTGTATTTAGAATGCTGAAGGCGACAGTGGAGATTAGAGCAGGATCCATGCTGTCGCAATTGTGATTGCTCGCAAGTAGTGCGGCACTGCACTGTTGAAAATAGGCGCGGGTTCTATTAGCAACGAGGAAGATGCAAGGGGAACACAGTGCACTATGGGAAACTGAGAGTTTACCCATGGCGCTTTGCGTTCCTTTCCTTCGTCCCAAGATTCCAAGCGCCGATTGAGGGAAAATTGAACTATGGGATAGGTGCCCAGAATTCATTGTGCTACACCATGACATTGCAAAGAGCTGTGTTGCGTTACAAGGAGCGACATGTGTACACACTCTCCCGCAATAAAGGTCACGTGATTTTTAAAACACGATTGCCTTGTTGCGCTGTAAACTTATCGTGTGTACATAGCCTCAGGTGTAGAGACTGCAATGGACACAGAGACAAAGAGGGAGATGTTTGTCCTTTTTTTATAGTCCTCATAGCCCCCCCACCCCCCAAAAAAACCCCAAAACATTTCCAGCTGAGAACCAGGAGACAGAATCATGTGGAAGGATATTCTCCCCTGTGTTTTTTTCACCTCTTTGAATTGCCTTTGTTTTCCCTTCCTGCCTGATCACCCTGTCTACTGTTCAATAAACATTAAGGCAAGCACATATTCCTTTGTTTACAACACACCTGTTTGACCTGTTTGGTGCTTTGGGAATCTGAACATACACTTTAAACATCAGGCTGCAGAATCTTATAGATTCACACACATTTTTCAGGACAATACTGACCAGTAAATTATGATTTTTCTAATGATACTTTACAAGCATACACTGCACAAAGATTATTACATCAGTACAGTGTGTATTCTATCACAGTGCGCTAACTAAGCCTTAACTGTGTTAAAGAAATACAACTTAACCCTATGTAATCAAGTTTTAGCAAGACATTTATTCTGGCATGCAGGAAGAGAGTCTGTTAACAACACAGAGTCTGTGCAGTTAAGTGAGCTCTACTCGCAAGCAGATTTTGCAGGTGTTTATAATGACAGACAGTTAACATTTTTGCCTATTAGGTGCAAGTGAAAGGTTACAAACTGGTAAAAAACAGAAAAACCGTTCAGAGACAGCTTATCTTATTTAGAGTACTTTAACCTTGAGAGGCCAGTTGTTTTTCTTTCCCTTCTCAGACTATACCATTCTTATCTTTACACTTTCCCCCATTCTTCTATAAGTCATGCTGTTGCTGAGAAATTTTGAGGCCTAAAAGGTTTCCTTCTACAAGTGAATTTGCCTTTTCCTGCCATTATCACTGCATCTTGCTCAGGGTCAGCAGCCTTTCATCCAAGAGCAGTGGTCATCAGCCAGGCTGAGGTTTGTTGGGAGATGGTGCTACTGGTGTGGACAGTAAAGGAGATGGGTTAGCTCAGTCCAATGCTGGAGTTTTACTAGAGATGTCTCGGTGGTGTCTTGTCAGTGTTAAAAAGATGGAAGAAATGGAGCCGATCTTGAACCCCCTTCCAAACCTCTTTGATGTCTCCTCTCTGTTGAAACCACTCACTGGCCTGTTTAATGATGTCTTCCTGGCCAGATCTCAGGACTGTTATGTCAGCCTCATCCCCCTCAAACTCTGCTGCTTTAAAAACCAACCATCATCCTCTTCCTGAGACCATGCCCTTTCTGGGCTTTCTGACATTGTCCTCTTGTACTCCTCTGCTCACTCCTTCCATATCAATTTCCATTATTCCTGTGATTCTCTTTTGATCCTTAAGTTATTGATTCATACCCTCAGGGCTAGCTGACAGAAAAGTTAGTGTGTGGCAAGCTGGAGTATATATCTACACTTCAGTAGCCTGCCACACATACAGTGGCCATGAGGACCCTGCTGACATTCTCTGAAAGCGCTCATGGTGTTCACAGGATAACCTCAGGAACAGTAATTGCAGTCCTATCAGGAGAGGGATATTTGATATCCAACTTTGACCCCCACCCCCACCCCCACCATTGCAATTTCAGACCATTACTCTTAGTTCTCGTCACTTGCAATCACAGAGAATGGCCTAGCTCCATCCTCCCTGAGACCCCCCTCAGGTAGTTAAAGGCTGTTATCAAATCCTTCCTCGCTCTTCTCTTCTGAAGACTAAACAAGCCTAGTTCCCTCAGCCTGTCCTCATAAGTCATATTCTCCACCCCCTTATCATTTTCGTTGCCCTCTCCTGGAGTTTTTTCCAATTTGTCCACATTCTTCCTATAGCACGGGAACCCAAAACTGTACACAATCCTCAAATGAGACCTCATCAGTGCCAAATAGAAAGGAATAATCACTTCCCTCAATTTGCTGGCAATGCTCCTACTAATTCAATCCAATATGCTATTAGCCTTCTTGACAGTAAGGGCATACTGTTGACTCATATCCAGCTTCTTGTTCACTGTAACCCCCGGGTCCTTTTCTGAAGAACTGCTGCCTAGCCAGTAGGTCCCAAGTCTGTAGCAGTGTGTGGAATTCTTCTGTCATACATGCAAGACTTTGCATTTGTCCTTGTTGAACCTCGTCAAATTTCTTTTGGCCCAAACCTCCACTTTGTTTAGGTCACTCTGTATCCTATCCCTACCCTCCAGGGTATCTAACACTTGCCTCAGTTTAGTATCATCTGCAAACCTACTGAGTATGCAATTCACATATCCTCCAAATCATTACTGAAAATGTTGAACAAAATCGGCCCTGGCATCAACCCCTGGGACGTTCTACTTGTTACTAACTGTGAACTAGACATAGAGCCATTGATCACTACCCTTTGAGCCCAATGATCTAGCCAGATTTCTGTCCTCCTTAGAATTCATTCATCCAACCTATGCTTCTTTAACTTGCCAGTAAGAATATTGTGGGAGACGTCATCAAAAGCTTTGCTAAAATCAAGATATATTACATCCACCACTTTCTCCACATCCATAGAGACAGTAATCTCATCATAGAACAAACTTGTCAGCCGACTCTCAGAATTCCCAATTAATGTCAATGAATGCCTTATGACTGTCTGAAACTCATCAAAACCAACAGGTGATAATTTGTGAATGTATATGTCCTGACTCTCAATGCTGATGAGATCATGAAGGAAAACTTTTACTCACTGTTTGACATCATCCTCTCAAATATCCCAAGAGAAGACAAGATCATCCTTCTTGGAGATATCAATGACAGAATGGGAAGAGACTCATCACTTTGAAATAGTACTGTTGGAAAAGAAGGCATTGGAAATTTAAATGCTAATGGTCTCCTTCTGATGAAATGTACAGAACATGGACTTTTCATCACAAACTTCAAATGCTTGAAGGACCCACTCAAACAGAGACTCCTGAATGAGACATTACTAGCAGAGCACCCAGAAGGAGTTGAGGAGCACTGGAAGGGACTCAAGACAGCTATTTTCTAATCCTGTGAAAATACAATAGGATACAAGACCAGGAAACAGCAAGACTGGTACAATGAGAATAACACATCAACTCTTCCATTAAGAAAAATGCAAAGTCAGAAGTGCAGAAGAGAAGATGAGACCTGAAGAATGAGTGATGGATTCAGAAAACAAAGGAAATCTAACATTTTGCTGACATCCGTGACAATCCTGGTTTCTTCCGTGCTACCCAAGCTGCCTATGACCCTAGCACTCAAGACCTCAGTCCTTTAAGATCAAAGGATGGAAGAATAATACTGAAGGACAGAGAATCCATCAATGCTCATTGGAAAAAAACATTTCCAGGATCTCCTGAACTGTGACTCAACTGTTGATGAAGATACAATAAATAACATCCCTCAAAAAGCAATCAGAGAAGACCTTGGTTTGCCACCTACCCTGGCAGAATCAAGAGTGCCATCAGGAAAATGAATAACAATAAAGCAGCAGCTGCTGACAGAATGCCTAGAGAAACTTTCAAAGCAGGAAAACAATTAATGTGTCAGCATCATGGCCTCATCCTTAAAATCTGTACCAAGGAAGAAATCCTAAACAACCTAAGGGATGCCTTGATTAGTGTCATTTTTAAAAAGTGGGACAGAACTGATTGCAGAAATTATCAAGGCATCTCCCTGCTGGCCTCTTCTGGGAAGGTCATTGTCTTTATCCTTGTCAACCGCTTCCTTCCGCTTGCAGATGAAATTCTTCCAGAATCTCAAAGCATGTTCAGACCATCTCAAGGAACCACTGACATGATCTTTACAGAATCAAATTCAAGAGAAGTGTCATGAGCAAAAGCAACCTCTTTATATGATCTTTATAGACCTCTCCAAAGCCTTTGACTCTGTAAACCATGAAGCCCTATAGAAAATCCTGTCCAGAACTGGCTACCTGAACAAGTTCATCAGTGTTCTGAGACTTCTCCATGACAACATGTCAGCACGGTTGTCGGCAATGAAAACAAAATAGAACCATTTGAGATGAAAACCAGAGTGAAGCAATGTTGAGTAATCACTCCCACATTGTTTTCTATCTTCATCTCCACCATAATGCACCTTGTTAAGAGTAAGCTCCCTCCTGGAATTGAAATTATATGTAGGATTAATGGAAGACTCTTTAAACTCAACAGACTTAAGCCCAAGCTTAAGCCTATAATAATATCCCAGATGGAGCTCCAGCATGCAGATAACAATGTGATTGTTGCTCAATCTGAAATCGATCTCCAAGCCATTCTCAATGGTTTTTCAGAAGTCTATGAGAATATTAGCCTAACTTTAAAATCAGGAAAATGAAAGTTCTTTTTCAAGTTGCTCCAAAATGGAGCGATAGACCCTTCCTTCATTCAAATCAATGGAGAAATGCTTGAGAATGTGTATCATTTTTCTTATCTTGGAAGCTATCTTTCATCAAAGGCAGACATTGACGTGGAAATACAGCATCGTTCGAAATGTTCAAGTGAGCCCTTGGACAGCTGAGTAAGAAAGTCTTCTTAAATCATGACTTCCTTGCTGAAATGAAGCTCCTGGTCTACCATGCCATTGTCACCCATTTCTACTGTATGGCTCGGAAACCTGGATCACATACAGAAGACATTTCAAGATCTTTGAAAAGTACCAACAATGGTGCCTTCACAAGATGATTCAGATTAGCTGGGAGGATAGACATGCAAACACCAGCTTCTTAGCTGAAACAAATTCCATCAGCATTGAGGCCATGATTGTCCAAAGTCTCTGGCTAGGTCATGCTGTTTGCATGCCTGACTCTTGCCTCCTTGAGAAAATACTTTTCTCACAGTTGAAAGATCAGCAAAGTCATTGGGGCAGAGAAAGCACTTCAAAGACACCTTGAAAGGCAAACATGAAGAAGTACAACATTGGCATCAATGCTTAGGTGACCCTTGGGAGACCATCCAAAATGGAGGAATGGTTCTGTCTGAAGGACCTCAACATTTTGAAACAGCTCACCAACAAGTAGAAGAGGAAAAGAGGAACAAGAGGAAAGAACATAGGAACATTCAATGCAGCAACACTGTGCCTATTCCTCTTGGAAATACCTGTTTTTACTATGACAAGGCTTGTGGATCTGGGATTGGGCTGTGGAGCCACCTGTAGACCCACTACTGACATTCCTGGAAGACAGTCTTACTCATTTGTCAATGGTTGCCATTAGAATTCTGCAGATTGTGTGTGTAGTTGATTAATTTCAGATATTTCTATTGTCGTTCTGTATTAGAACAGGTGTCTGGGATCTGGTTATCTTAGTGCTTATTAAAAAAAAATTGCCAGAGGCACCAGAGATGGTAGATGGTGCGTCTCTCTTCGATTAGTGTTCATCTAAATCTAAATAAATCTATAATACAGAGAGGAAGTCAGATGGGGGTGTGGATGTGTGTGCATACGTGTGATGATTGGGGAGAGAATAGAAATGAAAGGAAGAGGGAAAGCTTCCTTAAATAATCTGAAACTTTGCTAAAGATGAGTGTGTTCTCCTCTCTGTGATTTAAATGCAGTAAAGCACCCACAGACTGTAAGTGTCTTGACATACCCCAGTCTGTTCCCTGATTTTAGAAAATTGGTTGATGGCTGTGGCCAATATTTCTCATTGCCATAATCAACTCTATGTCCCAGGAGTCTGAGATCCTAGGAAGAGAAAGGGAGGCAATGTGGAAGGGAGGGGAGGAGAAACTGGAGGGGAAAAGTTCAGAGTGGGGAGGGAAGGGCACAAATGAATGAAGTGGAAAGATACAGGGAAAAGGATAAAAGGAGGAGGGGCAAGAGATTGAGATAAAAAGAGAGACTCCGTGAACAACTTGGTTTCAATTTTAGCACACAGCCCCAACAAGATGGGAAAACCCTTGAAAGACGCCCTGCAGGAAGTTCTGGATGAGCTAGGGAAGGACGATTTTGAGCGATTCAAGGCCAAACTAAACAATCTCACGGAGCTGCCCCAGGGCTGCAACCCAATCCCGAAGGGGAAGCTGGAGGAGGCAAACCGCCTCGCCGTGTGCGACTTGATCGTCAACTACTACACCAAGGGGGGCGCTGTGAAAGTGGCCAAAGATGTCCTAACTGGAATCAACCAGAACGAGCTGGCCAGAAAGTTGGAGTCACTTGTGTTTGCCTAGATCAGGTGAGTAGCTTCCCTCTACCTACTCTTTGTCTAGTTCATTGTTCCTTGGCCAGACCTGGCAAAGTCTCTCTCTGGAGGGAGGAGGCAGCTTCAACAAAGAAGCACAATTTTCAGTGGTTCCGCTTGGAGTTTCTTCAAGTTTGAGAGAACCAAAATACACCTGCAGGCAACAGGAGGCTAACATGTGCTGCAGCTCCATGGGCCAAGTGAGAGACCAGTGGCCAAGCACATCCCTTGTGTGACTGTGGGCCCCAGGGGTCAGTGAAATGGTTTCCCAGTGGCCAGAGATAGGAACATGGGAATTGCCAGACTAGATCACACCAGCAGTCCATACACCACTGATGGGGGCAGCACCATCTGCTCCAGAGATCCCTTGTGAGATGATTGTGGAATAATTTGTTTATACGGGAAGTTGAATGGAAGCTGGCACCCACCAAAGGGGAAAGATCCCATGTTCTATTTCCCACTCCCTCAGCCAGTCAGACCCCTGACCTGGAGAGGAAAGTTCTGTGTCTTATTCCTGACTTACCCAATGTCTTCCCCAGGGTAGGTTTGCCTGGGCATGTGCAATACACAGACACCAGCTACCTGAAAACATTCACTGACTATTTGGTTTGGGTCTTTTGTACCTGCCATTGGTCTCCCATGATGTCAGACATGCTGTTGTCTGACATGAAGTCACCAAATCTGATGGGTTGTCCCATTGGATGACAATGGTTTGCCCTGTAGATAAGTCTGCAGGAGAAATGTATCCTGTGTCCTGGTATTTCTGAGGCCAGGCTTGGGGTGGGAGGATTTCCTATGAAACCAGACAATGATCAATGCATTCAGCACTGGCCCTGGCCCTAAGATTGTTATTTAATTCTATTAGCAGGCATGGGCTGCACCTGAGATCAGAGTCCCTGTTGTGCCATGCGCTGCACAGACAAACTGTATGTCTACACTGCATGTTGAACCCGGGCTCTATAGCCCAAGCCCTGGTTCTGTCCACACACACACATCCGTCTTACTAGGATCAGCGAGCATTCCAGACCAGGTCCCAGCTCCCTGCTAGGCAGGTGGATCATAGCCCAGATCCAAGCCCTGTCCTTCTGCAGTTGTGAGGCAGAGAATCTGCATAGCATGGTATGGACACATCAGCATGACTGGGAGAGGCGGGGAGATACTTTCAGAGTTGTTTGTCATAGAGTCACTACAAACTGGGGTGGCAAAAGTGCTTCTGGGGTGCAGGAATTTATGCAAATATGCAAATATCTGCAAAATGTCACCCTCTATGGGCATGATGCAGCAATGATGATAGAGTGACCGACGCAAGTTGCTTTACTTTTCATTGGACTCCTGTGCCCCTCTGCAGCTGCTCCAATGGGAGATATGATCACAGCTCCAGAAGAGAAGATCCAAGAATTCCTGTTGCCGCCCTCTGTGTTCAGTCCATGCCGGGGAGAGACGGCCTCCAAGGACATCCTGATGTGCACTAGACACCCAACTCTGCTGTTTCTCCAGAGGCTGCTTCACAGTGACTCCTGTCATATATCATTCAGCCTTCCACTGTCCCGGCCCAGCTCTGCATTGCCAATTGTGATGTGGGTTGTTTTTTTTTTTTAAATAAAAAGCTTTGAGCACTTCAGGCCTTGTGTGTTCTCTGCTCCTGATCAGTGTTGCTCTGCTGGTGGGACAGCCTGGCAATCTTCTCCCCACATTGCTATTGACCCACAGACATTGGGCAGGGCACTGTGTCCCCACATGCTGCCCTACACCAATCTGCCCTAAAGAGACCCAACCCACTGGTGTGAGCTGCCAATACAGTATTCACAGCTGGTTTGGTCAGCCTCTGCCACCACAATGCACATGGGGCTCCGATGAGTCAGTTGTGTGGCATTAGGAGAAGTTTCTCCACCAGGACAGGTGGGAAACCCTCCAAGGTCACTCCACACTAGAGCACTTGGGGGGATCTGCCCTGGTCGGTACAAATCTCATTCCTTGAACCTCTGAGCAAGTCAGTCCCGCCAACATGGTGGTCAGATCAGAAGTAGAGACCTCTTGTAAGTGTCGTGGGTCTTCTCCGGGCTGTGGTGACCCCTTTGGCAACAGTGGGGAATTGTCACACTGATTTGCATCTGAGTCACTGGGCACATAGTATCTGGATGGGGAGGGGTGGGGTGTTCAGTGAGTGGATTCTGGCTTGGGGATCCTGCCTGAGGTCTCATCCAAAATATAGCCAAAAGCAAAGGCTTTCAGGGCATGGGATCTTCAAACAACCAGTCACTAGTTCAGCCTAAGGGTTAGCTCTCATCCAACCCTGGGTGTGGGGCAGGAGACTGGGAGAACAGGGACCATCCTATTCCATTGTGTCCCAGACCAACCCCTAGCAATGAGTTGGGCTGTTGCTGGGCTGGCAGGGAAATGTGGGGATTATTCCTTCACCTCCCAGTAACAGCACAGCACCATTGTCTCCTTTCCCTGCGTTGCCTTCTCTGTGCCAAGTTGTTCCCACTCCCTGCCCTTTCTTGGTTCCTCCGTCTTCCACTTCCCATAGTGGTGTGACCGTTTCAGGTTTAAATGAACATTCCCTGCTGACTGCTTGCAGAAGATCTACTTCCACCAAGACAGGGGCATGTCCTTCTGTCCCAGTCACCAGCCTGCCTCTGTCTCACCTCTTTTCTTGTCTGCAGAGTCTGAGATGGGTATCAGGGAGTGGGAGGTCCGATTTCAGAGATATGGGCTCTCCCTGCCACAGCCTGAAGCAGCTAGGGTACTCCCCACACCAACTTGGGTCAGCGACTCCTCAGTTCACACATCTATTGGCCTGGAGCCAGCTGGGCATGTTCCCAGAGCTGTCATTCTCCAGGAATGCAGTTGCGGTTCTATTGAAGATCTTTCTTTCTGATACAACACAAATGCAGATGGAATAGAGGGGGGAAAAACCAATCTTCCCCTGGAATGAGATTGAGCGATTGGGCCCGACTTTGCCTGGGGAGGTGGTTGTATCACTTTGCTAAAGAATTCTCAAAGTCTCCCACTGCTGCACTGGGAATTGGCAACAGGTGATGCAAACCCACCTTATCCTCAGCTACACACTGTACCATAGTTCAGATCCCAGCTCACTACTTTTTAGCCTCTCTCTCATGCCTTTAACCCCCTGGGCCAAGGTGAGCAGTAACAGAATTTGGGTTCTTGCCTGTCAATTTCTCAGTGAAAGAGAAATTGATGCTATGTAGGAAATGTTCTAATGTATGTTCTTTATTTAGAATAGACACAAGTTTTCTTGACTTGAGGTGGGGAAAACTGCATGTCAACTACAGCACGTTGCCCAGTAACCAAGAAAGAGTTTCCTCATCTTTGTCTCCCTTGTGCTGTCTTCCTTAGCACACTTTTCCCTTTTCCTGCCTCCACCACTGGGAATCCCTGGGACAAACCTGCTCATACAGGAGCATGTGCTCTGGGAAGGAGGCCTGGCCATTACCCCTCTTTTTGTGCAGATGTTCTGCAACACAAAGGAAGGACAGAAAATGCTGGCCTCTTATCTAGAGAGTGCTGTGATCCACTCAACCCGCTCAATGCCTGTCTGGGTGCTGGCATACACTAGACCCCATCCCTTTAATTCTTAAGGCCAGATTCCCTTCCCCCTGTTGTAAAGTAGGAAGAATTCACTGAAATCAGCAAGGGAGCGACCTGTGGGTTTTCTTTTTTCCTTCCCTGCATTTTACAAAGAGCAGAAATGGTCTGTTCTCTTACATGATGTTTCTGGACCTGAGGCATTAACAGAGAAAAGCTGTAAAAATGAAATCATTCACAGGATTTTAGAAAAGGATACAGGCAAAACCATACGGTAAAACAACATTCCGCTGCCAGCACCAATAAACAAAACTCCACAGTTCATCTCTTCAATCCCCACTCCACGGGAAAAAAGCTGCCCATTGTCAGGGCTGAAACTCAAAATAAGAGCATTAGGCATCCCTGACAATATTGCCCCAGCTCTTTCCTTTTTTCTGTGTGAAGCCTTGCTGGCTGCTCAGACCTTTGCCTGGATCTCTGCACCTCAGCCTCCCATCCATCACTATGGCCTTCACCCACCCCCACCCTCACAAAGATTGTGCAAAATACAACGTGCTGCTATAATCATTGGAAAGCTTTTTTCTACTGCTTCCAGCCTAGACCACAAACAGCGCCACCCCCCTTTCAGATGGCCAAATGCGCCTTCAACTTCCATTCTGCAGCTGCTGAGGTGACAGTTAAACAGTTCCCTCCTTTTGTTCAAACTGCCTGCGAAAGGCTTCATTAATTAAGGAATCCAATGTGACCTGCCTATGCCTAGGGGACCCCACCTGAAAATGCCAAGGTCAGGGCAGATTCTCCCAGCACTGGCGGGTGACACTGAAGTCAGACTTCCCAACCAGCCACAAACAGTGCTTCTGAATCCCCACACTGGTTGTGAAGAAGCTAAAACAAAAAGTACAAGCCTCTTTTACTGCATTTCAATCTCTGGTTTCCAATTAGCAACTAAGTCCAGTAAAGAGATGTTATTAAAACTCTATTCTGTTTACCAAAAAAGTTCTCCTGATCCCCAAAGGGTCAGTCACATTGCAAAACAATATATTTGCTTCTTACCCAAAATCCCATGCTGCCAGTGAATCCTTTGGTTACTAAAACTAACAGTTTATTATAAAAAGAAAGAAACAAACAATGAGAGATGTTAAACAGCCAAAGCAATCAATCAGACACATACACATGACTTTAAAGTCCATCTATATCAGGTTCTCTGTAGAAATGTGGAGTTTGTGGACTTGTACAGTCCCTCTGGCATACATCCAGTCCCTGGATAGGCCTCTGTCCTTCGTTTTACAGCTTCAGTTGTAGCTGAGTTGATCCAGAGGTAGGAAGCAGGAATAAGTTGGGTCCACCAGGATAAATAGAGCAATGTCCACACCATTAATGTCCACAGAGTTGCTGGGGACAAGCAGTCCTCTCTCTTCATTAAGGTAAATGGGCCTGAGTTCCAAAAAATCCTAGCATCATGGACCCAGACCACCCTGCATTTGTCTGTAAACACACCATGGTGATCAACCAGGCCTTGGAGCAGCAGAAAGAAATCCCCTTTTTCTTCATCAATTCTGTGCTCTTGGTGCTCTGGGGGAAGGAGGCAAATAATGGGCAAATGGGACTCATCACTTGCCCCCAGACTGTTTGGGAAGCCATGTTTGCAAACCCATCAGTAATCTCCTGAGTATTGGCAAGTTTAGGACCTGGTTTAACAGTCATTTTCCTTGGCATCAATCACTTGCATAACAGCCCCCAAACTTGACCTAGCTATGTCAAACTGTGTTGTTACGTACCGATGGCATTTGGGAGTGGCTGGATTCCAGATAATGGTAACTCACTTGTCCGCAGGCACAGGGCACCACATGTCGGCACACTGCCATTCCAGCTCCGAGGTTAGTTCAGCACATACCTCAAAAAAGGCTGTCTATCCCATCATGAAATTCACTCACCACTGCTGGTCTGCACAGCTATCCTTTCCCACTAATCTCTGCCCACTAACCTGAACCCAGCAATAGCACCATAGGCTGTGATGCGGCTCTTTTATCACCATGTGCTCGGTAGTGCAGCAGGCACTGTCCAAAGCAGTGGCGTTGTCAGACCTGGACACGAAGGGAATGGGCCCCGAATGTGCTGGAGAGGGGCCCAAGCCATGTTTGGGAGTTGGGTCCAGCACGGTGTTTTCCTGCCCTGCTGTTATCCCAGGCATGTGGCCCAAGGTGGAGCAGAGTGGGAAATGTAAACCCACTGCGGTTCGACATCTGGAGGTTCCCTCTTGAGCTCCAGAAAAGCTGTAATTACTGTGCTGGGTGTGGGGAGGCCCTCAGGAGCTGGGCTCAGGCCAGGGGGAGGGTAATGGAATGGGCTGAGGGACAGGGTGAGCTGGACTGGAAGGGGCAAGGAAAGGGGCTTGTGGCTAGCATGCATGTGGCTGGGGGGATCAAAGAAGGGTCCCAGGGCTGAGGTGTGTGGGGCTGGAGGGGAGACCAGGGGTGGGGGCAAGAGAAGGTACACATGGCCGGCCTCAGTGCACAGGACTAAGGAAAGGGATCAGTACGGGGTTGCGAGAAGAGCTCAGGATTTGGGGTGCAAAGGGCCAGGAAGAAGGGAAAGGTGAGAAGAGCTTGGGGGAAGAACTCAGGTGTCTGGGGCCATGAGAAGGGGGGGGTGGCAAGATCTTGGTTACTACAGCCAGAGGAGAGGAGGTCTGAGGGAAAAGCTTGGGTGATGGGGGAAGTGGTCAGGAGTCTGTGCTGTTACTTATTAGTTATGTGTTCTTGGGAAACCAGGGACTAGTATCCAGCCTCTGTAACTCACCCCCACATCACCTCCAGCTTCTGCTTGAACCAGACACCAAAAAACAATGAAAAGGCCGTGGGAGACACACCTAGACCGCTTCAAACAAGGGTAATGAAATTAGGGCTACTCCCCATGTCTCATCTACTTCAAAGATGTGAGGCATTAGGACACTGAATGGACAGCTGAAACTTCATTTGCATCAAGGATGGAACCAGAACAAGCATGTTGAATGGAGAGCCAAGCTCCAAGGCAGGAATCGCACTGAACTCTGGGATTGGAGAAACAGGGAAGCACTGCATGATGGGGGAGCTCTGCTCCTGAGGGTAAGGAACCCACTCCTGCACACACCCAGCTCAGCAGTTATAAGACCAATTCTGGTCAATAGATACTTTACTGATATCCAACATACTGAATCTGACTGATTGCATTGTGAACTTCCTTGTAGGTATACCACCCGTAGCCAGGACTAATCATTTCCTATTAAACACCTAAACAAAACAACTCTGGTCTACTCCCTTAAGTCACTATTTACCCCAAAACATTCCTAGTGTTCTGTCTTGAACCGCAACCCAAGTTGAAAACTCTGGTTCTGCTGCTTGATCTATTTTGGTTCTGATGTCTGAAATGATTCTGCTGCTTGATTGTTCTGGTGCCTGGATCCAAAAGCTGCATCAATTCCACTGGGATTTCACCTTTTCCTTGCTGATAGTGGTGGGGGTTCTGCCTGTGTCCAGCACTCCAGACTCTAAGCTGAACAGCCTGGTTCCTGGGACCATTTGAGCTGCACTGAGTGGTGAGACACCCTCCACCCCCTTCTCTCTGGCTATGTCTACATTTGAAAAGTTGTCAACTTTAAGTTGATTTAAAGTGGACCTTATTAAGTCAACTTAACAGAAGTGGACTTAATTTTTGAAGGGTAGATGTAGCCCCTTTTCGACCTCATTAAGTCGACTTAGAAACATCCATCTAGTGGTTAAAGTAAGGGGGAATGCATCGGAATGCCGTTCCGGGGCCCACAATTTTTAGGGGCCAGTGTTCTGGGGCCCATAAAAATAGAAAACCCAGGCAGAACAGTGCATTCCACCCAGGGGCCCCAGCAAAGCCACAGACTCGGGCAGAACACTTGTTCCGCCCTGTCTGCTGCGGCCATGCTGGGAAGCTTCAAATTTCCCGCCCTGAACATGCTCAGACAAAGCGTGCCCAGGGTGGGAATGGCCTGGCCTAGGAGCAGCTCTGCCAGCGACCCTTTCAGCCAGGTAAGGGCTGGGAAGGGGCTGCAGGGGAGAGGGAAAGAGGAGCCGGGAAAGGAACACGGGAGAGGGTGACAGAGGAGCCGGGAAGGGGCCCCAGGCCTGATCTGGCCACGCTGCCTGCCTGTGGTGGTGGTGCGCGGCGGCAGCAGAGGGGCAGGATCAGGCCCGAGGGGCCAGCATGTGGCGGCGGGAGCAGAGCACGGTGGCCGGCAGTATGGCCTGATCTGGCCACTCTCCCGGCTGCCCTGCTCCACCGCCGCAGGCCAGCCCCGGGCCTTTGTATCAGGGGTTAAGGTAAGGAGAAACGCGGAGACCAGGGGTGGGAATGGAGGGGTCCAGACTCGCAAGTCAATCGAGCAAGGGGTCAGGATGGGGGGGCTGGGGAGGAATGGATGGAGTTAGAGGCCTGGGGAGGGGCAAAGGGGGCATGGGGAGGAGACTGGGTGGGGGCTTGGTAGCAGTGGAGAGGACTATG
This sequence comes from Pelusios castaneus, assembly GCA_007922175.1. Classification (NCBI taxonomy): domain Eukaryota; kingdom Metazoa; phylum Chordata; order Testudines; family Pelomedusidae; genus Pelusios; species Pelusios castaneus. The sequence continues at coordinate 3,657 of ML688334.1, read as the reverse complement.
GGCAACTGGAGGGGGACTGGGTGGGGAGCTGGGGAGGGATGGATGGAATTAGAGGCCTGGGGAGGGGTGAAGGGGGCATGGGGACAAGGAGACTGGTGGTGGCTGGGGAGGGGTGGAGGGGATTATGGATGGCTGGGGGGGGCTGGAGAGGGATGGAGGAGGTTGGGGGAGTGGGGGCTAGGGAAGGAGGGCCCTGGGGAGGTGTGAAGAGGGTTGGGGGGCTGAAGGGGGTGGAGTGAAGATGGGGGAAGCTGGGGGCTGGGGAGTTAAGAAGGCTGGAGTGGGGGTTTGGGGGCAGGGATCTTAGGGAATGTGGATGGGGGTTCAGGAGGACATAGGGAAAGAGGGGTCTGATGTGGGCACTAGTGGACAAGGTTGGGGTGATGTGGATTTGAGGCTGTGCTTCATTTGTGAGGAAAGAGCTGGTGGGGCTCAAGCAATTTGTTTTGCACTCATATCTGTTTGTAGTGTAGACATAGCCAAAAAGTAATTCAGTGAAGTATATCCCAGTAGGAATCCTCCTCAGTTTCCTTCCCTTCCCCATTCCCCTTAATCAAATATGAGGCCCCAAGCAACCCAACTCTTTCCCTACTGAATTGTAATATGTAATATAAAATCAACTTGAAAAAAAAATTTACTTATTTCCCCCCACAAGCTATGTTCAGTCCTGTAGTAGAGGAACAAACATAACATATTAACGATCCAAAATGTTGTAGCCTTGAAGAGCTTTCCACCTTTCTGTGGGATCCAATGTTCACTTTTACCTTTGGAGGGGCCCATTTCAATGGATCTGACTTTTATATGCATAGACAAGCTGTCTCATGCAACTCTGAGGTTTTTGTGTCTTCCTCTGACCCAAGGAACACTGAACTCATGGTAACTAATACACCTGCTGTTATAGTGAAAGTTTGAAAAATATTTGCAAAAAATGTTTTTTAAGTCTCTAATGCATACCTACAATAACTTTTTTTCATGTAACGTAAATATCATATACAGAGTATATGATGGATTGTAGTTGGCATAAGTTGAGGATGACCTGCATAATTCCTTTTGTCACTCATGAACTGCTTCCTCAGACTCATGATGATAGAATACTTTTACTACTGTATCATGTATTCTCTATAGGAAGAATAACACTCGACTGCCTAATATTTTAGAGGCCTACTATTCTTAGTTGTTTATAAGAATTAACATTCTCATGTGGGCTGCTCACTCTCTGCCACAAGCTCAATTTTTAAGTTTCAATAAAAGTGGCTCAGCCCTTTCCAAGAGCGAGCTTTGTGAAAAATAGCTAATTTTGCTAATGTTAAATGTCTTTTCCTTGAAGAACTCTAGTGCCTCCATGGTAAAACTGATAGAGTGATAGTTCTGGGGACAGAAAGGTCCCCATGAAAACACACCCAGATTTGGTCAAGTTATAAGCCTTTGAAAATCATCATTTTGTATTTAGAGCTTTATGGATGTTTGCTAATAGAATTTCTGAACCTTCCACATGAGGTTGACCTTGACTCTGTATATGTAGGCTGGAAATGTGACAAAGACAGGCGACAAAAACTGTGAGGTGTAGTTGATGGTAGAGGCTAGATAGACACGACAGCAAGTGTCACCGTCTCACATTTGTTTAGTAAATTAATAAAACTTCAGTATTTCAGTTTAACATTTTTATTAAAGTTCAAATGAAAACACATCTATGCATTTCTTTTGAATTGAGGTAACTAGGCATGCTGATGCTTCTGATGTCATAAAACTGTTGCCCATGCAGCACCATGCCTCACAAATTGCCACTCAGCAAATACCATAACTTCCTCAGCTGCATCATCAGCTTAGAGGGAACATTGGTGGCATCCATGGTGTTTGCTAAAAACGTTCTGACACGCTGCACATGTGGTGTTACAGTGGTCAAAGGGAAATTGTCTACAGGGTTAAGGTCTAAATAGTTTTACTAGTGAATGGTTTAGTACTCCTTAAGATCCTAATGAAAAGCGCATTCATCTCTGTGCAAAGATGGTTTGCCGGGTGTGGGGTTATATTAGGGGCTAGTATTGTTCAGTGGTTAAAGCATGAGAGTCTTGAGTTCTGGGTCTTAGTCCTAGCTCTGCCATGAAACTGCTGTGGGAGTTTGGGCGAAGTCGCTTCACTGCTCTGTGACTGTTTCCTAATCTGTAAAATGAGGTTAGTCTGTCCCTTTAAGACAAGGGCTCTCAAATGGGAGTCGCAACCCCTTAGGGGGTCACAAGGTTATGTGGGGGTTATGAGCAACCCAGTGGTGCCAATAGATGTGCAGAAGCAAGGGAGGCAATGGGGCGCTAAGTTTGCTCTGAAAAGCTGTATTGATACAAATTCTTTGCACCCACCAGTATTAAACAATAACAATTTTAAAAATAACTTCTCTCATCTAAAAATAATTCCATAAAAATGTGGTTTAGTCTGAAGTTCGAAGTGGTGAGAAAAGATAAATTCATTTTAGGCAGAAGGTTTGGTTATAAATTTAGCATTTAAAATAGTGTTGCCTAGAAAAAAAATGTATTTTTAATTTGGCAGGGGACCACACTTGGAGGCTGGCTGTGTGAAAGGGATCGCCAATGTGAAAAGTTTGAGACCCACTGCTTTAGGAGGTGGTACAAAGCTTGGTTCATTATCCCTTGTAAAGTGATTTCAGCTTTTCAGATAGAAGGTGCTATGGAAAAGTGAGGCCTCATTTTATCAATCACAAGTCGTGGTGATTTTAATTTATTCCCTTTTCTATCTATGTTTAAGTAACATATTTCCAAGTACTTCAACCAGCACCCAAGCTATTGGCAATGCTACAGAAGTCATATACTGGTGAAGTCTTCATTACAGCCTTGTGTATGTTAGCATTTTTTAGGAAAGTTCCCACCAGGGATAAAACCAGTGGAAACCATATGGTAGATAAGTTCCAAAGGTGTAGCTGTGTTAGTCTAGTTCAGCAAAACAAACAAGGAGTCCTGTGGCACTTTTAAAGACTAACAAATGTATTTATTGCATGAGCTTTCATCATCATACTTGAGTTAATGAGGCAGGGGAGGGGGTGATCTGTTGGTCTTGTGTTATCCAGTGTTTGCTAGTTTGTGACAATAATTGCTATAGACATAAATGCCATATAAAATTATAAATATTTTTATGGAGCGATAACCAATGCATGTGATACTGAGAAGTGGTTGCAAATGCCTATGTGGGCTGGGGCCCACCCATGCATGAAGGGGGCCCAGACAATATGGGAAGGGGGCCCAGAGATTAGGAGGGTTAGAATGACTCACAGGTGTGCAGGTAGATCTGATGTGGGGCACTGTAGACCCTTGGCAGCACACGATCCACCCAAGAGATGCCTTCTGGTATTGGAACTGGGAATTACTCAAGTGGTTTCCCATGTGGTGGGTCTGTGCTCAGTCTTTTTCACAACCTTCGTGGTCCTTTGCAGGGCCTCAGTCCTCCAGCTGAGTCTCTTCAGTTCCCCACTTCAGGGGTATAGTCCAATCCAAGCTGGCCCACTTGTATCAGTGGCCAGCAGTGTTCAACTACCACTCACTTGTAGCATCACCACACACTGGTAGCCTCGGGGTGGCAGGTGAGACCCAGGCCTGCCCATTTCTCCAGGCCCCAGCCCAGGGACCCTACACGCTCCATTGAGCCCCACCT